>JAPWLS010002494.1:0-126667 GCA_028551675.1 Tineola bisselliella | reverse complement strand
ACAAGTGTGGGAAACATGGGGCCCATTTAAATGCAATGCTAAAATTTGAATTTTAGTTTTTCATGTTTTAAAAATTTACTTAGTGTGTTTCGTTAACAATTTCTTCCTAAAACCTATCACTTAAGTTTCTTAAGTGAAAACTTAATTTTTTAATATTAAAAATTATGAATGTTACATAGGGGAGACTTAAGAATTTTAGAAAGGCTAAGGTGCGGTAAGGCATAAAAAAGGTTGGGAAACACTGGTCTAGACTCATCGTTAAATTGCCATAACGGTGGAGAGTGTTGAATTTAAAGTATTTAGTGAGAAACCAAAGCGTTTATGAAAGTATAGTTTCATTCGAGAAAATGAATTTCCCCTTTGACTATCAACTATAAGCATATATTTCTATAAATAAACCAAAAACGCATGTTCTGCGTCACTCCAATAGAAATGTACGGTTAGCGAAAGCAGTCGATTTACGATTTCTTCAATTATATGAAAATAAAATCGACACAGTATGGTCTGTTCGTCACATTTTTCACATGTCATTCGTTGGTTTCAATGAATATTGCTGAAAATCGAAATTATTGTTGAAATGTCGATGATTCTTTATATATGTTATAATAATAATAAAAATAATAAAATGACACATTTTAATGCAATATTTATATAAAGACGTAAAAAAATGATTTCTAAAAGTTCTGTTGTTTAATAATTTATCTTTATAAAAAGTTATCGATATTCCAATACCCCTCTATACATAAGTTGTGAAGCTTGTAATGGGAGCTGAAGCCATAACCGACGCAGTATTGTTGATCCGTGCTTATTTTAGCTCCAGACGCTATTGCGCGAACTTATGTCAAGAATCAGAAGTGCCATAAATATAGGAGACTTGTTATAATGCTCGTTGTTTTATTTATAAACCCTTTTTGTATAAACGGCATCAAAATAATACTTGATTACTTGATACTTGATTGAGATTGTATTTGATTGCCAATCACATTGGTAATACTTACTGAAAAATGAAATGAAATGAAAATAGTTTATTAGCATAGGCACTGAAGACGTGCACTTGTTCATCGTCAGACTCTACTGTGACTTCGGAAAGGCGTATGACGAGAAGAATACCACAAGAAACTCGTCAATCGTAGCCTGTACATAAAATAATAATAATAAAAAAACTGAATTTTAACTCAGAAACAAAAGTAAATAACAATTTAAAAATCATATTACACAGTGGTTACAGTAAATGTCAAATTAATAACATATATGTATATAAAACATATTTAAAATATATATATATAGCTTACCTATACAAAAGGAAAATAAAAGCCGACAAAAAATATTGTTATCACTTTATTGAATGATAATAACATACAAAATATCACTTAATCATACAATATGTATAATAATTAAGAGAAAAAGGCTCGTTATTTCATCTAAAAGCTATCAGATATATTTGTCGACTAACTTCCCTTGTTCCCCTAAAGTCCCTCGACCACTCCTCGCTACAGCTATAAAAAATATACCTCATGATTCCTTCGTATGCTTCTGAGTTAGTGGAAGAGCACTTGAGGAAATCGTCCTTAAAATATAAGATTGATCATAAACCCTTCATTTGGGATTAAGACACCCTAAGCAAGGCAAAACACGCTTCAGTAAAACAATATGTTAGTTCACATTTCAAAACATTCAATTTCCAAAACAGTAAGCCAGTAGTATTATACCAAACAACCTACCAAAAGTGCATACAGTAATGCCCCGCTTTACACGAGGGATACGTTTCGGAAAAAATCGCGTTAACTGAAATTCCCGCGACCATAGAGAAGTTGATGACTACATTATGTTTATACGCACTCTTTCGCGTAATGCGGGGCAGTTGAGCGCGAAATTTGAACAGTGAAACCGCGCATAACGGGGTCGCGTAAAGCGGGGTATTACTCTGTACATGTAACCACGTATATTAACCCATTACTTCCCAAGTGTCGAAAACATTGGAATTTTTTGGTCAAATATTTAAATTAAGTTCATAATTCGTTTAGAAAAAATAATATGACGAAAAAAACTAAAAAATTCTTTAACGCTGAGTCAGCCTGTCCTATAAATATGACAATGCGGATATAAATTATATTTTGTTTTTATTTTTATATTATATATATTTGGTAGAATTTTATTAAATTTATGTACTTTGAAGTTCGTTACTGTTTTCTTTTAGGGTATATAAAATCAAATCAAAAAAGGCAACAAAAATGATCAATTTGAAAAAATTACTTTAAAATTACGTAAATATTTTTCTCAGCGAAAAAAAAATCATCAGAAAAATAGTATAAAAATACGAATTTCATCAGAAACAATAAAAAATAAAACTCTTAATAGGTTTAAAAAATTTGAATATAGTGTCCTAAAAATAGGACAGTGGGAAGTAATGGGTTAATAGCAGGTTACTTGAAATTTGTAAACAAGTATATTATAAAAACTGAAACATGCAAGTAGATTGTGGTTGGTGACTTGGCGCTCAGATCATGACAGCCAAAACATAATTAGTGGAGATGTATTATTAGTTGGTCGTTTATCAATTTTTGATTTATATTTCAAAGGGCCTTGAGGACTAATCATCAGGGCACAAGAGAAAGCATATATCAGTAATAAACAATAGCCATTCTTTGTTTGGCTACGAAGAGCACGATGAAGGAAAGAATCAATTGACTATAGTAACGGTTCTCAAACTTTTGGCTTTAATATAATAATTATAAAAAAATGATTTATATGTAATTATGAATAATCATATTGCAATGTAATTTAGTTGGAATATTTAGATGTAACCTTATAATCTCCCTTTGGTAGGTATTTTTTGCAGTATTTTAGCCCTAGGGTTCCACGGAACACCACTTTGAGAATGGCTGCCTTAGAACAATGACAATAACAGTTAAATGTAATAGTGTTCGTCTTGTAATTTTAGTATATAAGCAGAATCAAAATAAACAAGATCAATGAATGACACAATCTCACACGAGAACGTCATTATTTAATAACACCTTCAACTGCTGGCACAAAAGAACACTCATATTATTCGAACCACAATCTAATTGCAACGTAATAACACGATAAGTTGTAAACTGAAATCTAAATAAAATTGTTAATGCTTGTTTTATCATAATACATAAAAAAGCTTAGGAGAGAGAGAGACAGCAACACATCATCAAGTACATATTACACCTTCATACGTGTCTAATAATATTTCTCTAATAAACCAAATAATAAAACAATTCGGTCTTTTCATTTAATATAATTGGTTGTTTCAGGCGTCACTTTGCGGAAATCCATATTAAAGGAAATTATTTTGCTTATAATTCCCGCTGCATTAGGTCGTCGAAGCGAAGCCGAAGCGACCGCACGTATCCTGATGATGCCACGTGAAATGGCGAAGTTATTGAACGTTGTAGCGGGAATTAAAAGCAAAATAATTTTAAATAATTTCCTTTTTCATTTAAATTTATTATCACCGAAAGCCCTCTCTTGGTAGTACCAAAGTATGACCTTTTTTAACTTAATAATTTCCGTGAAAAACGTTTTAACTCGATAAAAAAAAACCGGTGAAGTTATATGTTGAACTATTTCTAACTACTAAAGTAGGCTGAAATGACGCAGACTTTCTGTAGCCCCCTCCACTTTGAAGCAATCTCCAAACATAATAGAGTTAAAGCATTTTTCCCGGAAACCACAGATATATTGGTTTATAAAACCAATGTCTGACCCGAGTCACCAATCCGAGCTCAGTTACACTCCCTTACAGTATAGCAGTTAGTAACAACTTACGTCACGATCGCAGAACCAAACCGATATCTCAAGGCATGAGCTGGAGCTATGTTCCGCGACTATACTTGAGTTTGAGTGCATTCGCTTATTAATCTCAGACAGGGTTTCGTTGGCGATTAATTATATTTAACTATAACATAATTATTCAAATGATATTGCAACAGCGGCAGTAGCGGGGCCGCGAGCCAGCGCCGGTGACTGGCGGAGTGACGGGCGCGAAGTACGCGTGCACTTTTATATTTGGGAGATGATTCTGGAAACGATATACGCAAATAATTGATTGAATCGATTGATTAATTGAATAGGAACAACACTTACACGTAATTTCCTGATGGCGTTTCTGGTCACAAGTTGGCAATCGTATAATTCTATCAATTGCAAATTGTGACACGAGCTCAAGTGTTCCAGCGCCCCGTCCGTCACCAAGGGGCAGTTGTCGAGACCTGCGCATAACCATCATACAATTGCAGTCACTTATGGGTATAATTGTGCAGGAATCCATGTCTGCTGTGATTCTAAGCTCCAGCCTTGAGTTCAGTGTCAAGCAATCTGTGGGCTTATCACAAATTTTAGTCTGGCTTTCGAATTTGTATGGAAATTTGAGCAGCGCCACCGCGTGCGGTTTTGGAACTACAATATCTTAGATACTTTTTGTTAATTTTCGAACGTCTCGATCTTTCGTTCATTTGATAGATTGCTGGTGCTCGTTAGTCGTTAGTAAAAATTCATGATGCCGATTGCTAACGGATCCGTTTTGCTTGTACCAACTCGATTTGAAAGCCAGACTAAATTTGTGATAAGCCCACAGATTACCAGTGGAAACAATATCATATTAAAAAATTAGGGCATGATAAAACTGACCTAATACAGTTAAATGCTCGGCCGCGCACGGAGACATCGACAACTGCTTGATGCCATAATCCGTTATTAGCTCACAATGGGACAACGTCTGCAACAAACAATACTATTATATACCAGCTGCACACTGCGCGCGTTGCTACGCCACCAACTAAAATAAATTTGCAGGAAAGACATTACACAAATATTTAATTCATTTTGAGTCATTTAGAAGACAATATAGTCAATGTGAGCTGTCATGAACTGTCATGGCAATATATTAAATTCATTGGAATGACAGTGGCGCCATCTGTCGAATATTGGTCGTACCAACTCAGAAACCTTCGTGAGCTCATGCACAACAACTTTGCTAAAGATAATCACATGATCAAATGCATACTTTACGATTCTATAAAGGACATACAGACAAACATTCCTTTTTATATATATATAGAAGATAACCTCAACTTTAATACTAGTATAATAATCAAGTACAATTCTATAACGAAACTCAAATTCCTTTTTTTATTGAAAGCCCAGCATATGACCACACTCCGGCTGATGTTAAGCTAGAGCATAGACAACTGTTACCACAGACAACAGTCGACCCCACTATGCCGGCTTGAGGAGACGAATGTGCTCTGTCCAAATTGACAGGGCACACTCCTCTCGTTATCCCGGCTACTTATCTTATTATTAATCCTTGATCATAAGCAAACTTACTAATTTCTCGAGCCTCGGACATCCCATAGCCAAGTGCACTAACGTCGAGTCTGTTATTAGAACACATTCCTCCAGGTCCATGCGTTCTAGCATTTTACAACTCTGAAAACAACCACACGCATATGTGAGTAAGGAAGACAGAACTTATATCATTATACCTCTCTCCTTCAGTGGGCTTATCACGAATTTAGTCTGACTTTCGAATCGAGCTATCACAAGTAAAACGGATCCGTTAGAAATCGGGATCATGAATTTTTACTAACGACTAACGAGCACCAGCAATCTATCAAATGAACGAAAGATCGAGACGTTCGATAATTAACAAAAAGTATCTAAAATATTGTAGTTCCAAATCCGCACGCGGTGGCGCTGCTCTAATTTCCATACAAATTGAAGAGAACTCGGTTCGAAAGCCAGACTAAAATTTGTGATAAGCCCACTGATATAATATGTGTATGTTCATTATGTATTTAGTTTATTTATATTTATGCATTTTATTTATCTAAATTGCATTGCCCGATACTAACACTGCTTCTTCTATGACAATTGGTTATCTGGAAGAAATTACTTTTAGTGATAAGATCGCCAATTGCTCTAAATTTGTCTCGTATGTGTTAAATTGTAATAAATAAATCAATAAATGTTATTTATATTATTATTATTATTAAAAATCAAACTATATACATGTCACAAAACTAGACGATCTCTTTAATACTAGATTTAGTACTAACCAGCTTATGCTGAGGTCTATTCTTTTATTTATTTATTTTTAGTAATTGGGCTCCAATAGAGCGATTTTACTCGTCAATACAAATATAAATATATAACTATCAATTTAATTTAGCTGCTGTACACTGGCATTGTCCACTTACATACTAATGTCATAATATAATAAATCTACTATGATGTAGAAGAATAGCTGCTGTCCCTAGCATTGTCAACCTATTGTATACCTAAGGGTAAACATAAATATCTAGGGTTTGATTCACAGTCACAGTTAATATAATGTATGTTGTACAAACACATGAGCAATAATAAATCTCTATCACCCACCCTGGCCAAGGCTTGGAAGCCCGCATCGGTCAGCAGGGAGCACTGCGCCAGCTGCAGCGTGCACAGGTCGGGGCATTTGGCCGCCAGCGAGCACAGCGTCGCGTCCGTGATGCGCGAGCACCCCGACACGCACAGCCGCCGCATACACCCGCCCAGCTGCACCACGGACTCGTCAGACACGCTCTGCGCAAACGCACACTCACAATTAGAACACACCTGAGCAGGGATATCTGTAGGGGTTGGAATTGGTCTGTCGATAGTGAACAAATGAGCATATTGCTTCGTTTGAAGCAAAGAACATTACTAAAAAGTGGGAAAATAATAAAAAAAATATTCGCATACAATCTCATGGAATGCGTGTTTTACCTAGTTTTATATGACCATCTAAAATTCCTAATAAAGTAATTATCATGCAGTTTGTTTGTGTACATTCTTCATTGTTGTATTGAGATAATGTTACCAGCTTAAAACTCAGTAAACATTCTTAAGATCATAATTCAGTTTTCACCAATAGATGATTAATGAATGAACTTAGGTTTAACAGCCAGTAACAGTCGAACACTCACTTCACATCCTTGTATATTCAACACCTCCAAATCCGGACAATGCGTCGCCAGGCACGTCACAGCCTTGTCATTCACGTTTTTACAACCTGATCAAGGAAAAATATACTTTTATACTTGAGTCACACTTTGATGAATTGAAAACTGATTCCTAAACCAAGTGCATATCACATGTAAAACTCACAGTACTCAATGCAGTGGCGTAGCTAGGTAACCAAAAGTCCTGGGGCAAACAATAAACTAGGGTTATCAACTAAACTATATACTAAACTAAGAATACCGCAAGTTTCAAACAAGATGTTCGAGACTTGTTAGGAATTCACCTGTATTTTTTAAATAAGTTGCCATTATTAAAGTCGCGTTCCTGGAATCTGGTTAATCTATACTAATATATAAAGAGGAAACATTTGATTGTTTGTTTGTATGTATTGAATAGGCTCCGAAACTACTGGACCGATTTGAAAAATTCTTTCACCATTAGAATCCTACATTATCCCTGATGAACATAGACGATAGAATATTTTCGAAAACGTATGAAAACTTCAATAATGTAGCCCAAAGTGTAAAAAATAATCATTAAATTGCGATACCATATGTCTAACTATTACAGTTATGTCACAATAACTGCTTTTTCATGTTAAAATTTAAACTTCATAGTACTTTATATCTTCATTACTACGCGAACGAAGTCGCTGGCAATAGCTAGTATACTATATTCCGAATGTGGGAACAATTTTAATTAGTTCAATTTATAGTTTGTAGCCCCTCAGTAGCTGCGCCACTGCCTCAATGCCCATCTACCAGATGTATACACTACAGACAGCCATTACCTTTGCATATGAAACTCTTTAGCTTAGGACAGCCTCTGGCGATGGCTTCGACACCATTCTCCGTTATCGACTGACACCATGACACGTTCACGTGCGTTAACATCTGGAACATGGAATTAGGAACTCCTTTAAATGAAAACGACGACACATGGCTTTTTTTGTCTTTAATCTAGCAAGATAATCAGCAAAGTGATCGTACTTGCTTCTCCCTACCTTTCTTATATTTCTATCTTACTTGTCAATAGTCTCTCATTTGAATTTAGACAGTTTTTGAACATTAAAAATTATAAATATAAATAAAAAAACTATTTCATGGAAAATCTTTGAAAATGAAACAGATGGCGGTTTCTCAAACCTACCCGTAATTATAAAATTATTATTTTTTCTATTTTTTTATTATTTTGTTGTAGGTATATATTAACATATGTTTATATTAATTTAAGTTATAATTAGAATGTAAGACGAATGTGCAGCGCCAAGACACACCAACACTGGTTTTTGGCGCCAAGGCAACATATTGTAAAAATTTATTTAAAAATAAACGTTTTATTTATATTTATTTATTATATACTAATTTAAAAGCTATTCACATATTTCCATCCAATATGAATGTTGATTGAGGCTTCATCAATTATCAAAACAAACGTGACACTTAGCCCAAATCATGACCTCTATAACAGTGTTACATGTTTCCGTTGTCCTAGGTCTGATACATAGATACCCAGTTTATCTATTACGTACTAATTTGTAAAACACTTACAGGGCATCCGTCAG
The DNA here is from genome assembly GCA_028551675.1 of Tineola bisselliella. Classification (NCBI taxonomy): domain Eukaryota; kingdom Metazoa; phylum Arthropoda; class Insecta; order Lepidoptera; family Tineidae; genus Tineola; species Tineola bisselliella. Next base: position 118,089 of record JAPWLS010002494.1, on the reverse strand, counting down.
CGAGAGCTTTCAGTGATATGTCAGTAATATTGGAACATGAGTCTATATTCAACCTGAAAATATAAAGTTTTCTATTTAAAAAAAGAATATGTCTTATTACATGATTATTGATGATGTTAGATGAATATCTTACTGATAAAAAAGCTTGGACATAATCTATGTCATTTTATGTTTACCCTTAGGTATACAATAGGATGACAATGCCCCTATACAGCAACTATTCTTCTACATCATAGTAGATTTATTGTATATTATTATGACATTAGTATGTAAGTGGACAATGCCAGTATACAGCAGCTAAATCAAATTGATAATTATTAAATAAATATTTATATTTGTATTGACGAGTAAAAGCGCTATATTGGAGCTCAATTACTAAAAATAAATAATAAAAAAATAGTTTGTGAGATACGTCGCAAGCCAGCGCCACCTATCGGTCACTAGTTATTGCTATTGAATATTCACCTTTGTAATTTTGAACACCTTTTGCCTAAAGCCTGACACGTCTGGTCTGTTATTTTCTTACATTTATTCAAATTTAAGTCTTCTATATTTTGACATGACTGAAACAAGAATGACAATCAACTGATAACACTCCACTGAGCTGGACTTCTCTCTCCACATCATGAACTAATAATTAATTGTAATAGTACCTGCGTCAATATCCTCATGGAACCATCCCCTATGCTTTCGCAACCCCTAAGTGATAATTGTCTTAGAAAACCACCGCATCTAGTTGATATATTTTCTATAACAGGACCCTGTAATAAAGCACAATATTGGATTAGACCAGAAATTCCCAAACTTATTAAGTCTAACGCCCACTTTGAAAATCAGTTAATTTGTAGCACTCCTCTTTTTTACCTTAAAAACCTCAATAACAATCTCGCCTGGAGTTTAATTAAACCCTTACCGACCCTTTCTAGGCCTCCAGCGCCCACAAGGGGGTGTTATCGCTCACTTTGGGAAATACTGGATTAGATAATTGTTTTTTTAAGTCCAGCATGTGACCACATTTTCTGCAGCATGTACGGATACTGTGTGTGTTACACCAGGTCATGATGGTAATACCACGAGACAAGAGGCTGAGGTAATAACCACCATTATGTTGGCATTAGTTAGATATTTGAGACATTTACACAAGTCTTCTCTTACTTTAGTCTAGTCCAGCCATTCTCAAAGTGTGCTGTGCGGAGCCCTAGGACGAAAATATTGCAAAAAACACCTATCAAAGGGAGATTATTACGTTACATCTAAATATTGCCACATAAAATTTAAAAGCAGTAATACATACATAATTATATGTATAAATATATATAAGTTTTTTAAAATTATATTCGAGCTTTTTCTTTCGCTAAAAAAATTTGGGAACTGCTGGTTTAATCTCTACAGGTACTTTACGGACGTTCTATTATTTTATTTTGTTGATAAGCAGAATGTATTAGAGAAACAAAGTGGTAAACTTATTGTATACTTTGATAGCATGTTTCAGCTGGGCCTCACCTCAATGTCTCTCTGAAAATCAAACAGATCAATCCTCTGCCAATTGGATCCATCCAGAGCTAATATGTTCCACAGCTTTGACACTTGGGCGCATCTGCACAAAGAGACCACATCCAAATATGACAATATGCGTAGTATTAACTCCTTTGGCAGTTTCTTGTTAATGTGACTGTCATCTTCCGATGTCACTCGGGATATCTGGAAAGCAAATTGGATGCAGCTCCGTTATTGTGTTTGATTTGAACTGATTGAGGACACTTTCTTTTTATTTTTTTATTGAAAGCCCAGCATATGACTACACTCTGCCTGATGTTAAGCTAGATTGCGGTCCATGAGCATAGACAACTGTTATTACAGACAACAGTCGACTCCACTATGCTGGCTTGAGGGGACGAATGTGCTCTGTCCAAATTAACATGGCACACTCCTCTCGTTATCCCGGCTACTTCCAAGCTGATCCCGAAATGCGACTAGGTCACTTCACGGTGGTACTTCCCCAGGACGGCATACTGGGCTAATGTCATCATCAGTCTGCCTACCACTCTTTGTGTGCCTATATTATTATACTATAGGCATTGAGCAAAGAATTTCAATAATTTTTTTTTAAGAAGCCAGCGAAAAGAAAGAAACCTTAAATTTCTTCAAAGCTATCCTGATCTTGGGAGTGAAAAGTTAGAAAGGATTTTCTAACGCCTTTCTTTACTTATATAGACAACCTTTGTGGCAGAGTGGTTAACATTGATTAATAATAATAATAATACTTTATTTACAATTTACACGTATGTACATCATGATTCACCGCTGGTTCCCACACTGTCCTGTGGGACCGATCAACAATCTGATTGACTATATAAAAATTGATTATATAAGAATATAATAGAATAGGTGGAAGGGAAGTTCTGATGATAAATACATACAATACATAATATATATATACATATACATGGGTTTAAATACATAGAAATACAGAAAAAATTATGTAGTTGATTTTGTTTGAGAATATAATTGTTTCCAGTTTGTGTGTTCGTTCTAATTACAGGACATTGTTTGTAGAAGACATGACAAATGGATACAGTTTTTGTAGGTATATAAGCAATAGAAAAAGAAACAATAGCATCGTGAACGGCAAAGGAGATATCTGCATCCCTCTCACACACGATAAGAATATATTTATCCCTTTCTAATGATTATTTCTTCCAGTCCCAAATCCAATCTGTATCCATTTGAAGATTGTTGATTGTACTTTAATAAATGTTTTATTTTTATACAAAAAAAAATATTTTGTAATAAATAAGAAATTAATAATTATTACAATGTGTTTGAGACCAACATGATTTAATTTATAGATTGATAGAAAAAGTTTTCTTAATAAACTTATTTTTTGTATTTCCTCATAAACGCGATTTTAAAAAAATTAATCATTGATTTAGTTATTTCAACATATTAGTGAAGTTCATAACGTAATGTGTAAATTAGACAGGATACTAGATTTTAAATAAAGGAATTTGAATAAAATTACAAATATTTATATATGTAATTAGTTAAAACAACTTGCAATTATAATTTCCACGTGTTTTAAAAATAATTATAATACAAATTTTAAAGTCAATTAAATTAATTAATCAATCTATAACGTGCATAATTATTTGCGAAAAACAACCGAGATAACGGCACCCGCGAGTGCTCAACGTGAGGTCATTAAACTTCACCGGAACAAAGGAACGTCTCCCATGCATTTTATATTCATTGCAGCACATTGTGGCGCAAAACAAACATATATAATAATCATAAAACAAATACTACTATCGGGAAACAAAACGCGGATCTCACGTCGACAATTTTTCATGATACAAAAATAGATTTCAAGTTTGTTTACATTCATCGTGGTATTTACGTAGAGATGTATTACACTATTGATGCAGCGATTAACTGTAATAGTATGTTAAATTATGGTTAAATTACATATAGTTGTTTATCAATAGAACAAAGGATCCAGCCCTTTTATAACGATGTCAGCTGTTTTAATAACACAAACAAAATAATGACAAATACAAACTGCTCGTGCTTACCTCGAATTTGTTCCTCCCGGAGCAGGACATGTTTGGATAAGGCGTCACTTTCGCCACAATGCAAATTTTCACTGACACACCGGTCCTAAAAATTTCAATTGCCCGCGAAATAAGCGACTCTATCAATGCCAAATTAAAATGGACGAAATCGCAATAACTCGACCGACCCCGTCCTCCGACTGTCGCTCTGTCAGATTACGTTCAGAAGTTACAACGTTGTTATTCATCACTATAACAAATTTTAACTATTTGAAGTATAAATGTTTCAAATTATTTATAAAACATTATTTAATTAATACAGCAATAATAAAAAGCGAAAAATATTTTGACTAAAATTTAAAATAAAATAGATTTGAAATTGGAATAAAGAATGAAACGTATATAAAGTGTTGGTTTTCGAACATGCAGACAATTACGCGGCAAATAAATTGTTGTTTTAAAAAATTGTAATGTCGCTTTTGATAACAAAGATAACATGTTTTATTATTATGATAACGGATTATGTAAATAAATATTATTTGTTATTTTTTGTATGTAAATAAGCTTATGAGATATGCACCAAACATATATTATGTGCATGTTATTATTATTTACCTTCTTTCTTAATTATTATTTGATCCCATCGTCATGTCACAAAACTTTCACGAAAATATAATTATATACCCATTTGGATATATTTCTTTCTATATGATATGAAATAGTAGTATTTGTTGATAATCTTTGAATAAACCATTGAATTTTAGTTCATTGGGATTAAATATAAAATAAAACATTTTCATACATTTATTTATTATTAAAACATATTTTATTTATATTAACATTATCCTAAAATATGTAACAATTAACAATATTTACAACAAGGTTGGAACAAATAAAATTGCATCTCTACATTGCACCTTCATTGCAAAATGATTGTATGCAAGGAGCAGGGGCAATTTTGACAGGAATTTTCGCAGACAGTTTTTCTTTCAATTCTTCTGAAACAATCATAAAACATTTTTAAATTGTTGTTAGGTTTTTTATACTTATTTTAAGCCAGGGCTGAACCACTTGGAAGAAAAAAATATGTGGTGTGAGATTTTGTGAAGATTGTGATAAAGATTGTAAGTACGTTTGCCTGTATCTAATGAAGAAGAAGTAACCTCTGGTTGGACTGTTGTCTAAATATTGGACATCGGCAGAGTTGTCGTTTATCAGAAATCTGAGGCTATATAAATAAAGGAGAAGAAAAATTGTTTCTCCTCAACTTTGGGAGCACCAAATTTATAAAGATTTTAACACTGAAGTTGCATTGTGAATTTTCGTCTCCGTAAAACGAGTCGTTGTTTCATCAAGATTGGCATAAAGTCATATAATAAGCTGCCCGATGATATTAGTAGCCTCCCTCTTTATCAGTTCAAGAAAATCATATTACACGTTAGATGAATATCTTATAGATAATAAAGCTTGGACATAATCTATGTCATTTTATATTTACTCTTAGGTATATAATAGGATGACAATGCCCCTATACAGCAGCTATTCTTCTACATCATAGTAGATTATTATGATATTAGTATGTAAGTGGACAATGCCAGTATATGGCAGCTATTATGAATCAAACTGATAGTAATAATTTATTTCATTTATATTTATATTTGTATTGACGAGTAAAAGCGCTCTATTGGAGTCCAATTAGTAAAAGCAAATAAATAAAATATTAAAGTACATATAAATGTGTATAGGAATACATTTAACAGTTAAAACTCACTCATATCATCTGCCATGGGGCATTTCTCCATATGCTGAACCAACAAAGCCTTCAACATTGCATTCTCCTCTGCTAAACTATGTATTTGCACACTTTGATCCGATATCTGCCTCTTCCAGCCATCTTGACGCACTTTTAATTTTTCCCTGAAATGTATTATAATAAAAATAACTGGATTAAGTTACAACGGAACACTCAAGTTGACCGCAATGCAAGACCATAGGTTACAATATTAATCATTATAACAAAATGTACACAAGTTTCTGGAGATAGCAGGTTGTCCTTTTTAAAGATAGAGAGGTCATTGGCGTTCTATGGTCTCTGCCTGCCTCAAAATGTGGGTGGGCAAAGCTTAAGTAAGTAAAAGATGTACCATACCTATATCTCTTAACAGCAGCCCTTTTGCTTAATTTGTGAAATACCACATCGGAATCGTTTTTCTTTTCTTCTTTCCGTGTGTCCTTTTTAAGAGGCAGGGGGCAACTGGCAATGGGCACCTTGGCTTGCACTTGGGGGACAAGTATTGATGTGACAGGCTTCACAAATGTGACAGGTATCAGTGTCCCTTTCTGCATAATATTAAACGTATTTTGTGTGACTGGTATTTTCGGCTCCATCTTCTCTTTTATTATCTTCTTTAATATCTCCTTTGTCTTCGGTTTATCTTCTTCCTCTTCCACCGCCTTCATTCTCACCATTTTTCCAGTTGGCAGTTTTATTAGCACTTCATAATCATTTTTTTCTACATTTGGTGTTTCTGCTGTCCTTTTGCGGGTAGGTTTTGGTGTTTGGGGTTTTTTGTATGTAGTTGCTTTACTATTGGTGAATACTTCTTGCTTCTCATCCACATCATTGGTCAGACTGTCGAAGACTCGATCTATTGACTTCTGACTCATAATTGGTGGAATTTTATCATCTTTATTACAATTGACTTTAATAATATTATTACTAAATGATACAGTCTCTATCTCTTTGTTGTTGTCAGTGCTTTTCTCCGCACCATCTTTATTGATAACTCTACTAATTGTAACTTCATTTGTGCATTTGGTGATGGTCTCGAAACCTGTCTTCGCACCGGACTCATGGCTTAGAGATCGACTAATACTGATGTTCTTTGTGTTGGTGCTGCTGTAGAATGTGGAGTCACTGTTCTCCAGGTTTGGGAATATGTTTTGTGGTGTGTGCAGGACATCATCGTTCGGCTGAGTTGTATGGTCCAATAGGATGCCTTGTCTGCAAAACATAAACTAGCTACAAACACAGGGTTAATATATGTTTTGTGTATAATTTACCATAATGTTGCATTAGTAGCAACACTATTGGTATGAGCTGTCAAAGTGACATATGATGTATGTATGAAATGTCACTTTGACAGTTCATAGCAATAGTGTTGCTACTAATAGTATGTAATGTTCATAAATCTTACTGCATAACACAGTCTGGAATATTTACCTTGTCTCCATAGCTTTTTTAAAACCTTCATCAAAAGGATTGACATTCTGCAACTCCTGGAATAGACCGACTTCTTCACAATTTCTTATAAAACGAGTCGGTGTTGGTGTTTGGTCCGCTAAAAAGCAATATGGCAATTATTTTTATAAGAATTTCATAATTTAATATTGGTTACTGGCTTAGTAAGCCATTAATAAACATTTCAGGATGAGCTTAGAAGTAAACAGAGATAATAAGAGGATGAAACACATTCATTTTCTAAAGCCAGCACAGCAAAATGAAATATAGCCAGGGTTCAGCATCCACATCACATGAATTTTGGACTGCATTAATTTCTAATACTAGTGATTTATACCAAATAAACGAAACCCTAGCCTGAAATATTGCCTGCTGACATTTCTCTATAGTAGCAGCGGTTTCTGCTTACAAACAACTTAATTCTAGTTAAACATAGAGACTACTATAAGTGTCTTAAACAGTCAGAAACCTTCTACAAATGTGTGAAATTCTTTCATCCCTCCAACCCTTAAGCGAGATTTAAAGGATAAAATTACTAACCAACATAAGCAGACTTCTGTTCGTTATCAAATTGCAGTATCATGTCGTGTTTCTTTCTATGCACGTTCAGATGGTCTTCGTTCGTGAAAGACATTCCGCATTCCATGATATTGCAAGCGAAAGGCTTAATCTGTTCATTCATCGTTTCTAACTAATAACCTTTATATTGTTAACACTGGATTACATTGCAATGTAAGTTGACTTGCTTTTAAACTACCTAATTCTATTATAAATATTAAGACAAGTTCGTCATTTTTGATAGTTTATTTACATTAATTTCAACCTCATTCTAATTATAATGTTTTTTAATAAAGTAAAAACACAATCTCGTTAAACAAAATAGAAAATCCAGAACATCAATACACATATTTGACTTTCGTTTTTTTTACTAAGCATTTAAAATTGTCCATATAGAGAAGGCAGAGGAAGCATCTATACAGCCTATATTCTTCAAATGTGTGGATTAATTAATATTGATTCGAAATTATTACGGAAAGTGATTTGAATAAGAATGTTATTGAATTATTTGAATATATTAGATTGCCAGGCGTTAGCATATTTATGGTCTACGCTTTATCTATATCTATACTATATTATCTATACTATTATATAAAGAGGAAACATTTGATTGTTTGTTTGTATGTATTGAATAGGCTCCGAAACTACTGGACCGATTTGAAAAATTCTTTTACCATTAGAATCGTAAAAAATCCCTGATGAACATAGGCTATAGAATATTTTCAATTGTTTTTTAAGATATATTTCATTTTATTTTAAGTTCATATCTAATTGAATGAAAATAAAAGCGAAAGTTCTTTCGAAATCCGCTTGACATACAAAGATGAAATTTGACAGGGAGGTAGTTTATAGTTAGTTGACGTCTGCAAAGAACGGATTTTGCAACGGGGCCAGATTAAGGAGTTGTAAGGGCTCTCGCAGGTTTGTATATTTTTTTTGGTACAAACTAGAAATTTGACGGAGAGGCAGTTAGTAGATTTTGCAACAGGGGTGTGGAAGGCATTTTCTGTTGACTGAAATATGAAACATCATTAAACTTCATAGTACTCTATATCTTCATTATTACGCAGACGTAGTCGCGGGCAACTGCTAGTTTTATATATATCAATAGTCTAGAGAAAAACTTTCAACGACTAAAATATCAACTTTATTTATTAAATTATATTAGGAAAATACGGTCTTTTTTTTGAAAAATCAATAACAATATGTTGTCTCTGGTATAAATGCAGATTTAAACATTAAATGCAACTGTTAATAAAAATTATTGTCTTGTTTGTTATCAAATAATTCACTGAAATTTGAAAAATAGGGCGACGAGTAATGTTCAGGTAGGTATCCCCGTTGTTTTTCTTGCGGATAAGTGGTGGGTGCATTGATTCTCCGGAATGGTATTGGGATAGCCCATCTCTTTTTGCGCGGCGAATCCTGCATCTGTTGGCTCGGATATGGGTCTACAAACCGGCGTCCGCCAAGATCGTTTCCTTCCGCTGCACATAAAACAAAAAATACATATATTATTCAGTAATTATATACAAAAGTGTATTATTTTTAACTTTTATACCCAATTTATTTTAGCCCATGATTATACGTAGTATGTTTTATAATTATTTTATTACTTTAACTAAAATAAATAGGGCATAGGTATTACAATTGAATGAATAAGCACTACGTTTATAATATATCTGTGAATAGTATATCTAAAGTTATAAAAGACATTACGTACACACAGTTGAATTGTTGCAATATAGAAGCTGTGTGTATGTAGAATAAAAGTGCTTATTCCATTCCAGTTAAATACCTTAACAGCATGCTTGCCTGCGCCTCTGGGATTATAGATGCCCTGCTGCGTCTTGCCCACGTCGGCGACAGAGTTCTGCTGCATCACGCCCATGCCCATGACTGCTGGAGTCTGCTCGTTCTGTTGTCCTTTCCAAGGCCTAACATACAGTTTTATTTATATTCTCTATATCTCAGATAAAGACATGTATCGACTGCTATTATTGATAAAATGGCTAAATAACTGACTTATCTGGGAATAACTCTCCCGGTTGCCCGCGGGTAGTTACGATTCTTTCGCCGTTCGCTTCCACGACACAGCGTAATCTTGCGCAGCAAGTCGGGAATTCTGAAACGCATTATTCACATTTTGCTGTTGTCTAATTTCTCTCGCATTATTGTTTTTTTTTGTCACTTACCAACATTCTCATCTTCAATGTATTCGTGGCATTCCAACGCGTTTTCAGGTATCTTAGGTTTTCGACAACTGTGAGTAATAATAACTTGATGAACCTATATAAAGCCAAAGCCCTACATTCAGAACAAAAACCTTACCCGACTGCTGCAATAAAATATTTTCCATCTCGTATCTCGCACCTATACCTGTGGCATGTGTAATGATCTGACCACTCCTGCCATGGCTGGTAGCCTTTCTGTGAGTATTTATCTATGCAGGCTTGATCTGAGGAATCACATATCAAAATTAATAGATGAAGGAAATGGAGAAGATTCTCAACTGATCTCAAATCTAAGCTCCTAATTGTGATTACCATACATTACGCCTATCCAGAATGGGAGTGGTAGGGAGCTGCCTACTATGTAAGTTGTTATTGGCTTAAAATTATCACAAGATCACATTTACTCACAACTGACGTCGTCTGCCATTGAATATGATATAACAATGCAAAATATTAAAATATTGATATTATATTTCATCGTTTAGTTTGAGGAACTCGTAAATTGTGTCTTGTTCAGTTCGTATGTCGACCGACTGGCCTGTTTCTCATTTACCGAGCATTAAAATAGACAATTATAGTTATTTTCAACAAACAATGAAAAACGACACTCGCGGATGTTAACTTAATAATATTTTGCAAGAAGAAAACTTTTCAATAAACACGATACTTTTATGGGAATAATTAGTTTCATAATTTTTTTGTGTTTCATGTAACATAGCTTGTATACTTCCGGGATTAAATATTATTTTGTCTAATTTGATATAAAACAAAGATAGCTTAATGCGCTAAGCAAAATGTTACAAATGAATTGCAATAATAAATATAGGTAAAATATCAAAATATGTTTATCGTTCTTTATTTTTGATTAGTAACTTAAAATCTTTAGGAGTTAAAATGAACACACCTAAACAAAGATGGCTGCCCGCGTCGTAAAACGTCAAGTTTTTGTTTGTTCTTCTCGATCGCGGATGTTTTGATTTTGTTATAAGTTGAAAGTTTGTTTATTTTATGTAATGAGGTGAGTATTCGAAGGATATTTTATAATACTTTAATGCTTTTATAAAATAATAGGTGCACTAATAGAGTTTGAGCTATTTACATTGAGTTTTATTGTTTAGTATCTTGTTTTTATTCGTAACTTCTACTCGTAATTAATGTTTATTATATTTTAGTGCAGTAAATAATTATGAATCATTTGTATATCATTGCTAATTATATTTGAGAAATATAATAAAAAGCTGTAAATGTTTGTACTATTATTATAAAACGCCCTATTTTATTTGTAAACACATTCGCAAACCTTTCATGGCATGCTGAATTTTAATAACTTAAATTCAACTTACATACATGATAACGTTATAATATAGAGTACAATATTAGGAAATTTAAAACTACCTACATATAGAAATTACATTTGTTATTGATGATTTTTTTTTGTTAATTTTTTCTCTTACATTCTATATGTATAACATGTAATAAGAATAAATGTGACATATAATTTACTCAATACATAGTTTTCACTAGATTCACTAGATTCTAATTAGAGTTTTTAAATAATACTTCTAGAAGAATCTTAGCGTTATTATTTTACAGCGATGAAAAAGAGAGCTCGCAATCATCTGATGAAAAAATGGACACAGCATCCGAGTCACTTGTGTCCACACAGAACACACCAAACTCAATAAAGTCTTGTGAGTTTGATGAAAAAGAAGAAAGCGTCCTCCGCCTGCAGCAACCAGATGTATCAGTGCTGCGGCTCTCCCAACCGCTGCATGATAAGAATAATCACAACCCAACACTAGTGTTAAACATGGCTAAGTTGAAACTTAACGACATCACTTTAAACACACCTAAATCAATTCTGACATCTACGACTAGTCATCCGTTGATGTTGGGAAGCCCTGACGCAGCAGAGAACTACCCCGATGTTGTTCCCAAGAAGAGAGATGAGGATTTAAGTCTGTCTAGTGTTGAGGATAATCATTTGGATTTTTACCGAGATGGCCCTCAAAGGAATACATCGAAGAATAACTTGTATTTCTCTGATCATGGCGAAGTGCACACTTCGTTAAGTCCTCCCGATGTTGCTAGGAGTGAAAGGAGGAAGATATCTGCGTTTATTGATAGTGATTATAAGCCCGGGCAAAAATTAAATAATGATAGGGATAACTCCTTCCTGAGGTATGTTGTTTGTTTAAATTATCCCTACTAATATTATAAATGTGAATGTGAGTTTGTTTGTTACGTTTTCACGCAACAACTACTTAACCGATCATCATGAAGCTTTGTACACACATGTTTGGAGGTACTTGAAGTAACATAGGATAACTTTCATTTTTTATTGTAATTTCCAGCTGACCATAGTTTCAGCTGTATGGAATCATATTGAAAAGCTAGTATATAATAAGTTTATGGAGGTGGTTTACGCTCTTGTTTTTGTGTTAATAAAAATACTGATTTGTGTTTAATCAAGAAGGCATTTATTGAATGCGACAATGTCTATGTAATAGAGCTGTGATCAAACCACCTGATGTTCTTAAATAAGAGTGGCTTTATCTAGTACTAGCTTTTACCCACGGCTTCGCTCGTATTTAAGTCATTAAATAAGTATCAGAGATCATTTCAATAGAAATGAATCAATATGATTCCAAACAGCTGAAACTATACTCAGTTGGATTGGTCAACTATAGTAAAAAAATATATATTTAAAAAAAATAAAAAGTATCCTATGTTACTTGTAGTACCCCCAAAAAGATGTGTACAAAGTTTCAGGATGATCAGTTAAATAGTTATTGCATGAAAACGTAACAAACAAACTCACATTCACATTTATAATATTAGTAGGGATTACACATAGGAACTGTTGTACAGGGTTTTAATTTGTATGATATCAAAATATAACAAATTATATTATAAATATTTCAAACAGAGAATTATTTTGACCAGGAATTGAACCTTGTGCCTTTGTTAACTACTGCTACCATCTGCTTAAATAAGCCAACTGAAAGATAACAGATGTTTATATAAGTGTGTTTGCATATTTTCAGGTATACAGAAGAGAGATTCCGGAGTCTGGGTGAGCAATGCAGGAGCACCCCCAAAATGGGCAATAAACCAGAGTCGAGTGGGCCAATGGATGTGGCACATGTTGATGAAGTGCATTTAGGGGTAAGTGTGCGGTTGCCTACTCTGCATGTGCCTTTTATTGATTCACTTTAGTAATTGGGCCTCAATGGAGAACGTATGCTGGCATTGTTTAACAGTGATGCAGCTGCTAACGTGCCTCCATATGGACAACTGCAGGGATTTCTTACTCGAATATACATTTATTTATTTACTTTTAGTAATTGATCTCTAATAGAGCACTTTTAATAATTATCAATTTGATTTAACTGCTGTAAGATATACTGGCATTGTTCACTTACATACTAATGCCATAATAATATATAATAAATCTACTATGATGTAGAAGAATAGCTGCTGTATAGGGGCATTGTCATCCTATTGTATACCTAAGGGTAAACATAAAACGACATTGATTATGTCCAAGCTTTTTTATTAGTAAGATAATCATCTACATGGGCGTAGCCAGCCATGTGCTCAGGGTGGGGCAGCAGTCTAAAATAATATGTAACTAGCAAATACCCGCAGTCTTACCCCGGTTAATTTTTTCATACAAAAAGGTTACACCCGCACCCTATAGCACCCTGTATCTGTATGTATAATTCTAATTATCCAAAACAGATGATTCGGTTTTTAGATTTGATTAGGTACCTTACAGGTCAGAGCCCCACCCTGGCTACGCCCATGATCATCTAACATGTATTTCTAAGATACTCTGTTCTCATGGAACCAAGTGGAGGAGTCTGTCCTCCTTAAGCTGGCATAGACTGCTGCATTCATTCATCTGTCCATGGTTGTAGTTGTTTCAGCTAGCAATAAATGGTCTTTTCCATTGTACTGAAATGGGTGTTATATATGTGTTGGCGATCGCAATTTCTTTTTGATATTTATAAATTATATTAAGTTTTATAAAAAAGACAACTGTCAATGGCAATGAGTCCCAATAAAATTAAGGAAAAAGTGGGCTTTACTTTGCGTGGATTCAATATTTGCAATAAAATCTTCTGAACAAACATTTTATTTCAAAACAAAATATCTCTTAATTCTACTATTTATTTAATTCACTTATAACTTTTCTTTATGTTTGTATTTAAGTATATATTATTATTTATTATTTTATGTAATGTTATTTTCTTCACATATCATCGCTCACACCGACAAAGGTTAGCTGGTAGATAATGCCAACGGCATTAAGCTCGTCGATTTGAAAAAATTGTAATTTTTATTGCAATAAATAATTTATTTATTTAAAATAGTATGTATATTAGGATAAATTGTTTTAGTAGTTATTCATTATAGTGTATAAACATTTGTCAGGTTGTGGAGTGGTGCGAGTCTCCGACACAATTGAAATCAGTACCCAATTTTGAATTGCCCATTGAGATGAGCAGCAATATAGCTTTGCACAGTGTGAGTATGCATGTGGTGATTGTAACTCGATCACAAGTAATATTGCGAATTGGTATATTTAATCTCAAATGCTACTGGTTAAAGAAGAATTGTAATAATAAGTTATGTTATAATAAAGCATTAATACAATTTAAAAACATTCCAACAAAATGCTTCTATTCAATTGATGAGTACTTCAATGATTCGAAACAGTAAATGAAATTAAATAATTAATTGTAATTATTAAATGATATACTGTATATTACTATGTGTTACATTGACACTGAATTGTGTGACATCTTATGTTTGAGATAATAATCTATTATATTGTTAACGCTCTCATTTCTCAATAGATGGCGCCACTTGTGAGGCAAATACAAAAACAAAATACAAAACTTGAAATTTTCAATTGGTTCAATGTTTCAGGATTTGGATTCCCCCGATGTGATGTCATCATCGACTCAGGGAGATCATTCATCTTACCAAGCCACTTTGGACCCATACAACGGAAGTGTCTCATTGCTACATTCCAAAGTACATAGTGAAAGCAATAGTGCGCCTCGGAGAAGGATTGTAGCACTCGTGGTAGGTACAACGCCTGCACTGTAAGGCTTCCCTCTAAATATATTTATACTAATTATGACGTCATTTAGTGCGGGTAGTATATGCGTGATAGTTGACAGTTTGTTTTTTAAACTTTACTAGGCCAAGAACTTGAATTGCTACATTTAATTTTTAATACTCAAGAAGTTGTTATTAATTAGAGTCTTGTATACAAAATGAGCATATGCGTTGCCAGGAAATGGAGCAAGACAGTTCGGACAGTGAGCTGGAGTGCAGCATCAGGTCAGATGACTTACCAAATGATGAGGAGGTCACGCAAAATGGCTGCAGTAGAAGGTTGGTGCAGCAAATAGCTTTCCATGGCTCAAGGAACACATTTGTCAGGCAGTAAGCAGTCTAATATAAGAAAAATGCATTTTAATAATGATTTATCTGGCAGGAACAGCTTTAGTGGTGGCAGTTCACCAATTCCAGAGTATTCTGCAGCTGAAGAGAGACACGAGGAGAGGGCATGGCTCAAAGTGCCAATGCCTGGTGGTGGAGTGCGGACCTGTGATATGAAGGTGTGTCAATGTCAGCCTGACGTGTTGGGTGACCTTGCCCCGGCTCAGCTGATAGTGTGGGTTCATGTGTCGCAGGTGATAGAGCCGTACAAGCGCGTCGTCTCTCACGGCGGCTACGAGGCGTCCGGGGCAGCCATCATTGTGTTCAGCGCCTGCCATCTGCCGCACTCGGCGAGGGTTGATTACAATTATGTCATGGACAATTTGTTCCTGTGAGTTTCCTCTGTCACATGCTCCTATGGTTCCCAGTCCGTCAATGTCGTTTGTTATAATACTCTCCCGCATCCCGCATGCGGTAGTTAACGACGCAATAAAAGAAAACATTTTTATATCAGTTGTGATCCTATTAATTCTAATATTTTTGGTATTGATTGTACTAAATTATGATAAATTATGATTGCTTCCTTTTCAGATATGTGCTATGGACATTGGAGCGACTGGTCACAGATGATTACGTGCTGGTGTACCTTCATGGCTCTGCATCCAAAAGCAGAATGCCCACGTTCCATTGGTTGCATGAGTGCTATAAATTAATTGATAGGAGGTATGTCTGCATCCCGCTCCCATGATGCTGGCTCTTCTTTTGTTCTACTTTTGATGCGTTTCTGTTTGAGGGCAGCGCCATCTGTGTTTTTTTTAGTAGCATTTATTATTTTTTTATTTCAGATTAAGAAAAAGTTTAAAACACCTCTATTTGGTGCATCCGACATTTTGGATAAAAACAATTGTCGTTTTATGCAAAACATTTGTTAGGTTAGTATTTTTGAAAGGAGACACGTATGTCTCGGCCATATCTACCGTTTATTTATTTGTTTTATGTTTAATTATTATTATTCTCTCGTTTCAGTACAAAATTCTTCCGTAAAATAAGCTACATTAATAATTTGAACGACCTGATGGACAAAGTGCCCGTGGAGCCGATCGCCATACCCGACCTGGTTAGAGAATATGATTCTGTCAAGTGATAGTACTTATTGTTATAGCCCCGTTGTCCACGGAGGCATTTGGCACTATCGTCTCTGTAATTCGAAAGCTTTGCAGTTATTATTGGTTGGCTATGAAACAATGTCAAAGATTAGGAAGTTGACAAATGTCAGTCAAAAGTTGTCTCTGCCCACCTACTATATTTAATTTCAGTAACTTTGCCATATTAATTATACAAACAATAGATGTAAGTCGGATTTGTAGGGATTTCTATATAAATAAACTCGCACTGAGTCCTTAGTTGTGAATTATTACATAAGAAATATATGAAGTTCTAAAAACATTTGGGATTTGTGAATGTACCTACTGCCCTCTGGCTTGATACCATCCTACTGGTGCGGTCATGTTAGTAACTGTGGGCTTATCACGAATTTTAGTCTGACTTTCGAACCGAGTTCGCTTCAATTTGTATGGAAATTTGAGCAGCGCCACCGCGTGCGGATTTGGAACTACAATATTTTAGATACTTTTTGTTAATTTTCGAACGTCTCGATCTTTCGTTCATTTGATAGATTGCTGGTGCTCGTTAGTCGTTAGTAAAAATTCATGATTTTACTTGTAACAGCTCGATTCGAAAGCCAGACTAAATTCGTGATAAGCCCACTGATATGAATATATATCCGACCTATTATTCAAAAATAAAGATGTCACTTCAAAAGTCTATTTTTAAATTAATTCCTAATAAAACACGTGTCATATCAATTTAATAAGTATTAAAGCAAATATATGTATATAATAAGACCAAAATAATGTTAAAATATAAAAAGCAATAATTAGTTTTTACGTATATATTATATTTGCTTGTGATTAATGTTTGTATTGTGTTGTGTTATATTATATGGACACGCTTTAAATGTTGAGGGAAAAGTATTATTATTAATGGTTGCGTGCAGAGGCGGCTCGTCCTAAAGAGCGCTGGTGCAGTGCACTCCCACGAAAATTACAGAAGTGATCTATATTTCTTCATAATACATACTATCCTTACATTACATTCATTCTATTCTACTATGCCTATACAATAGTATATTATATTACCTATATCTACGCCGCTGTAATATAAATTCTGTAATTTTCGTGGGAGTGCACTGCACCAGCGCTCTTTAGGACGAGCCGCCTTTGGTTGCGTGTTTTTTGAACCACCTCGCACCAGAAGCACTCGCGGCTACCACTCCGCCACAAATAATGTATACCCATATTTTAGATATGATATTATGCAACGAATGTACAAAATAACAATTTTATAATTATATAAAAGTCATGTTATGTTTAATTTGTTAATTGCTAGTTTTATTTCACGCATGAGCTCAATTGTGGACCAAGTCACGTGGTAATGTGGCTATTTAAGTCTGCTTTTCCTCTTCATTGTGACTTGACTTGCAGTTGAATAGCTCACCTGCTCTCTGTGTTAAGTGATAATGATGACTAATTATTATTATGTTATTTATTTATTATTGTTAAGCGAAAACATTCCACCATTATGTAATGTGATGCACCAATTTTAGTAGTAATGGTGGTGCATACATAGATGGCCACTGAAGGCTCTCACTTGCTGAATATTGATCTGATTGAGTCTAGAAGCTGCATTTAATAGAAAGAAAACAGCGGTTTCAATTCTGAAGAAGTCGTTTCAAATGATTTCTCTCCCAAAAACTATCTCATAGAGTGTAGTGGCAAATCAGATGGAACAGTAATAAAAATAAGAAAATTCGAATGTGTTTTCTTTATTGTTCAATGAAAAGTTTATTATTATTATTATTATAGTGTATTGTATGTATGTATGTGTGTATATATTGTAGGCATGTCGTATTCTATGCGAATGTTAGAGCGTGTTTGATGTACACGAATTGTTCCTGGAATTATTATTATTAATATCGTCTGTTTAATATGTTTCAATTGAAAATTGCTACTTGTCTAAATATCGACCTAATTAATAAGTTATATTGTTTTTATATGTAATGAAATAATTATTTTGATCTGTTTCTTATACTCTGTAACTTCTATCTCACATGTTTATTTTTGAAAATAAAAATATATAACAAATGTGTTGTGTTTTCTTTAATTTTATAAATAAAATCAGGGAATAAGTGTTCCGTTTACAACAGTCACTTGACTACATATCATACGAAAGTAGAAGCAAACTGATGATAGCATCCTAGGGCTGTCTTCAAAGATTACGTTCACCTTAGAGAGGGTCGGATTAGAAGCCCTCTCAATCGACGTGCATGTACAAGAGTAGACTCATTGGAGCTCCAAAGGGCATGGACTACTAATAATAACCCTTTACACGGTCGCGCTGACGTCATCGGTTCTCGAGATACAGCGATTTGAAAAAAGTAATTCTTATATGGTGCGTAACAGAAAAATGTGACAAATTTCTCTCATACCTCGATAAAGAAGTTTCACTTCAATAATGTATAAATAAGTTAACGCCGATGGGTAAGATTGTAAAAACTCATTTCAATGCTCTCGCGTCCCGTTTTTTTGCATCTTTTACAATTATTTGTTATATCTCCTGCCGAGTCCTCGCACACATGCGGTTACTAATGAAAAAACCAGCTGAATTAATAAATAAAACAAATGTTCATTAGTAATAATATATTTATTACAAAGAAAAAATATCCCAAGAGCTAACTAACTAGTAATAAAATTAGATATAAATATAAGAAATAGACACAATTTTGTTATTTGGTATTAAATGAAAATTAATTAATATTACTTCGATTATAAAAAAATCATAAAATATATTAAAATCTAAAACATGATTATTATAAATGTGAATACGTTCATAAAAAAAGCAATAATTCCTATTCAATAATAAACTAGACGACAAAAGCACAAAATATGTGAAAAACAATATACGACGACTTTAATACAATACAAACAATCCTTAACAATTATAACAGACAATATCATCGGCATTCAATTCCAAACATGCATTATTCTTAGAGAAAATGTGTGATACGACTTTGTCAGCGCCATCTGTCGGCCAGTAGTGTAGTTGCTGCAAGTCCTACCAAACACCGCATGCGAATTGAATGCAATGACATCGTACATGCCGCATATAATAAAACACTTAGTGCAATGCAATATGCAATTCTAACGCATTGGTGTCTCGTTACCTTCAGTGGACGTAATCGCAAACGCGGGCATCACTTCAATATACACTAACATATTATATTTATAAATCCAGCTCAACATTGCAAATGGATATATGCCCAGAGCTATAGTTCGCAACGCCCTCTACACCTACATCCCCTTTGCAACACTGAGCTGGCCATCATCCTATGTCACTATAAGGCACTATACATTTATAATTATTTAAAGTTAATTATAAAAAAGATTGTTAAAATATTAAAAAGAATATATTTCGTAAATATTCGTCATTCGCTTCGTATCAGGCGACCCTCGTCGGTGTTGCCGTGCTAAAAAATCAATATATAAAATTATTTTTTATAAGATACACAATAAGTTCGTTACTTTTAAAATTATATAAAGAAAACAACAGCAACAGGCTGAATGAGTTCGATTCTTTGTCAGTCACTTGAGAAGCAAAGACCAAAGTGACTCCATGAATCGGAGTAACATCATTTCAGTTTCTGAACCGAATCGCAACGAGTTATAGTTTAGCACCAACCTGAATGTTAAAGTTAACAATTTATTATTATTAAGTTAATATCTCTTGTATACATTACATGCATGTGAAAAGAAAGCCTTCAGCCCCAATCAAGCCAATTCCAGTAGTGTCATGTCTGTAAATCTATTGGCTTCATCAAACTACTGCTTCGTGTTTGATTGCAGCTGAAGACACTCCGCCACGCTTTCAGTAACAATGTCACTTAGTAGTTTTAAAATAGTAATCGGATTATTCTTAACAACATCTATTACACACGCGCGTGTGCTTCGCGAATGGCACTTCCTACTAATTAGGCTTAAACTCACTGACACAATCAACAGATACAAACAAGGCACACGGTCGCACTTATTATATATTAAAAGGCTTTCACGCTCAAGTGCATTCAGACCACACTCGACTCCTCCAGCAACACTGGAGTTACTGTGCAAATCCACCCTAACTATATTCCTAACATAGCTGGGCATTAACTCGTCAATCCGTTAATTAACGAAGTTAACATTTCGAGTAACGGATTAACTTTTAAGTTAACTTAAAAATATGTTAACGGATTTGTTAACGTCCGTTAATCGTTAATCCGCACGAACCGCGCCCCGCCGCGAAAAACACTACATACTTTTAGTACTTTGTGTACTGTCAGTGGTAGTTTGCGTTTGTACAGTGTATTTATAAAGAAATAATGTTCTGTGCGAAACAAAACCATAATATCATGACCAAATTGACAGATAAATTGAACGCGTTAGTGTCGTATCATTTCGTCAGAGATATAAGTGGTCTATGTAGCAATTGGTCTAAATAGCAATTCATCATTACTATCAAATCGTCTTAAAACTCCATCCAAATCCAAATGAATGAAAAAACATTGTTTGTCAACATGCCTATATTACTCACTCTAATAATTATATAGGTCCTTTTTTTGTTTCTAACCTGTTAACTTCCAGAACAAACAGTTTTTATAAGATGCAATTTTCATCACGTGTTAAGCTTTAACTTTTAACTTTTGCAGTAACTGATTAGCGATTAACGGAGGTAACTATTTGATTAACGATGCCCAGCCATGATTCCTAATGTATTTAGTACATACAATGGCACATTTGGTGTACTCCTCTCCTCGGACGTCGTAAATTAAATATCAATTAATGTAACACTTAGCACCGCTCATTTACTAAAAGTAATATATTCTCTTACAAGTTATATAAAAGTATAGTCCACGCCGACTCCCGCGCATTCCACGACAACCAGCGAACACAATCGGATGCATCAGTGATATGCGTAACACACAAAGCCATGCACCTTACCGGCCTGACCTTTTAGAAGTTGCCGAACTTCTTAGTGACCGTGGACTGCGTCTCGGATTTATGCGAACTGGTGGTGATGGACTTCCTCTCGATGGTTTCAGATTTGATCGACTGCTGCGAGAACTTCTTCCCCATCGCGTCGAGCTCCTTCATGAGCTCCCCGGGCTTGCAGACCTTGCTGCCAGACTGGTACTCGGCGTGGAAGTCCGACGGCCGCATGAAGGAGCGGCTCGTGTCTGAGCTCAATTTGCTGTCCAATGTGCTGAATCTGGACTCGTCGTCGAAGCTCTTGGACAGCTCGTCGATGCCTTCCAGTTTCACCGGTTCGTACTTCATATCGGTGCTTGTCAGCGTGACGGGCGAAGAGCTGTAGATCTTGGTCGTGGTGACTTTCTGCGTGCCATTGGGGATCTCCTTCAGCTCGGTTGTTGTTTCCTGCATGTAGTTGGGTCCTCCGTACGGTGAGGTCATCCTGTCCATTCTGTCCAGGTCGGGTGTCGCAATCTTGACCAAATCGCTGGCCTTCATGTCCTTGGGTGTGGAAGTGGAGTATGACTCGCTCCTGATGGTGTATTCGGAGTGCTTGCTGCCTCCCGGAATGGCTTCAGTGGAGCGTTGTGTTTCAGTGAAGTTCTGCCCGATCCCGGTCCCGTGGCGCTCGTAATCGAATTTGTGGTCATCGAACTTCAGCTGCCTGGCGTTGAATCGGGGGCTCAGGGGCGTGTCGTAGTGCTCCTTCTGGAACGTGCTCTCGTGCTGCCTCTGCTCAGTTTTGCAATAATCCTGTAGAGGGCGCGGCGTGTTGTACAGGCGTGTCTCATAACTGAAAGGTTTTAATGTTATTTATTTATTTATTAGTAGTATCAATACGTTATAATTGAATTAATTTTGTTAAAAAAAATATTATTATTTTATGAATACCCGATTACGTACAAACTTTGAGATATATATTTAATTTATGAAAAAACACTTCTATTATATTTAATTTATTTCAACACTTCAAACAACAATGTAGGAATTTCTGATCAAGTTTGTATTAAGAAAGCACATAATCGAGTATTACGAGTGCACACCACTACCACAGACACCATCACCATCACCACTACCACCACATGCGACACATGCTAATCTACCTACTCATGTAATATAACACAAACAATTAAAACTAAAGAAGAAATAACACACAAGGAAAATGAGCACAAAAGTGAAAACATCAGACTACCCACAAATGGAACCTTACTGTTGCAATTATATACTATATTTAATTTAATTAAACTAACATGAATGTAGTATGTTTCGAAGTAATATGAATTATGTTGGGAATTCGTACCAGCAGACAAGAGAGACAGCTGACATCACAGAAAGAGAAAGAGAGAACAAGAGAGAGATCAACAAACAATAAAGTATAATGTGGTTTCCTTATCATGGACCATACGTTTCGTTGGTGCTTCCATATAGATTACATTACATTTACTTTTCACACATATAAATATTGACTTTTCAGTGATTTTGTGCCACTAACAGAGAACAGTGCTGACCGATTGCACAAACAGGATGTCCGGAAAAGAGGTGCTCTTATGACTTCTGTGGCTGCTCTGGTCCCCAGCAGTCTCTTTCCGGACAGCCTGTGTGCGCATAGTTGTGTTTGCCCCCCACCCCACCCCACTTCGGGTGTCCTGTGCATAATCCCACCTATTACTGGTCTACGGACGAGAATACATAATCATCAGTACAGACAGACAACATATTGGACTTAATGATCATACAACTTACTTGATATTCATAATAATGGAATTCTTGATTCCATGAAAGCGCCCTCTGACGGAATTCAAATCATTCTTTTGGAGTCATACAAATTATTACATTTACGATGTGACCGTTAGAGGGCGCACGTAACCAAAATATATATCAAATTGTTTCTATTTGGTTTATTAAATTTGTAACTATATAATGTGAAAGTGAATGATTGATTGAGTGAATGAGTGATTGATTGAATGAGTGAGTGAGTGGCGCGTCCGTGACCAGTAACCGTTGTCGTAACAGAATGAAGTACGCACCGTGACGTTGTCGCCTCTACGCTTAACGAGCGAGACGCGCCTCGGCGGCGGCACCGGCTTCCTCCTGCCGTCCTCTTCCACCAAATACGCAGTCCTAACTTCGGGCAGTCGCACTGTTCGCACTATCACGCTCTCGTCACTATCATGCAAAGGCAAAGTGGGGTGGAGGGGGAGAAAAGAAATCAACAGTTAATAACGGATGCAGTTAATATGTCGCTCCTTCTGGTTATTGTGTTATAGTCAATTAGGTTTGAATACTCTCTGATCGGCTGGTCCACTGCCATTCGAAGCCCAAGGAGTGTTGGCCATTTTGTTTTTATAATGTAAACTGTATTAATTCATTAAATATTAGTTTCATAATTAATTCCAACCACAAAAAGCACACACAGAAATAAAATGCAAAGAGAGAGAGAGAGAGAGAGAAAGAATAAAAAAAGAAAGAGAAATAAAAGAGTGATTCTTTCTAAAACTAAAAGGTATAACACAAAAGCCATTCTATATAAATTAACAAAACTAAAACTAGTACTATTAATAATAATAATGATGAAAGCGTGTTCGTATGTACAGAACGATGTATATTGCACATGAGGGGTAGGCAGGGCTCTTAGAAGCTTTTTGCAAAAATAATAACACGGAATAAACACAAGTTGTTATAACACTTTATGCGGCTTACTGGCGCGTAGCAAACCGCATGAAGCCAAAAACTAGAGACATTGCGTATTATTCCGCGTCCACAAAGCGCACTTACTGGTTGCTCATCGTTCTGCCATTACTTGTGTGTCTGTGAACATGTCGTACATTACATTAGAGCGGTGTGCCAGAGAGAGACAGCAATAGAGACATACACGCGTCACACGATACGATGGCATACACTTGCTTATCATTAATTTTGTAAATGCCTATTCATTATAATGCAAACAAAATACAAACATTTTCCAAGTAGTCATACATAAGAAATAGACTTTAAGGCAGCGGTTCTCAAACTTTTTTCGCAAAGGAAAAAGTCTTAATATAATTATAAAAAACTGATTTATATGTATTTATGAATAATCATATTGCAATGTAATATTTAGTTGAAATAGTTAGATAATCGCCCTTTGGTAGGTATTTTTTGCAGTATTTTAGCCCTAGGGTTCCGCGGAATACACTTTGAGAATGGCTGCATTAGACAGTAATCAAAATAAAATAGTAATATGTTGCATATACTTATATATCAAATATTCAGTTTAAACATTAATTTGCATTTTTTTTCTGTTATTTATATATTAATAAGTAACAATTAAAAATT
Organism: Tineola bisselliella; assembly: GCA_028551675.1. Taxonomy (NCBI): domain Eukaryota; kingdom Metazoa; phylum Arthropoda; class Insecta; order Lepidoptera; family Tineidae; genus Tineola; species Tineola bisselliella. The sequence continues at coordinate 93,608 of JAPWLS010002494.1, read as the reverse complement.
CTTATAAACTCTCATGGTTAAATCTCATTTTAAGCAGAGATCACACCTTGAGTATCTCTAAATACAGGCCTAACTGTGCTGTGAATCCACTCTTTGTTCTTCTAGAATCGTCACAATGTGCCAATGTATTTTGTTTGCATAATGTACATATGTATCTCCTAATTAACAAATTCAAGTACAATTATAGAATGAACATACCTTATAAACAATGATAACATAGCAATGAATGAATGAATGAACGAATGAATGAAGCCAACAACGTGAGGTTAATAATGCAGACTATCGCACGTGTACAGTCACATGGGAATCCAAGATGGCGGCGTGAAATGATAAACAAGGACGTTACACAAATGGAGAACACATCGACAATATGGGGTCCCAATAACAGTCCGTTGAATAAACTTGCAAAAATTTGTAATATTTCTTCTATAATATATGTATTTCGTATATACTAAACGACCATCATAACTATGCACCTTAGAGGGTCATCCATATGTTATTTCACACGAATTTTATGATTTTTGGAACCCCCTCCCCACACACACACACGCATAGTGTGACGTCATCTATTTTGCAATTTTACACATAGAAATTATGAAATTTTGAAATGTGAAATCACGAAATTTAGGACAACTTCCCTCTCCTTGTCACACTTCCTTGACTCCCTCCTCCCCTCTTAATGTGTGATGTAATTTACGGACGACCCCCTATAACGCCTGCAGTGTTGTGACGTCATCGGGGTGCACAGTTACGATGGTCGATTAGTACGTACATTTGAAATTCATAATTGAAGCAATCTGTGCATGTTTATTCACTCCCATGAGTTGCCACTGCTGCCAATGTGTGTTAGTGACATCCGAGTGCATGACCCAGCTGCAGGTGATGCGTTCGACCTACCGTGTCGTGAATCCCTCGTAACTCTTGTTCTCCTCCTGCTGCGGCTTGAAGCTCGTGAACGTGGACGTCTGCGGCGTCTTCGGCGCGAAAGTGCCATTGTACGACTTGTTTATTGTCGAGTAGTTCGATTGAGATTGTTGAGTTTCAGTGTGGGATTGAGTGTAGGGTTGCTGCTGTGGTGTTTTGGGTTGCGTGTACCCGTATGGTGACCCATGGATGGATTGGTTCAGCTGTTGGATGCTGTGCGTTGTGTTGTTCTGGGAATATGTGCTGTTCGGAGAGTAGGTGGTGTTAATGAGGAAACTGCTGTTGTTCAATGCTGTCGGCTTCAATCTGCAATTCACATGTTCATGTATAGTTCGCTCATTTTCAGTTCCTCAACGCTTTATCAGGTAATCGTAGTCACCTGTGCTGTGCTGAAGAGTCACTGGTGTATCCGACGCACAAGTCAGTGTCAGTGTCATCCCCCGAAGTGTCGCCTGTCTTCAGCCTGTACTTCGCCTGTCTGATCGCACTCAGTCTGCCGCGAGCCTCCTCCAACTCCTTCTCGATGCGGAGCACTTCGGACCTGCAAGTAGTAGTGTAGCAATGCAGTGACGCCGACATTGGGCACTATCACCAAACCAAAAGCAATACATTACCTGGCATCGATCTCCTGCGCGATGCCACCGACCATCCGCCTGTTGAGCACCAAACTCCTCTCGTCCTCGTGCCTGATGCTGTCCTTCGCGGCCGACACCAAGTTGTCAGTCGACCTGATCACCTGAGCGCCCGCCGCTTGGAGACGACGCGTCGACTCAGAGCTAGGATCGGCCTTCACCTGGATTTTTTACAACAAATTGCATTTGAAATGTTTACTTTAATCTTTATAGAACTGATGAATATGACAATGCATACTTTGCAGGCAACGAGGAGTTGCGCCGTAGAGGAGGCCACCTGCCTGGCTGCAGAGACCAGCCGCTCCTCCGAGCCCGCCCCCGTGACCAGGCTGTTGGCGCTCTCCGCCAGCGAGTGGGCCGCCGCCGCCACCAGCCTGGCCGCAGACACCAGCCCCTCCGACCATTGCCCGTCGTCGGACGATGACGCCGGACGTCTTGCCACTTTACCCTACAGATGTGCACATGAAAATCAATCAGAAGTTAGTGTCGGCTCTACCATATGCTGATAGTACTAATAATAATAAAACGCACTTGATCAATGAGCTCCCTCTGCGAGGCGCTGGCTGCCTTCACTAATGCTGATGATGCAGCGATAATGGACTTGGCAGCCTCCAGTATCATCTCGTCGAAGTTGAGACTCTCGTCAGCCTCCTGTTGTTTAATAAAATTACACAAACATACAATGATATACTAAAATAAAGTGGAAACATTAATGCAAGTATAATACTTCTAAATTATTTAGTACTAATAGTGATATGTTGTTGCCTGTTTCATATTTCATATCTTCTTCATATGTTGTCGTAGTTGCTTGTGCAAATGTCAATGCTCAGTAATAATATGTTTGACTCCTGGGTGATACAATAAACAACCAAGAATATCAAACATATCTCACCGAAACACAGATATTGGTTCTTCCCATCTCTTCTTCACTCTACTCTTCTCTTCTCACAGCAATGATGATCTTACGCGACCTAAATCTACTAATTATAATAATCTTCAATATTATCCTTAAAATTCTTCTAAATGATACAATACAACAAATACAAATATAACAATCGTAGAAGCGAATAAGGTTATATTTCATTACACATGTCTGCTATAAACAAAGGCAGCATTACCTGCACTTTGATGGTCTGCCGTGGTCTCAGTGCATCCAGCTTCTTGGCAGCTGCATCGATGGACGCGGCGGCTCCCAGCAGCTCGTGCTCAGCTATCACCGTGGGATCCTCGGGGTCCACCCAATCGGAGCCTGCATTACATTTTCAATTTAGTTTTCTTTCAACAACATGACACGTATTACGGAAACGAACCACTAGAACCTTTAATAATATCGACCACTGCGATGAGGTCGGCAGTAGCTGCGGCCACAGCGCGACACAGCCCCGGCAGGTGCTCCTTGGCCGCTGGGCTGGCCACTGCCTCCAGCACGCCACTGAGCAATGCGCCATACCGCTCTGCCGCCGCTGCACCACTATGCAACACGCGGTCCCGAGACTGTGGGCTGTCACTGCATGCCGAGTATGCTGCACCCTATAAATAAATCAATAATAAGAATTTCAAATTTTCAGAGTTTACATTTTCCTATGTCTAAACTTACCTTGCACGCGTGCAATAGGTCGACAACACTCCGGCGCCCTCTGTTGGCGGCGGCCACGAGTTGGTCCTGCTGGCCATCCGCGCTGACTGCGGACACTGCCCCGGCCGTTGCCGAAGTGAGTCCGCGCGCCGCACGCACCAACTCCTCGGCTGTGGAGGAGTGGGAGGGAGCGCCCGGGGACAACAGCACCTGAAGCAAACGCAGACGTTACTAACTGATAGCACAGGGCGGGCAGTTGATCGTGCAAGTGCGGCACTGACCCCTATCTCTTGTTGGATTGCCTCGATCGTTGACTCGAGTGCTCTGACACCGCGCGTGTGCTCATCCTCGACTGCCTTCACTGTCTTCAACAATGACGTCACGTTCGTCACCATCACCTGGAAGCGAGTCACATATTATTTCGGGTGGAAAAACAAATTTAAAATTGCAAAAGTTCGTGCCGTTCTTTTTAAATTACCAAACCATGCCTACACTCCGCATGAGACTCAGTTTTTTAAATAAAACCTTCCAGCACTTAGATGCCATGGAAGAACACCCTTGGCGCATAATGCAGCGTCACAGCACGAACTGATGCAACCATACGATTAATGACACCCACAGTGAGTGCATAAAAGCATCATGCGAGCTTCCCTATAATGCAATAAATACACCCCACCGTACATAAGCAACCCCCGGGCGGGGCATCTTTTTAAATTTCGTTTAGCAAGAGCACCCTGCATATATTATACACCGAGGAGATATAAGGCGAAAATTTTGTCGTCAATATTGGACTTAGAAGCTATGACATGAGAAACAATAATTTGGATATAAAATAAAATTAACTTGGAAAATAAATGTACACCAATGAACCGCGTATGTAATCCTTATTATCTGAGACATGAAGACGATGTAAGAAGGAAGAGTGGTACAATTGCGCTACCAAGTGGCAGAAACAGGAGACAGCTTGTTGGAGTCGGGCGTGCTCCACATTTGGCAACACCAGGCTACGTGTCTCATATTTCCCAAGCAATTAGTAAAGAAATGTGTTTAGCTGCTACAACTCTAGTAGACCTGCTATATTCAACACAAATTATAAATCAATTTTTAGTACTACCCACATTTCGTACAACCGAATTAAAAAATATTGCACGCTAACTGTTCCCATACTTCACTTTGTTTATTTATGTGTCTTTAAATAGCATTTTTCCATTACAATGTACAAACAACAATCTTCAAATGGATTCAGATTGGACTTTAGACTGAAACGATCATTAGAAAGTTCAACTGTATTCTTATCGTGTGAAAGGGATGCAGATATCTCCTTTACCGTTCTCGACACCGCGATTGTTTCTCTTCCTATCACTTATATATCTACACAAACTGTATCCATTTCGAAAATCGCCGTGTGTACCTCAATTGTGTTGAATATAATAAAAGATCAGTCTAAACATATGCAAGAAAGAGAAGGCATGCCACACCAAACAAGGACGTAACATACAACAACAACAAAACTCAACTCAACAGCTAAACACAAATCACTAGAATGTCGAATACAAAATGTTGCATGAAAATGAACAAATTTTGACGAGAGAAATTTAGTTGTCCAAGCTTATATATTGGTAGTAATAGTTCCGTCTCTTTCCATCTTCAAATAGAAGACAACGAGAGCGACAGAGACAGCGAAACAGTGGAAACACCACCAAGACATAATGAGCGAACATCGTCCGAAACACCAATAATGTGGGCGAGTGATTGCAATAACCGGCATGCTTCGCCACAACGTGCTGGTTACTGTGCGTGGGCGGTTAATGGGCTACTAGACTAGTGCGCACCGATTGCTCCCGATGGCAGGCCACGTCGACGCTCTCACGGAACCTGCCATTCTCCACCTCCTCCAACATCCTCAACTGTTCCTCCATGCGACTGTTCGGCCTACTCCTCCGCTTGCCATGTCTGTAACCGACGACCGAACGCAGCCGATTCAATTCCAGATCATCAGTCGCGTCGCCTTTCAAAATCTCCTCATAGAACTTCCACCAGTTCTCTATGGAGCCGTACTGCTCTTCGCGGCTCCTCAACACGTCTTCGTAAATCTGCCACCAGTTGTTCGCGTAGTACTCAATCGGATATGTTCGGGTCAGATCGAATATTTCTAGGTTATTCACGGATTTGTGTCGCTTGTTGGACCCGTTCAAGGAGTCTGTGGACTTATCAATTTGTCTCTTCGTATTATCGCTTGAATGTACGTTCAATATGACACTTCTATGATACGTCGGTGAAGTTGATTTCGTCTCCCTCGACGGCGCATTGCTGCCAATGGTCAGACAGTTCTCTTTGTTTTCCTTCACATGTCTCCTAATAATGTCTTTGTAATACTTCTCCAAAAGGCACAATTCTTCATACGTGTACTCTGTTATGTCTATTTTCGAGTAAATGTCTACTACGTCTTGTATGTTAACTCTCCTCCTTTCAAACTCGACATTGGAAAGCGACTTAAGTTTATCAATTATTGGGTCGAAACCTTTGTACAAGAAGTCCTTTTTAGCGAATGCGATGAGCCTGAGAACCATTTGTTCGTATCTTTCATCATATTCCAAATCCTTATTGATTGATTTAGATTTGTCCACTTCATCAATGAAGCTCTGCAGCGTCTGCTTCTCCCTCGCGTACCTGTTCACTTGATCGTAGTCCACATTGAGTTCGTGGCCGCTGAATGCAGCCAGATCGCGTCTCGTCTCCTCCATTTTGCCCAAGTGCCTCTCGGCCAATGCTTTCCACACGTCCGTGTCATCAGTGAACATTTTCCAAAATTCACTTCTATTACCCTCTTTGCTAATAACATCAGGTTTCACAATAACTGTGTCAGGTCCGCTTTTTTGCGTCTGTTCTGGCGTCTTCGGCCCCATAGCTCTAACATCGGGTGATTTGTTTCCATTGATATCTAAATTAACAATCAGATTGACCGGTCTCACTTTTTTAACTTTGAATATGGGATGCCTTAATTTGGCTTTTTGCAATCTCTCGTCTAATTTCAACCTCTTCGTGGGTATTGACGTTTGCATCGTTCTTATGGTGACTTCCTTAACAACCTCACTCTCGGACGCCGTTTCGGTGTCCAAATCCTCAATAACCTGCGACAAACGTTTCATCTCACTTTCCAAGTCTTTGTTGGCTTTGCCTCTCACTTGAACATCACAACTGCGCTTCGCATCAATCGTCTTCGTCGCATCAATAACCAAGTCCACGAACTCTTTGATCTCCCCCAACAGTATATTTTCCCCATACTTGAGTACTCGCCAATCCATGTTTATAATGCTGTTCCTTGCTGCTATGTTATACCTGCAGTTGAGGTCGTCGTCCTTGTGAGCTTGTGTCGGGTGCGTCATATAGCTTTCTATGTACGCGATGACATCTTCGCAATTGTCATAGAATATGGAGGGAGAGACGTCGTCGTCTTGACTCGAATAGTCCAACAGTTTGAGGAGCTCGTCCTCCTGATCGGACACAAAGAGGTCCGTCTCGGAGTCGCAGGAGTGCTCCTTGCTCGCAATGTGCGAGGAGTTGCGTCTGCTCTGTCTTTGCTGTAATGACTTTGTCGTCGGGAGGCTCCAACGTTTCGTGTCTTTTAACCTCTTTAATAACAAACAAACACATTAGCTCTCGCGGTCCAATATTGACTAATCATATTACTTGAACGCGTGACAACTCGGATGCAGTGGTGCGTGGACATACCTTGGCAGTCTGTTTGAGCGTGTCCATGTCTGGGTGTGCCACGTGTTTGCCAGAGGCGCCCTTGGTGGCGTGCGCCAGATCCCGGAGTGCGGCGGCCACGTCCCTTGCGGCGTGCAGCAACATCACTTGCAGTTCAGGGTTACTGCTGCCCAGAGATGCAGCCCCCAACTTGCTAACTTCGGCCAAAGCCACTGCGAACGCACACACTCTCTTAGCCTGTTTCCATTGAGGCTCCTCACTCGTTGTGCAATGTGACCAACTTACCTATTGTGTTTGTGGCACTCTGAGCCGCTTCTGCTAATTGTTGTTGTGATCCGGCAGCTCCTCCCACGAGCGTCTTGGTGTCCTCGACCAAACGCTTGGCCGTCTTTAGGATGCTCTCACGATGATCGGAGAATGACGAATGTTCGGATTCAGATTGTAATGTACCTATTAAGAAGATATGAAATAGAATACAAAGAACATTTATGTTTGTTTCGAATCGTGCACATGATATATACCGGCGCTGGCGAACAGTATGGTGGTCTCGAGGTCCCCGATGATGGCGGCTATCTTAGCGGCGCCGTCGATGCAGGCCTGAGTGCCTTTGGAGCCCGCTTGGAGGGCCGACAACACAGACACCACCTGCAATGCATTGTTCATAAACACAAGCGCATTCACACACTTTGACACACCCTTCAGCGCCATGCAGGTGCCAAATACCTTCTCCCCGACGTCGGCGGCCGCGTCTGCCACCCGCCTCTGCGTGTCTGCGGAGTGCGCCACCCTGCACTGCGCGCATTCGCGTATTATGTGCTGACAGGACTCACCCAACTCGGCCACACATGATCGAAGTCTGCACAAGAACGAACAGGCATTTAGTTACCACTGACATACGCAATGCTTCCGCAGTCATCTCTCTCCGCAGCAACCTGGTGGGCACATCGCTGACGGCAGTGGTGGCGGCTGCTCCGACGGCATCGTGCGACAACAGCTCGTACTTGCGAACTAGCTCGGAGCTCAGCGGAGACAGCTTCTCACATTGGCTGCTACTAGTCGACGCAGCACACTGAAACAGCAGTCGGAGTAACAGAATCGAGTAATCCATGAACATATGCATGCATGTATAAAATGACTCCTTCTCACCATGTCCGTGGCCAGCCTGGCGATCTCCTTCGCGTTGGCGACCATTCGCGTCTGATAGTCAACGAACGAATCGCTCTCATCGTACGTGCCCACTAACGACATTCTGATGGGAAAAACATAATAATCAAAATCAAAAGTTTTTTCACGCATTGGCCCTTTAGGCTTCTGCACATAGTCAGAAAGACATATAACGAGAAGAAACCACAAGAAACTCTCTAGCATAGCATCTCAAATGTAATACAGGCAGTACTCGGTTTTACGTTATGTTAGTTACCAGAGAATAGTAACGTAAAACGAAACACTATAAAACAGGGACTGTACAATGAATGTAAATAAAGCTAGTACCCAAGTACGCATATACGTACACACAATCTCTTTCTTTCTCCTAATACCAAGCGCATACCTGTGCTGTGTGAGCCGCATTATGGACCGCCCCACACAGTCCACGAGCCCGCCCACTTGCCCCAGGTGGGACACGAGCGCCCGCGAATGGTCCAGCAGCTCGCTCAGGGCCGAACTCACGTCCGCCGAAGACGACTCTATCTCGGGGTGAGCGCCCGTTGCCTGGAACACAATCATTTCAATTTATTATTATTATGATATCTATACTAATATATAAAGAGAAAACATTTGATTGTTTGTTTGTATGTATTGAATAGGCTCCGAAACTACTGGACCGATTTGAAAAATTCTTTTACCATTAGAATCCTACATTATCCCTGATGAATATTTTCAAAAACGTTAGGAATCCATATGAAAACTTCAATAATTGACAATAGAGCAAAGTGATGTACAACAGTTTTATAGAGGACATCAATATCTACAAAAAAATCAGCGATACCATATTTTTCATTATAAAATTTAGACTTCATAGTACTTTACATCTTCATTACTACGCGAACGAAGTCGCTGGCAACAACTAGTCTATTAATAAACAAGTATTTATTTCAGTTGTATAGTAATTACCCTGGGATTTCCAGCCGCATGTTTGGATGCCTGGATGAATAAGGACAGACTTTCCAGCACGGTCTTGGTCTTGTCGAACAGATCAGCCTGCGCTTTGCTCTCCGTTATGTTGGATGCTGCGCCGATCGTCGCCGCTACGAGTGGCTCCACGTATGACACCTGAAGGCAAAACCCATGTAATTTAATGTGCAAGAGACTCTCCTGTGAGTGGAGTGTAATAAGGAGATTTTTTTAAAATTATTTACTTTTAGTAATTGGGCTCCAATAGAGCGCGTTTACTCGTCAATACAAACACAAATATAAATGTAATAAATTATCACAATCAATTTGATTTAGCTGCTGTATACTGGCATTGTCCACTTACATACTAATGTCATAATAATATATAATAAATCTACTATGACGTAGAAGAATAGCTGCTGTATACTGGCATTGTCATCCTATTGTATACCTAAGGGTAAACATAAAATGACATTGGTTATGTCCAAGCTATTTTTTTAAAATAATTACTTACAATCTGCAATACGGCGTGTCCGAGATTCTCCGCCTCTCGCTTGGCAGCATTCCTCAGCGGCTCCACGCGGTCCAGCATCTCAGTGGCACTACTCTCAATTTGCTCTGTATAACCTGTAACATACATTGATCTCAAACTATTCGATTCAATTATGTTAAATATTTGAAATCATACCTTGCAGTGTGTGGTATTTATGCGGTTGCAGCGTATTCGAGATGGCGGCCAATGCTGCTGCGTCCAGCGCCCTCTGTTGGCCGCTCACCGTGTCCAATGCCGCTGAGCACTCCTTTTGGCCGGGCGCCTTCTCGCTGATAACACATAACAATAACCATTAAAGCAATCCTGAAATAACGACTGATAATTGTAATTATATTGATTTTCCTTACCGTATATTATTGACGAGTGACTTGATGCTGTCGGAGACCGTCTTGCTGTGCGTGGCGAGTGCCTGCCACTGCGCCTTGTCCGTGGGCTGCACTGACAGCACTTTGGCAGACTCGATCATCGAACAGGACGCCGATATTATACTCCTGATGACACGCAAGGGACAATTGTAAATTTATTCATTCAACCATTCAGCTACCAAGCGAGTGATGGCATACCTTCCACATTCGAGTATGGATTCCTGTCCTCGCCTGGCCTGAGGTGATATTTTAGCAGGAACTGCTGCGAACTGAGGGGAATCAGCGAACTGGCAGAGACTGGACACAGCCTGACGCAGAGGAAGAGTGGCTTCCGCACAACGGACGCGATTGGCCTGCATCAGACAACAAATATTAAATGTATTCCTGTTAAACAATGACGTTGATTATGTTTCACAAGTAGAGCATACCTCACAATAGTCCTGGTCGAGTGCCTTGATTTCCTTGACGAGGGCAGCAGTCGAGTTGGCGACATCCTTGGCCGCTTGCACGAAATGCCTCTTGGGCTGCGTCTGCGCAGTCCTGGACGAGGCGACTCTGCAGGAGTTGCACAGGGCGCTGGTGTGCTTGGCGATCACTGTGGCCGCGGACAAGACCGACTGCTGGCTGCTCGTCGGGGAAGACAGCTGCGCGCACGCCTGCTCTATGGCGGACGCAGCACGCGAGAACTGCGCCTGGTCCACTAGACCGGCACGACCCACAGTACTACTGGAGTCAGACACGCCCACCTTAAATAAATACATACAACATTAGTTACAGTATAACTGATACCATCAGTATTGTAAATATACTCACAAGATATGCCGCCTGTGCAGTGGCTTCAACCAACCCGCATATGTTGTCTGCGGCAGTGTTGACGGCGTTCGCGAACTGCTCGTGGGAGGAGCGCTTCACTGTGCTCGCCATTCCAGACATGCCTTCGCCTGTAATATGCCCATTATCACTAACCATTCAACTTCACCAGCTCAGTGGAGCTGTTTGCATGCTGTAACATTGTGGTACTGACTGAGGCCCTTGCTCTGATCGACGACCGCATCGAGGCAGGCGAAGTAGCCGAGGCTGTTGAGTGGTTCAGTTGCCTCTTCCAGCATTGAGCTCATGGCTCGCAGCTTCATTACGGCTCGGTCGCATTCCCGCTGACCAGGCGCTGCGAGGGAGCACGCGTCCAACTGGAGAGACAGAGACAACTATAAACACTGCTAATAAGAGGAAAAAAGACGACTAATACTCTAGCTTTTTTAATTAACAAGACAAAATTTGTGTAAAAACTGCCTTCAACCATTCAATGTGCAGTCGACAATCTTCAAATGGATACACATTGGATTTTGGACTGGATGAAACAATCATTAGAAAGGGATGACTATATTATTATCATGTCGAAGTTAAGGTATGTGTGAAAGGGATGCAGATATCTCTTTTACCGTTCACATCACCACAATCGTTGTTTTTTCTATTGCTTATATACCTACAAAAACTGTATCCATTTGTACATTTGACATAAACATAGTATATGAATATATTATAAATACCAGTTCGTTGATGGTGTCGGTGACAGCTCTCGCGGCGGCTGCCAGCTCGTTCTTAGCATTAGGTCTGGATATGTCTTGACTGACTGACTTGGCTGTAGTTAATAGTTTGGACGAGTTCACGGTCACAGCCTTCATGCACGACACCATGCGGTCACGGTTGTCCGGGTTCTGAAACAACATACGCTTTTTCAATAGTGATCTTCAGTCATATTGTTTAGGGCGATTTGTAATAAGAAACAAATTTTTATCTCTTCTGATGGATATAATGTAATATTATTCACAGCAGCGCCATCTATGTGTACTTTTTAGTAATTTTAACAAAATGTAACAAGTATTAAAACAATATTCGACTTTATGACATCACTGTATATATATTTATCTCTTTAAAACCAACCTCTTGCAATCCGACAATGTCGACGCAGCATCCCAGCAGCGAGTTGAAGTGTGTCCCGAACTGTTCGGCAGCAGACACCAGCTCGGTGTGCTGTTGGCGGATGGCCGTGCCGGAGACGTTCTGCGCAGACGCACTCAGCTGCTCTGCCGCCTGCTTCAATTCCTCTTGCAGCGAACTGGAGAGAAGATAACAATTGGAATTATCTCCCGAGCATAATTCAAAAGGCTTTATATCGTAATCTGAATTAATTCTTTACAAGGCAGGTCTCGTATTTGATTCCTATTCGTACAAATATTTATTTCAGTGTAGGCATATCGCATGTAGTACCTGTAAGTGCGATCCGTCTGCGGGAAGTCACCCATATTCAGTATGTTGAGTGTTTCGTTGATGTTCTCGGTGACGTGGTCCAGCTCCAGATGCGACGGGATGGCCTCGACGCTCGCCTCCATGGACTGCAAACGACCCATTCGGTGACTCCTCATCACACGCACTCAATGCCACAAACGCACTCGCATTCACCTCACCTTATTAATATTATTGGCAATCGCATGCAACCTGTTCACATCCACTGTTTCTGGTTTTGCCAAATACGTCTTGATCGTTTCAACCAGCAGCTGCGATGACTCCAGCACGTGACGGGATGTTGATATTAATCTGTAACAAGTACTATTATATTAGTATGCGACCGGGTAGTGCGCAAACATGTGATGATGTGGCAGCGTGCCTGTGGTACTCGGGGTATATGTTGACGGCGGCGGTCACCCCTGCGACGTAGTGCGTGAGTGCCCCCGCCATGCCAGCCGCGGCGCTGCCCTCCCGGCCCCCTCCCGCCACCAGCTGCGCGCTCAGGCTGCTCACCGAGCGCTGGCCCGCACGCATCGTACTCCAAGCGTATTCCGCCTATCAGAACAATTATTAACATAATAAAAAATATGTTTTTATTTATTTATTTATTACTTAATAATAGAGAAAAAAAAATACAAAGTAAGTGAGTAAGAAGAGATGGCGGCCTTATCACTAAGAAGCGATTTCTTCCAAGCAACCAACTTCGAGGTGTAGAGCAATACAGAAGAGAAATAGCAGGAGGTACAAATAGATACAAATATTGATAAACATATATGAGCGATGGAAATGCGTGGTTAAACTAGTGTTTGAGCTTGACTTACTGTTGGCTTACTAGAAGGATTATTTTATTTTTTTTACTGTATTTTTTTTTAAATGTTGTATAGGTAGCTATATATTTTTTTATTTAATTTTTTTAAAATATTTTTATATACATATTATTGGACATATACATGTATTTTATATACATATATGTTATTAATTTGACATTCATTGTAACCACTGTGTAATATGATTTATAAATTGTTATTCACTTTTTTTTTCTGAATTAAAATTCAGTTTTTTTTATTATTGCTTTACTTTACTTTATGTACAGGCTATGATTGACGAGTTTCTTGTGATATTCTTCTCGCCATACGCCTTCCCGAAGTCACGATAGAGTCTAACGATGAGCAAGTGCACGCCTTTAGTGCCTATGCTAATAAACGATTTTCATTTCATTTCATTTCATTTCATGAACTACACACAATACATAATGTGATACATACATTCTGTCCAGGCAATGGTGTCAACTGGCAGTTCCTGGCTGCTTGCTCCAGTTCATCCAGCTCCTTTTGCAACGAGCTGATGATGTCGATTGCAGCATCCAATTCCACATCCTTACAGGAGATGCGAGCACGTGTCACGGCCGACCTATAGTATGAACGAATTCATTATATTCAAATGTTCTTGCTCTCATTTGTTTTCGCATTCGTCTTCAGCCTTTCAAATTGTCAATTATAGGCTTGGTAAGTCAACCATCGACATTGGTATTTGACAGTGTTTGTGTAATAGTTATTATTGGTCTGAGAGGGAGGAAGAGAGAGGGGGAGACGGCTGGGGGGAGAGAAAGAGAGAGATCACTGATATAATGTACGTACCTGAGTTCCGTGCATGAATCATTGAAGCGATGTGTGTTGTCAGCCAATAGCTTAGCACTGGCCCCATCGCTCACTGTTGGCAAAACGCCACGCGCTGAAGAGCTGACGTCACTGGCCGCCTGCAGCAAGCACATATACATCACATCGTCTGCCACCAATATATTCCAACAGTAGTGTATGATAATAATTTACCTGTAGGAATGTCTCCGACGCCGTAATGAGGTCCAGCTGTGCTGCGGGCGCGGAGTGATTGGCCGAGTACACATTGACAGCCCTCACCACACCGGGAATTGCCTCCTGCAGTGGCCCGCACTCGGACAACAATGTTTCCTGAAAAATACATATATATGTATCTACTTGTTGTGGTATAACAAATCAAAAAATCTCTTCACTTTTAATAATATCTTTGGAAATTAGATGTTAAGAAGTTAGAACAACTGACAGAACATTTGACAGCTAAAATTAGGCATAGACATTGAATATTCCAAACATATACAAACATTTCTTTCTTTTTTTATCTAAACCAAGTAAAATAACGGACTATTACATCTACATAGAAATTAATTATAATGCAGTTAGTGTAACCGTTTGCCTCTCGCTTTGGTTTACACCCAATCGTATATAGGCATCTCTTTCTTCTTCAAAACTGTGTGTGGCATTTACCTGCGAGTACTTATTGGTGTTGTGCACGGAGGCATTCTGCGCCGCCGTTATCAGCTGAGTGGCGCTGGAGGCTGCTTGCTTCGCTGCGTCCTTCAACAAAAACAATACTTTATTTTCCTCTTATATTTAATACTAATCTTTCTAAAATTAACATTAATAAACTACTCTATACGAGTATAACTGCTCATATTATATCCGTCCACTTCTGCTTGATAATTTCGTTAATATTAAAGCGAAATGACATACCTGCAACCTGTCTAATTGCGCCCCCACAATGTCCTGCCCCTGCGCATAATCCACTGTTATATAGCGCAACTCTTCAGCAGCACGACGCAGTGTCTCCTGCTTGCTCACATCCTGAAACAGCAATCACCAGGTGACAACACGCCCACCCCAAACTGTGATGTAACAGATGGGCAGAATGAATTGATCTAAATACCTGCGGTGATGACGCGCACTGTCTGGCAGCTTCCACCATCTTGGCAGTTGCGTCTGCGAGGAGTTTGGCCGCAGCCAGCAACTTCCGCTGAGTCTCAGAAGGCTGCTGCTCCGCTTCCGTCTGCATTTATATCACATTAGTTAGTTGTTTAATTAATTATTTTTATGTATCACAATTGAATAATCCACCTTAATTCCTGCGATGAGATGTGCCGTCGCCTGTCCGAGCATGCGCGCGTGATGAACCATCTCAGCGCCGTCTCCCGCACTCAGCACGCGCTCTGACGCACTCAGCACGCCCTCTACTGACGACTGAGAGAACACGCCGCGACCCTCCGCTGTGGATGGAAGGGAACATCATCCGTTGTCCAAATAAAATTGCTTGGATTGGATTTACTCAAAGTTATGACACAAACCTCTGGATGCATGGTCGAGTAACGTCTGCAATGCATCAATGACCGCTTGAGCTGCCTCTGCCAGTTGGGGCGAGGACGGGGAGGAAGACGAGGCGGTCAGAAGACGGTCGACGGCCACTCGCACCAGATGCACTGCGCCGGACAACTGCTCCCGACATGCCGGACTTTGCAATGTACCGGCAACCACCTATAAATACATACATACGTACATGCTACTGTCTCTGTAATAAATTCCTAATGCATTTATTTTTCATTATTTCAAGCCATAGTGAATTGCCGTTACCTTAGTGCATGCGACCAGTTGGCTGGTAGCGAGCGCACAGTGGGTGGCAGCGGCTATTATTTCAGCCTGCGCGGGCGCATCCTCCTTGCAATGCGCGGCCGCCTGTTTTGCCTTCAGCACTAATGCCGCTGTAGTGTTGGCGACAGCCTTCGCTAGAGACAGCAGAATATCCTGAAAGACATATGCGGCCGTTAAATTATCATTATTATGCCTATTTAAATAACTTTGTTTAATAATTTATCAAGTAAGGTTGGAACAGAGAGGATAACAATTGTTCATTTCGTCTCTCTCTTATATTTGTGAACAAAGCGAATACATTTTTGAGTTATATTATTATTTTGGACACTCAATGCTAACGTTATGCTTAGAGCAGAAAAATGTAATAAAACCCTCGTGCGAGAACAAAAATTTATGAAAGAAATATCATTATTTATGGAGAAACTTAATAACCACCTATTCTTTATTGACCTCATAATTACTGTGCGTATGGAATGAGTTTTCAATAATTATAAATTTAATGTATATATAGATATACAAATTGACAAATAATAACCTATATAAATGTAAAGAAAGATTGACATAGAATAATTGTAAATTGACAATCTGTTATTAATTAATGAAATTTTTTTTGTACGCCAAATAATTGGTGAGACATGTGAAACTGTATTATGTTATTAATTTACATCCCTGTACCAATGTTTCATGCAAAATAAATATATTTCATTTCATAATGCCTATAACTGCATATCACCGCTCACAATGCCATTAAGCTCGCCTCCCTTTTTGTGCAATAAGGAGTTCTATTATTATTATTACCAACTGCTGATTAATGCATTTTGCAAATGACGTCACGATATTTGTACTGTAGTATCACAATACTTTATAACTGTAAGATATGCGGGTAGATATGTATAATTAAATAGTTGACGGCAAACTGAGGAACTACCCTCAACACATTACAATGGGCATTTATAAAATTGCACAGTTCATTGAGGGTTATATATTAGTGTTCGTACGCGACGTGATGTGATATTATATATTGTTTGCTAGTACATTCACTTTTACCAGACAGTTAGTCGTAAATAAAAAGAACCAATCAATTGTCAAAGCAAATGTATTAACAATATATATAATACATAAATATTACACTAACACAGCGGTTCTCAAACTTTTTTGGCGAAGGAAAAAGCCTTAATATAATTATAAAAACTGATTTATATGTATTTATGAATAATCATATTGCAATGTAATATTTAGATGTAACCTTATAATCTCCCTTTGGTAGATTTGCAGTATTTTAGCCCTAGGGTTCCGCGGAACACACATTGAGAATGGCTGCACTAACACATAACTGACACCCTCCTCAACCCTACCAGCTTAAACTTCTAGCAAAAACTTCACAAAAAGATAAATAAATAAAGAAGTGATTGAATAAATATATAAATACTCCAATTAAATATATTAATAAACCAATAAACCCAAAGGAAACTAAATTACAGTAATTTCAAATAAATAAATTCAAATTTCGCGCTCTATTGCCTCGCATTAGGCGACAGAATGCGTATAAACATAATGTAATCATCAACTTCTCTATAGTCGCGGGAATTTCAGTTTTTTCCGGAACGTATTCCTCGCGTAAAGCGGGGCATTACTGTAAATAACAACAGACAATGGCTAACAATGAAATCAACATACACAACGTATAAACCAATTTAAAACACCTTAAGCGGCATACTACAAACCATTCTAAAACTCGGATTACAACAAACGCATTTGTAAACCTCAAACCGCATAAAGTGTTTTACATTAGTTAAATCATAATTGACAAACAAAATTTTAGTAATAATAATAAAAAAATAACTCAACAAACAAAGAAACAATAACAACATTAGCTATCTCTATCGCACTTTCATTTATAGAAAGAGATGAGAATAGTTTTTTAATATTATACATCGTTAAAATTAAGTTACCATCCGACTAGATTAGTTCAAAACAAAATAAAACAAATTGTTATTTTTTAAAAAAATGCCACGAACTCTTTTGACATTTTTTCAGAGCAAGTGACAACCACAATCACCAAAATACAACATTTAAAATAGTTATTTCATATTAACAATATTTATTCTTAAATATTATACTAAAATAAATCAATAAATTTAAAAAGTAACATAAAAAACAACCAATTTCATATAATCTTTTATCTTTTTCACTTTCCATACGACTTTCAATATGAAAGACAGAGAGGAGACATAATGTATTACGTGTAACAAGTTACTTCATAATTTCGACGTATTATTATTTTTAGATTAAATATTACGAGTTTCAATTTATTCAACTAAAATAGGAAACGCAGTTATAATTTTCATTCTACACTGTGACCACTAGATTTGCACAAAAAGTCGTGTTATCAGTGTTTTTACACAATTCAATGATTGCATTCCTCTTGGCCTGGCGCCACATACTGCAGCAGCAATGCGACCAGCACCAGGAGCATGCAAAGGAGGCAGGCCACATTCAGCCAGCTGTCCCGCCAGAGCGCCTCCACGCACGCGCACTTTGGGCAACGCTTGTGACAGAACTGACAAAAACCCTCCACTACTCTTTTGCCCGTCGACCTGAATGTGGGGTTATAGAATATCCTAACCTCGGTTTTACCCGACGGATTCGAATCGTCAGTTTTGGCGCACGGTTCGATTTTAGTATTGCGATTTTTCGATTCGGTCGTGTAATATTTCTCGCTACGCTTAACGAAACTCTCTAAATCGTCGCCTTTCAGTTTGTTCTGTTGCGTTTTAGTGAAACTGGCCATGGCGCCCTCCATGAGCGTCTCGGTCGTCGTCAGCACGCGGTTGTATTTGTCCAAGTTGTGCGCCAACCTCATATTTAATGAGCCAGACACTTTGACATGGGGCCCGGCTTTGCGGATGTCATTCACGATACTGTGGCATTCGATTCTGTCATCTCTGTTCTGCGCATTAAAGAACCGCTCGCGTAATATATTATTCTTCGCCTTACAATCCAAGTTACGATCCACATTCGCATAGTCGTGGTTTGAGAAGTCATTTTTGAAATTATAGATAGTATCGGCCGCCGTCTTTGCGGGTAGTTTCGGTTTTACGTCCAAGTATTGTTGGCAGTTATTCAGTATCGCGTCTACGTCCGTGTTAGAGTCGCTATTCTTAATAGATTGATTGATAATATCGTCCAACGTGACAAACTTATCGGGCTGATTATGACATTTGATATTGGAATAATCGAGACTTTTGTAGTATTCGCTGTCCGTCTCCTCCTGAATGACGTCCAGCCCGTAATTGTGGACATCTATGTCCTCGTAGAGGCCATCGTCCTCGTACTTCTTGGGGAAGTCGTCGCCGTAATCGGCTCTATCTCCAAAGAACACTTCGTAGAAGCTATCGTAACAATAGTTTAGTTTTCTATACAAGTAGGATTTTTTGTTCACCTGTGTCTCCTTGTCGTACGGCGTCTCCTCCCCTATCGTGTGCAGCACCGAGGTGGACGCTTCCCCGACGCGAGAGGCTGCGTTCAGGAGGCTTTGGCGCGGCTGCAAACACACACATAACAGTTTATAGACAAGTCCAGATGGGTAAGTTTATAAAACTTAGTGCATTTACCTCCTTTGTTTCAGGCTCAGCTGCCTTCAGCAAGTCAGTGAAAGCACTGCACAGCTTCCTGGTGGCGTCGAGCAGTCTGTCACCATTGTCGGTGTCGTCCATCAACGCAGCTATCATCTGAACACCTGAATACAAGCAGAATATGCTCAAATTCACGTAATTATCAGAACACCAAGTATCGCATTGCTGTCATACCTTTTGTCATTTCTGGCAAGTTGCTTGTGATGGTAGTGATAGCAGCGCCCACTGCAGTGTGGTCGACCTCCTCGGTGGGACCTGCACGAACACAAAACGTCATTTGCTTCCTCCAATGCCATATGACTACCACAGAGACGTGAAACACTCACCGGACGTAAGCGTGACCACTTGCGCGGTGGCTGCGTTCATGGCGGCGATATGTGACGTCACCACCTGTCTGTTCGTGTCCATGGTGACTTGCTTCCACTTCATAGAGCCCGCGTCGGCGCCCAACTCCGGCAGCTGAGCCTGCATGTAACATAATAGCACAATCAGATAATGAAAATAACACTCATTTTATATAATTATATTATATATATTTATTTATTACACTCCATAAACAAAATTTAAAAAAGTAATAATAATACAAGAACCATATACGTTTTTAGGACCGCTAAATCCAAATCCGAAATCAGTTTTCACATCTATATCACATTAGAAGTTTTTATATTATATTATAACCTTTAAATTAAACCCAAAACCCTATGTCACGTCAACCCAAATCATGTACGTTATGTTTATTTATAAATTTTATCTCAATTAAGTGAATTCATGTAATTCTTTTTGAGTAATTAAATGTCTTAAACTTTTATCATTAATTCCCTTGCATTCCAAGAATCCCTGTAACCCCACAAAACAAAGTACATATTTCTACTACAGGTCTAGTTTCAAATTCAAATATCTTTATTGCATGTCACAATTATAATTAAGATGTCAGTACAGTTTAGTGTTAATGTGACACCCGGTCAGGGCACAGCAATATAATTATACAATTATTTAAGTTTACGGGGTTGTGGAGATGTGTGTAGGTGTGGTATGTTTATTGTAGTAATATGAAATGAACGCTAACCCTTTGCAGATCCGTCTCTGTGTGTTTGATGATCTCGCGTCCGCTGCTGATTGTGGAGAGCAGCGCGCGCTGGGGCTCACTCAGCACCGACGTCACGCGCGTCTGCTTCATCTGGCCAGCCTGGCGAGGGTTTGATACACTTTTAGCTTATGCCAATTGAGCCGGCATCATTCGTAAAAGCAAACATCAAAATTGAGAACCATTACATTACAAGAGGTCAGGTCACTCAAAATCAGTCAGGAATCGAACCACTATTACTAAAATTATTATAAATAATACGAATACATACACACTCTATTATAATCCATCCAAATATAATTTAATAAAACGTTCGCATGAAACAAAACATAGAGACATTTTAAATACAATAATAATAATAATATACGTATTACAAAAGTGCAGACATATATATATATATATATGTATATGTGCGGTTTAAATCAATATATGTTACAGTTATACTTAAATATGTACAGAACTGTTGAGAATAAAGATGCCAGACTATAATATACTATAAATAGTACATCAAGGAGCCAACAGAGGGCGCCTTCTTCACACTGAGATGTACTCACCGCCGGCGACGTGTGCGTGGTGAGGGCGAGTCCCGACACCGTGGTCTGCTGCGCGCCCGTCAGGTGGGACATGGCATAGCTCTTCTGGTCTGAGTGGGATAGCAACACTGTATACTTACAGCACTAATAAGGGACATCACTAGCTACCTATCACATCGACAACTCGATAGCAAAATGCTATTCATTATATCAAAGCATCAATTATAACAAGCTAGTTGTTTTAAAATTATTTCGTGCTGAGTAGCAAATAGCAATGCTTACATTGCAACATGTGGCACGAACTTTTGCACTCAGATATAAAGCCAGTTTTCATATAAGTGTGTATTTACATATATTATAAAGCAATTATGACATATTATTGAACAAAATGCCATCGGACACGTGACTAACGCCAGTAGCGTAGTCAGGTAACCAAAGGCCCTGGGGCAAAAAATAAATAAGAATACAGAGGAGTTCCCCGCAAGTTTCAAACAATATGTTCGAGACTTGCGGGAAGTATTTTTTAAACAAGTTGCCATTATTAAAGTCGCGTTCATGGAATCTGGTTTATTTATAATCCGAATGTGGGAACAATTTTCATTAGTTCAATGACTTTAATAGATTTCTATTATTAATTCGCATTTCAGTTGTGTTAGAATCGAGAACGCGCTCGATCTAGAATCACAATTAATCAACAGACGGGTCTAGACGCATAGACAAATAATATGCCATAATTCCCAACCGGCCCGCCATAGGGCGTTTGCTATTTACCTTCAGCCGGCTGCCTCAGCACTCCCGGTTGGGCGACGCACTGCGTGTTCACTGCTTTGCCAGACTTCAGTGTGTCATGTTGGATTATATTCGCCCTGAGAATTACATTCAATTATATAGCACAAACATTCGATTCCAAATTTAAATCAATGCATTTATGAATTTCCCCTCCTCGCTCCCCACTACTAACAGCAATTTTAAAAATTCAACGTGCGAGTCCCTGTTTTTCCTTTCTCCACAACTCAAGTGCATTTCGTGTTCATTAAACCTAATTTCATTATTTAACACGTTGAAGACCGCATTGCAAAATCGTATTTTTCACATATGGACCGGCATTTTTTTACGTGTATTATTTTTCAAATATTTTTTTGTATTGTATGTATTTGGCCGGTGTACAAGCGGTGGGCATGCGGTCTTTAAGGTGTTAAAAATACAGTCCACTTGTTTTCACAAGTTCTATAGATATATACATACTTGGATGGCGAGACGGAATCCTCGACCATGGCTGATCCTTCGTCACCCTCAATGCCCAGGTGGTCCTTGGCGCGCTGCCTCTTCAATATGATGTCGATGTAGCCCGCAATCACCTGCAGTATTTGCTCGGCCTCTGTCGTCTGCACCGAGTAGTACTGGTCACTGTGAAACAATGCCAGGTCACTTATGCGATCCACTAAGCCGTGTGCCGCATAAGTGGCGTGTGCCCTACCTATAGTCGCCGAAGTCCAGTGTGAACGTGTTGGGACTGGCGCACCACCTCCTCACAGTGGTGAGTGGCCAACTCTGCAGGGTCTCCTTGGTCTTCTCATCCAGACGCAGCACCGAATCCTTCGTCACGCCAAGCAGACGAGGCACCAGCTTGTTCTTGCCTTTCATCTTCTCCTGCAATTTTGTAATCATAATAATAAATATGACGAATGTTTCCTTATTGATCATTATGACTGATATATGATTATATACATTTTATGTTCGAGCAGCAGACTGGCGTTCGTATTTAATCATAATGTATATAGGTTTCTTCAGATGTTTATCACAACTATTAGGTTACCAAACTTAGCTTTATTTCTCTAGTCTAGTGTAATTGTTACTTTCATGTTATGGTTTGTTAACTGTTTGTTTGTGTGTGTAAATATTACCTTGACGAGGAAGAAGGCGACGCCGTAGGTGTTGAGCGCGCGCGCACTCTTGGTGTAGAGCACCTTCGCGTCCAGCTCCGAGAGGCCGATGTGCTTGCGGTGCTCTCTGAACACCTTCTTCTCGATGCCCTTCACCTTCATGTACGATGCCGGGAGGAACTCCTTCAGGCTGCGAATGCCATTGGAGTATATTATTATTAGAAAGTAAATATCACACTAAGAATTATAATAATCTAATTGTAGGCCCTACGCATGCGCTAACATTACATTACAATGAGCAAGATTACATTACATTTTAAACACATTTTAAAAACTCATTAAAACTATTCACAATTAAATCAAAATAAAATATATTTAATTTACATTTTGTTATTTTTAATTGAGGCAAAGTCAATTAAATATGTCAAGATGCTTAAAATTATTATTATTTATTAGTACGACAGAATCTTGCATGGAAGAGATGATAAGTGGACAGTACATGTAGTAGTGAGGACATTCGATTGCAACTCATACTCACTCTAGGAAGCCGGTGGTGTGTTTGTCTTCCTTGTGGTCGCCGAATTGTATCTGGCATTGTATGCCCGCGAACTCGCACGCTGCAAGCAACAGGCGGGTCATTCACACCAAACTATCATTAAGTGCTAATGTGTCTGATTTATATTAGCTTATACTTATGTTAATAAAAGCATATATATATATATATATATATATATATATATATATATATATATATTATTTATTGATAGCCCAGACACTCCGCCTGATGTTAAGCTAGAGTGCAGTCCATGAGTGGAGACAACTGTTACCACTATGTAGACCCCACTATGCCGGCTTGAGGAGACGAATGTGCTCTGTCCAAACTGACAGGGCATACACCTCTCGTTATCCCGGCTACTCCCAAGCTGATCCCGAAACGCGACTAGGTCACTTCACCTCATTCACCTTCATATTTCTTTTCTTTCTATTGCGACAATGTATTGTGATAATTATATTTTTAATCAGCAATATTATTTCACATAAGTTACTCTATCTATCGTCAACTCCTACTAACATGGAAGATGTACAAAATCTCAATTCTACAGGAGAGCGATTCAACTCCTTGACATGCGAATAAAATGTGCGTTGAATACCATTTAACTTGGTCCAATAATGACCACTCCTGTATAAGCTCAGAACAAGGTTCATATATAGTAATTATTACCACTTTAAAAAAAAAAACAGCACGACCGAAACAAATAACCCCTAATAATATTATACTGCCTGGTATTCGACTGAGAGATTTCTTCAGGTTTCAGAGACGTCATTGTATGTCAAGGGGTTTAAGTTGTCATTGTGTATAGTTTGTTTGTGTGCCAAGTACCTCTCTGCTGCGTGACCGGATGCGTTCCGTCCAGAATGGCATCCCTCGCCTGCACGTAGAGCAAGGCCAGCTGCACGGGGTCGCGGCTGTCCACGTTCCTGTCCGAGTAGAACAGCTTCCGCCGTAGCAGCAGCGTCTCGCCCACCTCGATGCCTTGCTCGCGAAGGGTCTTACCACCTTCGACCCAGTTCACTGGAAGTACACGTATATTATTCCCACTATACTGGCTTAAGGAATCATCAACTAAATCAAGGCATCACTACCTTCATCGTCAGTATGCAGTTTCTTCCTGAGCTGGTCCATCTTGACATCGCGCTCCTTGTCCTGGTGCCTCCGCTTCAATGTGAGAGTGCCATAATTGGGCTTGTCGCATGGGTCGGGCTCCTCTTTCACCTCCTCACGGACCTAAACATGTATACACCAATATAATAGAAGCACACACACAAATACCACTAGTCAGCTCCAGGTTTATGTGGCTATATACTAACCAATCCGTATTCGTCATAATTGGTGATGCCGATCTTAGTGCATATGACCACCATCAGGTTGGCCACCACTTGGCTATCATCGACCAGCAGTGTCTTCACAGTACCTGCAAATATACATTACTATTATTAATCACTATTCTAATTTGGCCTATATTACCAAAAACGTCGGCTGCACTAACCGTCCAGCATTCGAACACGCAGGTTCCTGATCTTCTTGTTGTATTCGAGCACATCCCCATTCCTCAATATGTAATAGTCGAGATTGCGCGACGGCTCCAGCCAGATGCCCTTCTTGGCCTCCTCGTTCGAGATCAGGAACAAGCCGTAGTCCTTCACTGGAATATGTAACGTAACTCAGTGAATACAAAGATCAAAGCCAGACGTATATACTTTAGAATATATAACGTGTACAAACATTCGCCGACGCAGGTGTCGGGATTCTTCTCCCGGATGAGTCTGCATGCGTCGTAGACGGTGGTCGAGGGGTCGAACTGCATGGTCTTCACCATCTTCCCGCCCTCCAGAGATATCTTGAGCGAGAGCGCCATTGCCGCGTGCGGGTACACCGAAGCAGCGCTAACAATGGCAAAACATCGTTCACTTGTTTAATAAATAATAAAAATATACTCTTCTTAACCTTTAACTGTAGACGTTCTTTTTTTGTCACACTTCCACTCTGTACCACTATATTTCAAAGTCAAATTAATTAAGAATTTTAAATTTTTTGTAATATTATCTAGACCGGTGATTCTTAACCACTGTGTCGAGGCATTTTTATGTGCCACGAAATTCTAAAAGTGCGCGCCAAATTTTAGATAAGTATATAATAATGATAATATTATTAAATAATATGATTTAATTTTTTTCTTTGTTTGCCGCCAAATTTTGAAATCGTTAAAAGTGTGCTGCAACAAAAATCACTGATCTAGAGGTATCAGATTTAATCAAACATATGTATTTATTTACATATTTTAAGCAATTTAACAATTTAAGGCACGTTTTTATTTTATTTTAAATAAACACATAAAACGGACTGTAAGAGCGCGTGTCCACGGTTAAGGGTTTATATTAAAAATATCAATAACAATTGAATAGTCGCCGCGTGTCTTCAAAAAAGTGTCATGAACTATAAATCTTATTTGAGTATTAGAAACCTGCCAATGGCAACTGCATGCATGCATTGTAAATAATCTTACCGTTGTCGTATCCCAGCCGTACTATTACGCCTGACTGCAGTGGGGACAGCGCACTCAGCCTCGGGGGGCTCCTCACTCACGGAGCGGTGGCGGCGATGCTGCGCTGTATGGGAGCCCTGACAACACCCGCACAATATTAACACCAGTAGGTCTATCATTACACTTAACACTATCAGCTACCCACTCGTCTTAGCGTGAGTCGTCTCCAGTTGCTCGCGAGCGCCTCCTCGAGCCGCGACCGGACGCTTTGTCACGTGGCCGATGCTTCCGATGACGGCGACACACCTCTAATCTGTTACAACAATACAAACAGGTATTCAAGCCAAATATGCCAACACTGTGCATTATGAACAAAATGATATTGGTAAAAGTTCCGTCATATTAAACAGTTGAGAGTTGGCGGGAAATTTACGAGGGCCATTGTCCGTTCAAATTTGGAATACGGCATTCCAAATTTGAACAGCGCTTTTAATAGTCCATTCCCGAATTGTGGAGCACAGACATATGCATTTATTCCCATTTTTAACAATTATTAATTAAAAAAAATATAGCACAAAAGTTTTAAGATTCTTGAAATAATTGAATTTTTATTTAATTATAAGATAATTTCAGACTGAAATTGAAAAAGTGATTTTGTATAAAAAGTGGAATTCCTAAACGGCTTAGACTCGTTTTCGCTTATTATTATAGCTAAAAGAACGTGCCGACTCTCTGAAAACTCTAGCTCCCAATATGCAAATTATGGACCCTCAGATGCCAACTGGGCGTCCAGACTTATTTACGAGAGCATAAAGCGTGAGTGGTGTAAATAATAAAATTCCCCAAAATACAATTAAACGTGTCTCGTGACAGAAGTGTAGGGTAGTTTTGCATAAAAACTCACTAAACCGCCCTCCCGCCGGCGTTGCGGAATGTGCCGGGAAACCAAATTGCTGCTCATTAAATATATCATGTCATTATGCTAGTGTAGTATGGAGCAGCGGTCTCTGGTTGCTGACATGTTCATTGGATTGGTTAAAGATGGTAGTGGCATTATGTATGCGAGGGAATGCAGACTGTAAGCAACACAAGGGAATTCCAATGGAAGCAGACATTTGAAATCGCTGAGACCCATATGCTGGTCGCTCTAGTTACCACCAGAGGCGGCTCGTCCTAAAGAGCGCTGGTGCAGTGCACTCCCACGAAAATTACAGAAGTGATCTATATTTCTTCATAATACATACTATCCTTACATTACATTCATTCTATTCTACTATGCCTATACAATAGTATATTATATTATCTATATCTACGCCGCTGTAATATAAGTTCTGTAATTTTCGTTGCACTGCACCAGCACTCTTTAGGACGAGCCGCCTCTGGTTACCACCTTTCGAACTACCTTCGATTTTAATTCGTTCATTGATGTAGTAATTTGTTGGGGCTGCTTTCTATTAATGTATTTATTATTATTTTTTTATCTGGCAAGACATATCAGCCCCATAGTGCCTTACCTAAATCTACAAAACTTAAAATTAAAGGAGAGAGACACTGATGAACCAGCAATTGCATAAATCCCAACACAGAAAGTACTGCGCTAAACCGACATCCAGCCCGCAGACTCTGTGCTTCCTCTCCTTCCTACTTCGCAAACACTCCGTTAACAAATGCTACATTTACTCTACATAATGTATTTATTGTGGGCGAGTAAATGTTTTCAGTTTTCTTCAGCCAGTGCAATTAATTTGTGGGTTCATATAACACCACCATTATAATATAATGTTACATTCATGTCATACATTACGACAATGTGTCAATGTGACAAAGGGTCAGCTAATCCCTAATATTATATTTCAAAATGTACGCGCACGAACAAAATATATTAATGTTATAATTGTTATTAACGAGCCGGGATAGTGGGGGCTAGTTCTCGATTACTAATAGTACATAATACATGTAAGGACCGTATTCAAAAATTATCTGGGTAGAGATGAAAACGTCACTCAGTTGTACGAAACAAAATAGACCAATCACATGCTTGAAAATTTGTTGACGTGATGTCTGACCAATGATAATAATCCATTGCAACTGTCTACTGTCACCTAACTGTCATTACGTTCTGTTACACGCATTTATAAGAAATCGTTTTCAATGGTTACTTATTATTATATAAACTGGATATTTGATATATAAGTATATGCAACATACTACTATTTTATTTTGATTACTGTCTAATGGTTGTCGTGTTTAAAGATTATTATTTATTAGTAGATAATTTTGACTGCATAAAATGGAATAAAATTTATTACAAAAAGACCATAATTCCGTTCGCCTTACTTCGCCAGTAGCATTCCATATTTATTTTAGCAAATCTAATGAGTTGGTAATAAATCCACGTAGTTATATAAATGTCGCATTAAAGTGGTCATCACAAACAACTTGTGCGCATGTGCAGCCCGCCGCCAGCGAGGAGAGGGGATGGAGGCTGTGCGGGATCGATAGACTCCGGCGCCGTCATGTCTGGCGCCTGGGACAATGTACCACCTGTCCCTCTCTAACGATTGGAATATCGCATGGGTGTGGCGGCAGATTCAACATTTATTTATGGAATAAACACACCGAAGAAACTTTGAACAGCGTACACCGGCACAGCGGTCGTTCTTCTTAAAAGGTTTTAATCTCAATACTATTTAAGGACTATTCATGTTGAGCAAAGAGAAAAAGATATATTTTCCCGAAGCGCCCCGTGTTACACTATAGACGAAGATAATAGAATAAGTCACCAACCGTATTCAGGGGGGCTACTTAGGCATATCCGAAGTTTCATGATACGGCCGTCACCTCTGTAGCTTACGTGAATTTTGACATATAAGCCCGTAAAATAAGCATTGAGTGGCTTATCCGTCGTGAAGTCACTGCCAAATCAGTAATTTCGTGTCCGTAAGCGATTCTGAGTAGGCCTGAGTAGCCCCCTATAAACTACGGTCAAGCAATGATTTCTACTTGAAACAGAATTCATGAAACAGCGTTCATTCTAGGATCGCTCGAGTATAGGATCACTTTGTGTTTGTTTTAGAATATGCGACGCACTTAGTACGCTCGAGCGCCGTCTCTAAATCTATAAATATTAATTATACAAAGAGATCACTTTCACAAATGCCATATAAAGTGAAAGACAACCAATACGATTGTTTATTAATAAAATATTGACATTGCTAATCTCGTTTGCTAACATTAGATGCACACATCCGGACTACGACCGGCCCGGATGTTGTCAAGGCGGACACACTGGACAGATATTACTGCACATACAGGGTGTCTTGTTACAACAGACTATTGCTTAGTATACTTCTACGATTAACTTGATAATATGACGTAACCACATGCATGCATATCTTTATTATATATTTTATTACGACTTGACTTATGCATGTTGCACAGACTGACATACGACACTAATTGACCAATCAGGGAAAGGTTATGAGGCACTAGGGATTGTGGACAGTAACCTGTCTGGTCCTGTGAGTAAGCAGAACCAGACCAACACAAACAAACATATAACACATAGACTCGAAATAAATACCTTTTTTCTAAAAGTAACATCAAATTTGTGACAATGTAATAATTGTAACGTTTATACATGCGCTATGCCTGCTACGGGCAACAAATGTGTCACTCCTCTTGTCCCAACTTGTACCTGAGTAGGTACTTGAACATTAAAATAGATCGTTTGTATGAAACACCCTATAATTATAACTAAATCAGGGGTTGCTAGTGGACACTGGCGGATGTAAGGGTGGCTATCATAACAATATTAGAACATTTCACAGTAACAGAGGGGGGAATGGTGGGGTTGGGGGGGGGGATCGAAAAGATAGTGATAAAGATGGCGTATTTTATTTGGGAATATTATTTTCAAATTATTGATTTGGGTAATTTTAGATTATATTTATAGGGGAAAGATTTATTATAAGGATTCGAGGAAGACAAGTATTACAATAACTTATATACGACCACCCTACATACGACTTTCAGAATAAGCATCGTGAAATAATAAGCCAGGGTTATTTAAGTACATATAATACAGCTTCAAATTCATCAAAACGTATCGTAACTCGAAGTTAAGAAAGAGACGTCACGCCGAGACCATGTACATTGTACAGTGCCTTGCCATATTATTAGAAAGAAAAAATAAAAACATTTTTTTAAATTCTAGATATCAACAGACTTACAACAAAAAAATATTAAAGTTTTGGAATAGCCTGGAAATTCTCCAGACGTGAACCCCATTGAGAATGCATGGGAGCTTCTGAAAAGGGAAATACCAAAATCGGCAACAACAAAGAGAGAACTAATTCAAAAGTTGATTTTCGATTGGAACCATAATCTCCATCTCCAAGACACTATCATTATAGTCGGGGACTACAAAATATGGGTATTACAATTATACAAAAATAAGTTTTATTTTATTGCTAATGTGTTTCTTTATTGATTTTAAAAATATGAAACTGCATCAGAGGCGAAAATTACAGAACTTATATTACAGCGGCGTAGATATAGGTAATATAATATACTATTGTATAGGCATAGTAGAATAGAATGAATGTAATGTAAGGATAGTATGTATTATGAAGAAATATAGATCACTTCTGTAATTTTCGTGGGAGTGCACTGCACCAGCGCTCTTTAGGACGAGCCCCGCCTCTGGACTGCATATAGCATTTATTTATTTGCTCACTTCTGTTTTCCTTCCATGGGTCTAATAATATGGCAAGGCACTGTATATGCTACGTGCATGTATTTTGCTTTTGTATACGAATTAGAAAACAATTCGAATCAATCAAGTTACATTAATAAAGTGCAGCACAACGGGGTGTTCTAATCTCGTCGACCGCCCGCCGTCGCCAAACTACTACTCTGCATAGCAACACCCTATATAAAGCGACATAATTAACTACAAGATTGACTAATACGAGGAGACTCATCCCAAATATGGCCTCAGTGGGAAGTCGAGGCACGATTGAGCAATAGCCAATAGGAAATGTTACATTACGATGTTTTTTATTGATAGCCCAGCATATGACCACACTCCGCCTGATGTTAAGCTAGAGTGCGGTCCATGAGCATAGACAACTGTTACCACAGACAGATGTCCACTATGCTGGCTTGAGGAGACGAATGTGCTCTGTCCAAATTGACAGGGCACACTCCTCTCGTTATCCCGGCTACTTTCAAGCTGATCCCGAAACGCGACTAGGTCACTTCACGGGTGTTCCGCTTGAAAGTGGTGGTACTTCCCCAGGACGGCATACTGGGCTAATGCCATCATCAGTCTGCCTACCACTCTTCACTTGTTATGGCCATTGAGTTATTCAGCAACGTTGAACGGAGTGTGCTCCAGTCACACATTGTCAAATGAAAAGAAAATAGTTTAGTAATTAGCACTAAAGGCATGCTCTTGCTCAACATCAGACTCTACCGTGACTTCGGAAAGGCGTATGACGAGAAGAAGAGCACAAGAAACTCGTCAATCATAGCCTGTAATTAAAATTAAACTTATGTCCTCGTTGTTTCCTCCTTGACAATGAAACAATACACTCACGGACGTCACATAATTTTAAATAAATAAATTTCTGAACGCATATTCTTCTGTCATGGATTAATTTTAAAGACCCTAGGAAATTGTGGGTTTAATTGTCTTCAATAAGCTTATTACAAATAATAAAACACAAACAGCTAGCATGCCTGACTACCAACGTGACTGAAAGCTGGTGATGCGACCCAACGAAAGGGCTAACAGAATAGGACACTAACAAAGTGTAATTACAGGACAGGGGAATATGTTGTGGAGTGTATGTCAATAATTGCGTGCGTTTGTAGCAGAAACGTTTTTGGAATTAAAAGAACATCGCTATCAAAGAGTCAACCACGATCGCTCACATCGCAACCATGTGAGCTTCTACTTGGACATAATTCGAACGTTGGCTTTCGCATATTAATGTATTAAATTCATCAGTTTAATTATCGCTTTCAATTCAATTAGTAAATTTCTTTTTCATTTATATATTTTGTTTTATTTAAATTTTAGTAAGACGAGCGATCATTGCGAGATTAATTTCTACTTTTTAATAATATTATTACATTATTTTGCATTATGGATGAAAACACAACGGTGTTCTATTTTGACAATTTTCCCGAAGAACTTAAGTTTTTCTTCTTTTTAAGAATAATATGTGTATATAGAATTTTTGTGCGCGAAATATTAAATAAACATAATTTAATTAATTTGGATTTCGTTACAATTCTACGATCGTGATGATTTATGAGTTATAGATAGAAATTTGCGAAAGCGAATAGAATATTGAGAAAGGACTTTATATGAACTTAAAATATGAGATTAGAAATATAATAATAATAATAACGTATTCGTTGAGGAGATTTAAGTGAAAGTGCCAAAGAGCGGATGTGTTCGGGTGTTTGGGCGGATGCGACCACGAGAGAGCCGTTCGTCAGTGATACATTTTCGTGAGTAAACAGAGACGTCGCATCAGAGTCGCTGAATGGGCGACGGGCGACTGGCGACTGGCGGCCCACTGACATACATTAAACACTAAAAGACATACTATTGTATCGTATGTATGCTGCTAATATAAAACGGCATCGTTTATTATAAAAATAATCACAACTCATAGACAGTGTATTCAAAAATAATAGTTTACTGAGGAAAGCAAGTAAACATGGAAACTCAATAGGAGCGAGGGAAAAGTTGTAAAAGCGTGCGTGCACGTGGCAGAAGTTTAAAGTTCACTCACCTCAGGCGCGTACTGACAACCATCACGCCGTCTCGTTCCCACTTTACTTATCAAAAAAATACTAACCGCTCTGTCTCGCTCACTCCGTATTTTCAAGATTTATCAAAAGTTAAATTATATGAAAATTTGGAAATGCAATTCGCATTTGAGACAAGCAAGTGAATTTAAATAATTACAATCAGAATTAAATTGATGTGAAGGGACACCCAGCGATGCACCAAGGCTTGGAGCAATGCGGCAACGCTGAGGGTCGCTGCATAGAGGTCTGGAGTGAGGGAGCGGGACCTCCGCCTCGTCGGCTGGTCCACAGAGGAATGGTCCGCTCTTGCAGAGTCCTGGCAGGGTCCCGAGCACAGCAGCTAATGCTCCAGCGTGTTCCAAAAAAGAGGGCGCGAGAACGCATGCGCCACAGCACGCGTCGCTCTCCCTTCGCCGGCGAGCGCCAGAAGGGGAGCCGAGCCTCGACTTGGGGTGACGGCGGGAGGGGGAAGACGGTGGAAGATGGAAGTGCATCTTGGACTACACGCACGGATTTCCGCCGCTTATTGATTCGGGACGATTGACGAGTTTGTGTTACGAAATGTTGTTTGAGATTACGGATTATGTAATTGGGTGGGATTTTGCGGGATTCTTTGGGGCTCGCGTGTTGCATTAGCTTGATTGTGTTTGCCATTTGACATATTTTTGTAGTATGTTAATGCGACGATATCCCTTCATAGTCATGAACGTTGTGCACTCGGAGGCTGTTAGTGGGCTTCGCTATGACAATACGCTTCGTTACAGGGAGCACGCGTCGCACCCAACAGCCAACATAATTACAGCATTTCAGTGTTATTATCTAATTCATTCAATTAATAAGCGACTTGTTTCTATATACAAACAACTCACATGCAATTTATTTACTTGGAAACAAATCCATCTAATTACTATTGGTATAATAGAATTCAAATTCAGTTTATTCATTAAGCCACCAAACGACCGCTGTTATTAGAAACTAAATGGAATTGTAATTATATGACTCAAGATAACGAAGTCAGTGATAAGATTACAATTAATAATAATAATAATTAAAACATCATTACGAAATAAAACCAAATTATTTATTTATTTATTCACCTACCTACAAAATTACATTATCACTATATATTATAAATGAGAATGTGAGTTTGTTTGTTACGTTTTCACGCAACAACTACTTAACCGATCATCATGAAACTTTGTATATATACTAGAAGTAACATAGGATATTTTTTATGAATAAAATATATTTTTTTACTATAGTTTCCAACTGACTATAGTTTCAGCTGTTTGGAATCATATTGGTTCATTTCTATTGAAATGATCTCTGATACTTATTTAATGACTTAAATGCGAGCGAAGCCGCGGGTAAAAGCTAGTATCTAATAAAATATTAAAATGGAAATAAAATTAGGCCTTTTTAAATTTCTGCATTTCTCGCGCGAGTTGTAATGGGTGTATTTTTTTTTTTATCCATCAATTATATACCTTTATTTATTTATTATATTATACGCCTGTAAACGTATATAATATTATAAAAAGGACTACTATTATATAAACTAAATGAAATTTTAATTATAGGATAGGACGGCATGCTCAAGGTGATAAAGGGATAGATACTACACTTCTAATAAAATACAATACAATACAAAAATACAAAAAAATTAAAATAAAACAAGAACCAAATAGATGTAAGGAAGAGGAGAGAAAAAAAAAGAAAATCACAAACATAAAAAACAAAATTAAAATACTGGTTAGTTAGTTAAAGATAGTATCGAGATGTTTCTTGTATTTATTTATGTATTATATTATTATTTTTACCATATATAGGTATTGCTGAGATGATGGAGAGATAGATGCAGTCGTATATGTCGGTTAATGCAATTAGTGTTTCCTCTACATTAAACAATAATGCGATTCAATTATTGTAAAAGAACGAGATTGGATTATAAATCTTTTAGAATAATCTCACTTCACTTTCACTAATAATTAAATTATTTTAAAACGAATTATTATTTATTAAAATTTATTTAATAAACAGGCATTGTCTAGTGTGGGACCATCGAAAAGCATACTGTTTTTTAATTTAATAATAAATAAATAAAATAAATTAAGCAAGAGTGGTCCATGCGGTCCATGAGTGGAGAGATGTCTGCGTAGTGACAGTCGCCTCCACCATGCCGGCTTCACAGCGAAGGCACAACTTAAATAGACTGATAAACCTAACTGCACACTTAATAAAACAAACAAACAAATAAACAACAACAACAAACCAATGCAATATAATAAAAATAAAATCTATATGGTACATTAATAAACATTGTATTAAAATAAATAAAAGGGGTGTAATGGGGGTTGGGGGTTGGGGGTTGAAGGGGGTTGAAGGGGGTTGTAATTGTGTATGACAATTATGAATATTTGCGCAGCGAAGTGCACAACGCGATGTGAGAGAAATAACCGATTGCGACGTCAAGGGTTGGTACAGTCGAGACCACTTATGCGCGGTCATCGCAAATTATAATTCGTTAAGACTAACGACACACACGTAGAGCACCAAGCCTCAATTCTGCAATCGAACTTGGGACCACCGAATACCACGATGACATGACAATAACTGCTGATTTAGACTTTGAACCGCCAACGCCCAATCTTTGTTCTAAGTGGGAAGGTGTTATATGGTATATATAGTACTCGTTTTTACCAACGGCTTCGCTCGTATTTAAGTCATTAAATAAGTATCAGAGTTCATTTCAATAGAAATAAATCACTTTGATTCCAAATAGCTGAAACTATAGTCAATTGAAAATTATAGTAAAAAATAATATTTTTTAAATAAAAAGTATCCTATGTTACTTCTAGTATCTCCAAAAATATGTGTACAAAGTTTCATGATGATCGGTTGAGTAGTTGTTGAGTGAAAACGTAACAAACAAACCCATATTCACATTTATAACATTAGTAGGGATGATAATATGTATTGTTTGTTAAGTAATCATTAATTGTTACATTATTATTATTAATTGATATGTTATTCCCTCATTCATACAGAAAGAGCGCGAGTGTCAGCGTAATGATTAGAACCCGCCCGCGGAGATAGTGTCTCAACTGTAGTTGCCACTGCTGCAGAGCATCACCGAGCACTTTACATTATTATAGAAAACATAAACACTTGACAGCCCCGCGCACGCAGCAGCCGACGTGGCAGGACCACACACACACATACACACATTTGAAATACATATAAATCATTATTAGGACATAAGCAATTCCATCAAATTTTGAAAACTACTCAACGGTCACGATCAAAACAAATTCAAATTCATTTATATTGCCATATATATGGTTAGTAACATAGGTCTTAAAGTAATGTTAGTAGTATCACATATTTTACACATTGTATATGGCATACAAATAATTATATACAAAAAAAAATTTACTATGCCAACCTTAAATGCTAAATAATGTCAAATTAAATTTAAACTTACAAAATGTCACTCATGAATTCACCAATTGAATAGTAGGACTTGTTTATTAGAAATACGTTGAGATTTTTCGAATACGTTAAAACTATCAATGTCTCTTATGGCCCTAGGAAGACCGTCAAATATGCGCAGGCCCATACCGAGTACACTACGAAAAGCCGTACAGCATGTAGTGGGGGTTAATTTTGAAACCATTTCTGTCACTTTTATATATGTCAAGTGTTAATCCTTTATTATAACAATGAGCCTCGTACAAGTGGCTCGCTCGCTCCCGCCATTACTCCGGACGTGTATCACGAATGCCAATTGCGGTGTACGATGCACAAGACGAAAGGAGTGAAGCGAGTATCACTTTGTTAGGTAAACACGCGACAATACTACTTCATAACAGGTTACTCACTCTTTAACATCGATATATGTAAACAGGAGAAAACGTCAAGCCTGCAGATATTTTTCAGTGGTAGAACTGCTACCATTATGTCTACGGACAGAATCAGATTAAGTGGGGATCATATCGCAGGGTCCTATTAACAACATTAACATGTGGATTCTAGAAGAAACCAATGAGAAAATATTTTTAAAAAATTTCATGAGATGGAGAATTAGGTATATTTTATTTATTTCGGCTACCTACAAAATTACATTAGGACTACATATTATAAAAAAGGACTACAATTATACAAACTAAATGAAATTATAATAAATTATAATATATATAATAGGACGGCATACTCGAGATGATAAAGGGATACCACACTTCTAATAAAATACATAATTTAGATGTTACATAATAATAATAAACAAAACATGAACCACCAAATAGATATAAGAAAAAAAAAGTTAATTCAATAAATAAAAACCTAAAATTGTCATTTGTCACCGGCTAGCATATTAAAATTAGGCATTTCTACACAGCATGTAATTTACGCTCGATCTAGCAATATTATAAATATTAATCCTCGATTGTTACCTATGTCGAACTGCACTATTTGCGTCATTGTCATTTCATTAAAAAAAATGTGAGCTGTCACGGGACGCCTGGCAGATGTGAAACATCGAGTTTATTCAAGTCATATGCGTAAAAGACAAGATTACAACAGGAACTAATTATTGCTTAATGAAAAAATTAAATACTATGATTTTTTTTACTGAAAATGATGACTATTTATTTAAGAAACATTTATTTATATTAAATATAAAAATTAAAAATCAAAAATAACTCGATAAAATAAACTACACTGTACACTCTACTATAAATAGACTGTATATATACTTTAGTATAGCGTGGCGACCCGTCGCCACGCCAACGATCTGGTTTATACCCGCGCCAATAGATGTTTCACATCAAAAAGGTGAATTGTACGTAACATAATGGAAGGCATTTTCTGACATGAGTAAGTGAGATACGAGCTGCCGAGCGAGCCATATTTTGCTTTGAGATACGAGCAAGGTTACAGAACGAATTAAACTCGTATGCCGAGGTATCACTGTACGTTACTTTACTCCAATAATAAATAAAATAAATAATGTACTCACAATAATGACTTCGTTGCACTGTGTTCGTTGCGTTGGATTGAATCGAGCGCCGTCGCAGTTCGTTATACGAAATTATAAAATGCATATATGAAGGAAAGCACTTGCACTCGTTTACATGTCACGGCGCATGCACCTGCAACAAACAACACAACACTATTATATCATACTAGCTTTTACCCGCGGCTTCGATCGCATTTAAGTCATTAAATAAGTATCAGAGATCATACTAACTATAGTCAATTGGAAACTATAGTAAAAAAAAATATTTTTTAAATAAAAATTTTCCTATGTTATTTCTTATACCTCCAAAAATATGTGAACAAAGTTTCATGATGGTCGGTTAAGTAGTTGTTGCGTGAAAACGTAACAAACAAACACACATTCACATTTATAATATTAGTGTGTATTATTTTACTACATATATATTATACTTTCATTCTCTCATCAGAGTGCCTAATCAAACTGTCTACTGGATGCAGCATCTGACTGCGACGTGTTTCAGAATGTTTAGAATCTACATCAATGGCTCTCAACCTTTTAGTACTGAGGGAGCATTTGACAAAATCTCTGTCTTGTCATAGACCACCAACTGTTTCGTGATAATGTGCAATAAATGTAAATAAAACACATATAATTATTTATAATCATAATTTTTAACGTAAGTATTACTTCATTGCAGAAGAACTTTGTATAAACTATAAGTATAGTAGTATAGTTACATAAATGAATTTAAGATGGCTTTGAGGAGCACTTCGGGCGCTTCCAGGGACCACCGATCTGGATGAAACTATTGCGTGAGTTTTGAAATTAATATTATAGTTATTTTATTATTGCCACTTATTTTGTGAAGTTTATTGTAAATTGAATATTTAATATCGACTTTAAGTTTGAATCTTGACGAGACAAGAGTGTGAATAGTGAATAGTCCACTTTTACACCCCGATTACTACGGTTACACCCGGCTCCACTCCTACCACTCTTCGTAGTTAGGAGCAAAAAAACAAAAGCAAAGTTTAAAAAGTGCAGAGAATGCATTACAGTAAGTATTTTGTCGAAAGTACATGAAAAAGTGGCAAACAACAATCTTTCACTGAGTAATGTATCAATTGTTGGGGCGCCAGCGTTCCTCCCCTCTGGCGCCAGTCGACCCGGCGCCGTCTGCTCTCCGGCACCCAGGCGCCAACCCCCGAATATTATGTAACTCGCCCGGGAAAACGACTTACTTGTCTCCCGACCACGACTCGACAATACCTGTGCAGCATATCTACCATATGACGATACAAGTACAGTGTTTGTTCGTGAGATTCAGTATGACGTAATAAATACATATGTAGCTACTAATTATAGAAGAAACTCATTCTTCGTTCGGTCGGCGAGGAGTTTTAACACTCATTGCTCGACCATTGATCTTCTCTCTAGTAATATTGCGCAAGTAAGAAGGAATCTACCTAGATTGCAATATCTAACAATATTTAACACTGCTTATTTTAATTCTCATTGGCGATAACTTTTATTGGCTTTTTTATTTTCATGTGTATTTTCATATTAACATTTTTGTATTTAGCTGTAAGTTTTCCGAATAAATAAAAATAAAAAGTATTACCTGGAGTCAATTGGGGCAACCATAATGCTACCTAACAGAGGCGGCTCGTCCTAAAGAGCGCTGGTGCAGTGCACTCCCACGAAAATTACAGAACTTATATTACAGCGGCGTAGATATAGGTAATATAATATACTATTGTATAGGCATAGTAAAATAGAATGAATGTAATGTAAGGATAGTATGTGTTATGAAGAAATATAGATTACTTCTGTAATTTTCGTGGGAGTGCACTGCACCAGCGCTCTTTAGGACGAGCCGCCTCTGCTACCTAAACAGGTGTCCCGAGTTCGATGCCCGGTCCGAATGTTTCAATTGAAAAAGTATTCATTGATTATTATTAACAGTTTGTTTCGTGTGTGTTATTGTTGTTCTTCTCTTCATCACTAATACACATGTAAAGAAACTATCTGAGACTAGCCATGCCTCACAAGTCACAGCACTATAGTCTCTGGTCGTT
The DNA here is from genome assembly GCA_028551675.1 of Tineola bisselliella. Classification (NCBI taxonomy): domain Eukaryota; kingdom Metazoa; phylum Arthropoda; class Insecta; order Lepidoptera; family Tineidae; genus Tineola; species Tineola bisselliella. Next base: position 53,907 of record JAPWLS010002494.1, on the reverse strand, counting down.
ACTTTAAAAACCGTTCTTAACACTAGGTTTACGGGACGCGTCAATTTGACGCATTTTGACTTTTATCAGAGAATTACCAAAAACTGTTTAAATTTTTATTTTATCTCTTTGTATGACTTTTATTCATTGATCGAGGGAAATATATATTGAAGTCTATTTTCTTTAAAAGTGTTGAATTACTGAACTTGTCTATATGGTATACCTATCTCTACGATATGCGTCAAATTGACACTTTTTAGTAGAAGTAGGTATATAGAAAACGTCCGTAAACCTAGTGTTAATTTCAGGTTGGTAGATCAAGACGTCATGTACGTTTATGTGATATTATTATGTAAGTGTTAATAAAAATATTTAATTTCAGTTATAGAAACTGTTTTGGTTTTATTTGCGACAATTCCAAAAATTGTCTTCAACACATAGCACGGGATATCCTAGTTTTGGGGCAATTGTATACGTGTGTACTCATTATTATTGTTAAATTTAAATGAAGCAAATAAACTGTCAATGTGGTAACCTCACTAACTACACTTTGTAAATTTTTACTTACGAATAAGTTTATTTTGATTAATTTCGAAACCTTTGCAGTTTTTGACAAGACTCCAGACTGGTATTTGTGCAAAAAATGATTAAAATTAAACAAAAAACTGTTTCTACAATATGCCTATTTATAATGAAGCAATATAAGTGAGCTGATAACCGGATGTGTTCAGGCATTCAGGTTACAAACAATCTTTTATTATATTTGCATTTCATACTTTTATGGATACTAATAAAAGATTATGATTTTCACATACGAGAGAACACCTTCATTCTGCTTTATTCACAAATAAGGTGTGATTTCTGTGGGCTTATCACGAATTTTAGTCTGGCTTTCGAACCGAGTTCGCTTCAAGCGATTTGTATGGAAATTTGAGCAGCGCCACCGCGTGCGGATTTGGAACTACAATATTTCCGTTCATTTGATAGATTGCTGGTGCTCGTTAGTCGTTAGTAAAAATTCATGATCCCGATTGCTAACGGATCCGTTTTACTTGTGACAGCTCGATTCGAAAGCCAGACTAAATTCGTGATAAGCCCTCTGTTAACCGCACATGTGCTGTGTGACATACTTCTAAAATAACGAAGGAAAAATGATAGTAGCACTTCCTACATAAACAGAATAACAACATCCTCTGACATAATTAATCAGTATATTTATATTATTATATTATACTAGCTTCTACCCGTGGCTTCGATCGCATTTAAGTCATTAAATAAGGATCAGAGATCATTTCAATAAAAATTAATCAATATGATTCCAAACAGCTGCAACTATAGTCAATTGGAAACTGTAGTAAAAAATATATTTTTTTAAATTATTCTATGTTCCTTCTAGAACCTCCAAAAATACGTGTACAAAGTTTCATGATGATCGGTTAAGTAGTTGTTGCGTGAAAAGGTAACAAACAAACGCACTTTCACATTTATATTAGTAAGGGAGTTATTAGTGTAATTATTTATTAATAATCGAAATTATTTGTGTATTATTTTGTATTTATTTTTCTGCACTATTTAGAACATCATCGCTCACATCTCCCAAAGGTTAACTGGCAGAAAATGCATTAAGTTCGTTCGTTATTATTATTATAGTACGCAAGTTGTGGATAGACCCTTTGAGCAGTGAACGACTACTATGAGAGATGTCAACACGATTCTATCAAGACCGTAATTCAATTATGATAGATACTTAGACGAACACACACACACACACACACACACACACACACACACACAGGCATTGGATTGAGTGGTCGACATTATATTTTGAGTAAATGCAATCAAAGTGTACCAGGTGTGCGCATGAAAGTAGCACAGGCACAGACGGACGTGGGGCGTAGGCGACGACACCCACGCCACCATGCGCCATGGCTCACTTTTAAATTTCCCAATCTTACACTTTATACATAACACGTTTTCCCGTATTATCAGGTATTCAAAACAAATGAAGCTCCCTGCAACAATTACTTGGGATTAATAAGTCTACATGTACTTGCAATCCAACCTAGTTGGTAGTGATTGTGTCCCTTGTCGGTGTGTGGGCGACCACCCGATGTATGTAGGTCAACGAATACATCAATAATAATAACACATTTGTTCCCACTTCTTTAATTAAAGTGTGATTATTAATTGTTGACACGTGTATTCGTGTTCAATTGTTTTCTATATGACATTGCCAATGGACTGTATAAGGAAGCCCCTAGCAATAAGGACAAAGATAACAGAAACATATATCACACAGACGCGAATATTTACATTTAAAAAATATATTTAGACCAGGATTCAAACCTCTCAGGCTGTTAAGGCCATTCTCAAAGTGTGTTCCGCGGAACCCTAGGGCTAAAATAATGCAAAAAATACCTACCAAAGGGAGATTATAAGGTTACATCTAAATATTCCAACTAAATATTACATTGCAATATGACTATTCATAAATACATATAAATCACTTTTTTATAATTATATTAAGGCTTTTTCCTTGGCCAAAAAAGTTTGAGAACCGCTGATATAATATAATACACAGACTGGTAAGAGTATATTCGCAGCAATTAAGTCAAGTCATATTTCTGTAATATGATCTAATATTATTGTCAATCCCAAGAATAACTACAACTTCCGGTCTCTGATTTCCCTTGAAAGTGCGTCATTTCGTATAACAACATAATAATATATTCTCGGCCATCAGACCAAAAGTGTGTGTTTAATTAGATACCCACATACTTTTCTTACAATAACGTTATTCAATTATTTAAATGTTGGTCCTTCGAACCGGCCACGGAAATCATTAATATTAATTCTAACAATAAAATAAAATGAAATTAGTTTATTAGCATAGGCATTAGAGGCGTGCGCTTGCTCAACGTCAGACTATAATGGCTTCGGAGATACGTACGACGAGAAGAAGACCACAAGAAACTCAAGAAAATCATAGCCTGTACATAAAATTATAAACAAAAAAACTCAATTTTAATTCGAAAAAAAAAAAAAGTTAATTCATAAATCAGATTGCACAGCAGTTACAATAATGTTATATTAATACTATAATACGTATATAAAATATATAAAAATATATATAGCTACCTATAAAACATTAAATTCAGTCAAAAAAAAATCCTAGTAAGCCAAGCTCAAATACTAGTTTAACCACACATTTCCATCGCTTATGATGCATTGTTGCAGATATAAAACTATATTATATATCTCTATAGGTATCTATAATATAGTATCCACAAGGGTTTAAATCACATCAGTATCAAAATCAAAATTTACAGAAATCCATAGCAACGTGCAAATCGCTCTGAATTATATTGAAACGAACAAGCGAGTGGCTGTTCATGTTCAGATGAACGAGAGATGCGAGCACAAGCACTGAGTGGCATACTCGATGTTTATGTTCACGTAACGGACAGCGTCATAAAGATCCGAATGAGAATCGTTCGCGGAACAATATTACTGACTCACACGTGTTCAAGATCAATTACTTCTATGAACGATGACTGTATACCTTTGTTACTATGGAGAAACGCACAATTTTGGACTCATCTACAATACCAACTTCGCCAGCATCTTATGGTTGTACTAAGAACGGCCTTCCTGTAAATCATGAATAATACGCTTACACATCAGAGTCAGGCAGAATTCCAAGCTTATGTGAAGACTATTGAATTTTCTCTCTGGTATTGTACATAGTGGTAGTGCAGTTGGCATCACGCCAGTCAGTGTGAACTCATTTCGACAACATTGGTAATTCGTGACGAGTGGCACCATCCCGCTCGCACCACCAGGGATGGCCATCTACTCATCTCTGTCTGCACCAATCTGTGCGGATCCGTGAATGAACGATTGTCACGGTTGTTATTAATATGCCGCCGGCCTTTTTACAATATTTATGCAATTTGAGTAATTTATACTTTTGGTCCTTAGAGGCAGACTGGTGCATGGTTTAAGACATAAATTATTACTATTATTTTACTCTAACAATTAATATTGTTTATCTTCCAAATTATAATCATATTTAATATTGAGATTCGTCCTGTAAGTTCATCGAACCCGCCGCTGTTAATGTTCCCGGCTGCGGCGGCCACTGCGAGTATCCCTTAATCACTTTCATAATCGAATGCGTCCAAATTTAGAATGCAACTCATATTATTATCGGCCGTCGTGTTTATTGTTCGCTTTGTCCGATATTCACGCGAAAGGTCTGTCTTAACATGTGACATGTGATATGCGCTTGTCACTTGAGGTTAATTGAATTTTAAAAAAATCGGTTGTCTGTAAAGTCGGTTTACTGACGATAGTTGAACGTGACAACGTCTTAAGAAAATACTGATGGAATGGTAGCATTTTTCAAAAGAAAATTTTAATTTCATTTGTTTAATAGATTTGTATGTATATAGAGAAGGAGGTAATTGGAAATCACAATGAAATTGATCAAGATCACTTCAAGCCTTACATGGAACGCCTCAGAGCGAGGTAACGCCGCATGAGTCATGTTTTTTCGTGCGTGCAGCCGGCTCAATCGAATTATAAGACGTTGTCACGTCAAAAAAAAACTAAATCCAATTCCACTATTATTTTAAACGAATTGGTACTTTTATTATCTAGTCTGAGATAATAATGAGCTGGCATTCTAATACATCTGTCTATCCCTATATGTAGTTTATCTTACAATATCATTAAATGACATCAATAAGTCTAGATTGTTTCGCCATGACCTAACATCAATGACCTACAATATCTTTTTGTTGATTGCTCACTTTAAAATAGCTTTGATCTCATTTTTTCGTTTGCATAAACAAACTCAACATCATAATATTTTTATAGACTATTTTTTATAATGGGCTTTCAATAAATAGAGCTGAGAGAAGAGCACAAGAGAGAGAGAGAGAACTTGCAGCACTCCATGGCCTCTGCCTACACCAAGACTGTGTGAACTGAATAAATGATTTCTTATGTTAATTTGCATCTTACAGCATCATATATGTTACTAGCTTTTTTTAAATATAAATACACCTTAAATGCCTCCATGGAGAGCGAACTTAAGTTTCTTGTGGTCTTCTCGTCATACGCCTTTCGGAGCTACTGTAGAGTCTAATGATTGCACGCCTTCAGTACCTATGCTAATTGTTTTCATCTCATAATATATAACATGTCAATAAAAATTTTGAATAATATTGTGCCAAGAGTTATTAACACTAGATTTACCAGAGCAGTCAAAATGACTGGTCTTGCAAGATCAAATTAAAATTCCTACTGCATCTAACATTTTCTTTAATTCTTCTAATCTTCTTTAATTTATAACAAGAAATTTTATATTATTTTGTATATATTTGTAACAATTATATACTTTTTTGGTTTTGGTAGAAATAGGTATATTAAAGCTGGTAAATTTAGTGTTAAATGTGATGAGAGCCTAATACAATTTAAAATAAATTATAAACATATTTGATTTTAAAATACTTTTCTTCTATTGACGAATACCTCAATGATTCGAAACAGTAAATGAAATTTAGTTTATTAATTGAAATTGTTTATTATTATATTGCTGTGCCCTGACCGGGTGTCACATTGACACTAAACTGTACTGACATCTTAATTATAATTGTGACATGCAATAAAGATATTTGAATATAACAATCTATATATATAAAACTCAAAGGTGACTGACTTAGTGATCTATCAACGCACAGCCCAAACCACTGGACGGATCGGGCTGAAATTTGGCATGCAGGTAGATGTTATGACGTAGGCATCCGCTAAGAAAGGATTTTGATCAATTCCACCCCTAAGGGGATAAAATAGGGGATGAAAATTTGTATAAATCTTATTAGATTTTCGATTGATTGAACTGAAATTAAAAATTGACAGATATGTGGTTAATAACTGGAGCAAGTTTTCAATTATGACCCACGACAGGAATGGTGATAACTACTTAACCCTTAATAGCCTAGAGTATCAATTTTGATACCAATCTTTTAAACCGAATGTTCACATTACTATTAGTTTTTTTTATAGGTTGGCTGTTCGTATTTTACTGTTGTATAATATTCTTTCCAACGAAATTAAAAAATAAAACAAATGTCATTATTGTTTTATTTTATCTATGACATATTACTTGCGCGGCAAAGTGAACTTTCGTAAATCAGGCTACTAAGGGTTAACACACGTTAAACAAAAGTAAAGCCACACTAACTAAACCTAATTAATAATAATACTTCCTAACGCGAGCGAAGCCGCTGGCAAAAGCTAGTTTTACATATTATTGTTATAGATTTGTCAAATATGTAATTTTAGCATTGTGTTGTGAATATGATAGGAATGCTTGCTGCACGTATTGTGGTCACATTGGTCAGATAGTAAAACTAAAAGCGTCAATAATAAATATATCTCCGAGCAGTGACTATATCATGTGAATACAAATTGTTTCAACCAAATGCGTCAACAGTTTATCCTCATCACAATGTGTCAAAGCATTTTTAAGGAAGAATCATGATTATATCATTTTAATTAATTCTATATTCGTGCTATTTATCACTAATTATTATTATTATAACTAGCCGATTACAATAACAAAGAAAGTTTTTTGAGTTTTACAGCTCACTGGTTTGACGATAGTTTCAAATATCATCACGCAGTATTGCAACATATGAGAATATATATTGTTGTTTTGTTTTTTAATTAAGATACTAATTTTGTTTGATAAATATCATCAATATGTTTTCTTTACAAGGAAGTAACACACACATTTTATTGAGAAATAGATACAAAGTAAGAAGCCAGATAGTCGGCTTTACCGACTAGTCGGAACATCTCTACTAATTATATACACACATGTTATAACAACACAATCAAATAAAACTTCTTTTCTTGAGATTATACGCAAACATGTTTTATAGTTTTGGGTTTTTATTCTTTCAAATGTCTTTATTGCATGTCACAATTATAGCAAAGTCGTTCACAACTAAGATTCCGAACAACAAATGTGATTTTAAGAGATCATTTAATAATTTCAATTATATTATTTAATTTACCGTTTCAAATCATTGAAGCATTTGTCAACTGAACAAAAACATTTCAAATATTCTGCCCGAATACTCCACATTGGCAGAATTGTCTTCATTAGACATCTGAGGCCATTTACTTCATGAGGCATATATGGTGGTCAAGCATGTTTTAGTTTAGTTCAGATGTTTTGACTGTGAAAGACTATAGTATATTTTGATAAGGAGGCTGTTTCTTTTGAACCTTGTGTGTATGTAGATTAGCTATGGTGTTATTTTGATAGTAAAAAGTGAAACTGGGAGAGAAAATTGTCAGTAGACAAACAATTTGTTGAGTATCAAAGAGATATATTATGTAGGCATGTCAATGTGCAATTAGTATATGATTGTTCTGTAATAAAGCAGGCAATTCACAGCGTAGTAACAAGTTTTAGTCATCCTGTTAGCAAATAATTCACAACATATAAATTATGACAAAAATGTCAATTTGCATCTAAGTTGCTCCTTATTGACACATACAAGTGAGCTGTCACATCTAATCAATAACCGCGAACAGGTAAACGGCGAACACACATTTCTATTTAAAAATTGTGATGTCACTTGGCCAGTAGGCGCGACACAAGGCCGGCCACAAATTTAACTAAAACAACCATCAACACCAATTATAGGACGCCAGTTACAATCATTTGGAGAAGACACGTCGTTGCCCAACTATCCTCTGCGTTTTACACCAATTCCCTCGCATATAAGGAAACACTGGGAATGTCAACAAAGATATTCAACGACAAATATCAATGATATGTATGCAGGCCATTATTCCCTACTCTAAATACGATATATGCCGTCATACAGGAAACAAGCCCCGCTGGAATTGGGTTACACAGAGCTTCCGATCGATAGTTATATTTATAAGAAATCCTGAAAGCTTCGACAAAATGGCGCAACCATAACCCGACAGAAATCGAAAGTGACCCTCATGAACCGACTACGGTCATCGCGCGATCACTTCGAATAGGTCGGGTTATACTCCTGATTAGACAGATGTATGAATAAGAACAAATTTCTTGTTTTCTGCATGACGCATGGTGTTTTAAACACTAGGGTACATTTATGAAGGCGTTAACTCTATGTACTTACCGTTTTCATTCTCCATAAGCTCTTTTATTAACACAAAACACAATATTTTCAACACAAGCACTCACAGTCCCTCACGCACCGACGGATTGTAATAACATCACGGGCCAAACTGGTACGCCATCTGGTGAGAGTAGCCGGCGTTTAAAACAATTGCAATATTTTGTCACTTGCCGCTATGTTCGTTGCGGTGGTAATCTATCAATGGAAAAATTATTAAAACCTATCTTTAGCTAATAAGTGTTATTTTAAGAACAGGAACTGAAGTTACGTTTGATTATGGACGACTCCGCTGTCAGACACAAATGCTTCGAATAATGACACAAATTGATTTTAGCGCAAGCCAGCTGACTCACCACCTCGTAAATAGTGTATGTACTTAAAAAAAACTTGGTTTGTTTACAATCAAAATATGTGTTTTAGATATTGCACATTGCGTATTTAATCTTCGAAGGAAATAAACATACTCGATAACATGGCTAATAACAGTTAAAAATGCAGTTGTCCGTAGGTGGCCATTTACGGCAAGTGGCCGATGTTGGTTTCATCTCAAGTATTCCATGCGACAAGGTCGCCGATACGAGCGTAGGCTTAACTCGGAGAAAGTCAATCAGTTCCGTGTCATTACCTACGCCGTGCTACAATTACAATATCGTAACATTGTTGGCAATGCGTCACTATTGCGTGAATTTACTAATAGATGATTCAGAGGTGATTCATATGTATTCCAGGCATATATTCACCTTCAACCTTACATCTCATTTGAGGTAAACACATATTATTTCAATCATGTTATATGTATTTTCTTACAAACAATCGTTGCTATACATTCCGAGCGTGTATTCACTCGTAAGTAAACAATGTTGATCAGCGCCATCTATTGGTTAGTAGTAGCATTAGACATGAAATTGTGATTAATTTGAAAAGGTAACGTACTAATGTAACACAAAACTAATTGAGTACATTTATTAAATAATATTTGTATTTAATTGAAATAATTGATAGTATTGTCTTGGGTTATTCTTTTATTATGAATTAATCAGTTTGGACCAGACTTACCGGCTAACGGCTATAATTTTATTTTATTTTACTCGGATTTGTGATTTAAACGAAGGGCACAGACGTTTCGCAGGTGACGAAGACTTCTGTTAAATATTGTAATAGTAACAGTTGCCTCATTTTTATTGCACAACTAGCTTTTACCCGCGGCTTCGCTCGCATTTAAGTCATTAAATAAGTATCAGAGATCATCGAAATAGAAATGAATCAATATGATTCCAAACAGCTGAAACTATAGTATATTTATTTATTTTTTTAATGAAAAGTATCCTATGTTACTTCTAGTACCTCCAAAAGTATGTGTACAAAGTTTCATGATGATCGGTTAAGTAGTTGTCGCGTGAAAACATAACAAACAAACTCACATTCACATTTATAATATTAGTAGGGATTACAATAATTGTTATAAAATGTAAACGTAAGGGCCGGTGTGTCAAATAGTCATAAATCGATTAGTTACTAAAATTGTATTCTAATATTATTTTTTACATTAAAGAAAGTGCAGGTTTTTTCCTGTATTTATTTAACACACAATATAGCACACATATAAATATTTGAAAACATCGTAGGATTATTACTGGTAACGCTTTAGTTGAGGACCCCAGGAATTACTAAATCTAAAAATGTAAAATCTATTTTTTCTAAATTGTGCCAATTACTACAATTATTACAACCTTTTCGTTATTAGTAGTCTTGGGGTCCTCAACTGAAGGCAAGCCTTATTACCAGAGGCGGCTCGTCCTAAAGAGCGCTGGTGCAGTGCACTCCCACGAAAATTACAGAAGTGATCTATATTTCTTCATAATACATACTATCCTTACATTACATTCATTCTATTCTACTATGCCTATACAATAGTATATTATATTACCTATATCTACGCCGCTGTAATATAAGTTCTGTAATTTTCGTGGGAGTGCACTGCACCAGCGCTCTTTAGGACGAGCCGCCTCTGCTTATTACTACATATATATGTATGTAATGGTGAAGTGAACATTTTGTTGTCTTCATCTAAGATACTTGTTCAGTAATACAAAATAACCGCGTCAGTAATCCGCGTAATGTTCTTAAAACACAATTAAATATTTTCAATGTCATCTAAAACTAAACTTCGATTTGCGAACACGCTGTATACTTGAGAATTATTCGAAGAAACACAAATAAGACACACCCTCTACTCGCAGTAACAGATCAACATAAAGACGCAGTGTCTTGAGCACGAATACATGTGTGCGTTTATGTGTATGAGGTAATTTAGATAAATATCTGTATACATCACCGCGGCTTATCTCCGCCATTGAAGGGCGCAAGGGCGCAAGGGTGCAATCGGGGGAAGTTTCACAATAATTTTGAGTGCTATTCCGATCCAACATTCGCTGTAACTGCGACTACTTTGTCACAATTTGTTTTATTGAATTATTTGCTGCAGAACTGAGGAGGTCGGTTGTGGAAGGAAGCGCGGCCGTATCTACTCCTTTAATGCCTCGCGTTAAAAATCCCTGTCGTAACTAACTTCAACTATAAATTGAATAGATAAAGATATATAACCAATGTCATACTGACAGAACATTTTGTAGATTAAAATTATAAAATAGGGATACTTCCCGAATACTCGCAAAGACAGAATTGTCTTTAATAGATATCTGAAGCCATTAATAAAAGAAGAAGAAGTCATGCTGACATATCAATATATAATGTCAATCGATATGAAGGCGGCAGATGAACGTTTACGTTTGAATTAAAATTTTGTGGTCTCTTATTGGGCTGTTGCCCAAATACTCGACATTGGCAGAATTGTCTTCATTAGACATCTGAGGCCATTAATAGAAGAATGAAGGTGGCATGCGTGATATTTACAGTAGTGATTGCGATTGTAATAATATCCGTGTGCGTGATGGTGAAGTACGCCACGGAGGTGACCATCGAGGAGCGACGCCGCAACCACGTGAGCAGGACGCACGTGGCATACGCCCCGCAGCAGCTGGCAGTGGTCACTCTGAAGGACGGCGTGGAGCAGTGCGGCAGACTGCCCTGCTTGGCGGCCGTCATGAGGGAAGGGCCCACCTGGGCGCTGCAGTGCTTCGGGGCCGTTCTCAAGCGCTGGGTCGTCTGCTCGGCTCATTGCGTCAGCGCCAACGCCACTTACCACGTGCTCATTTACGAAGACTTCGTTCAGAATGTTACTCAAACGCACGCTGTCAGCCTTTGGAAGGTCCACGAGAAGTATCACGTGAACTCCTTGAGGTTTGACATAGCCATGGGCCGTGTTAACACGTATTCTGGCAGAAACTGTCACGTCGATGACAAATATGACAATATAGTCGACATTGGTGTTTGGAGAACTGTTGTCTCGATGGATATGGAGAGCTATCTGACGAATGAGGTCGTTTATTACAGCCACATTATAATAGACGGCCATTGTGCGAGTCACCTTGGGGATGGCGATGAGAGCATCTTCTGCGTCGAGTTGTCCAGCTACAAGGACTGCTTCATCAGTGAATTCGGGCCCGTGTTTGCGAAGAACAAGCTTGTTGGCGTGATGAAGACGAGGCCCCGAGATTGCGTCAACAAATTGGCGATGTTCACTAATGTTTCATATTACTACGACTGGATATTACAAACAATGCTGCATTACTTATAAACCTGTTCCGCTTAGGCCCTTCTGGCTCTACGCGGAATATATTATTACTATAATATCATTGTAATTTATAAACATTTCCATGTACATGTATTAGGTATTAGGCACGTTATTTGTTATGAATACATTTTGCTATAAATGTATGAAAGAGCACTATCTACAGAAATACACTTCTAGGATTAGTTCTGTAGATAAAGCAATATTGTATAGGCTTTGGTATTTGATGAAAATAATAATAATTATTATTATGTGAAGTGATAATATGTAATATAAAAAGTAGTTCCTTCCAGATAATCAATTTATTAAAGGAAAAACAGTATTATATGAAATATTACATACATTTAAAGTTTATTTGAAAAAACTATTACGTCTCTTTGGAAATAATTTTAAAGTTTATGAAGATCGTTTATTAATGGCTGAGTGATCGGCCGCCATGCTCTCTGCTCTCCTCCTTGCGGTTTCCGCGAGTGCGAGTGCGAGTAATGCGCGGTCCATTAATCTATTTCAGCTTTGTTGTTTTTTCATTGTTCAGGGATGTTGCTTCGTGTCACTATTATGAATTGTGGTGAATGAAGGCATTGTGATGCCACAGTTCAGAGGGAGACAACATATTATTAATTAGCATTATTAAAATGGACATTAAGTTTGAGATACGCATGAACTTACAAACTACCTGCAAATGTGATGGTAAGCCGCATAAATTATTCTTAAGCAACATTAAGGCTCGTATTCTGAAACTACGCTCAACTGAGTAAAGTTCAAACTTCAACGGTCGTACGAAACAAAATAGACCAATGATAATAATCCATTGCAACTGTCTACTGTCACTTAGCTGTCATTACGTAGCTGTTACACGCATTTATAAGAAATCGTTTCAATCGTTACTTATTAATATATTTAAAAAATACAAATTAATATTTAAACTCGATGTTTGATATATAAGTATATGCAACATACTACTATTTTATTTTGATTACTGTCTAATGGTTGTCGTGTTTGAAGATTTATTATTTATTAGCAAAAATAATGATCAGGTGATTACAGATCACTACGAACAAGTGTTATTTCTAAGTCTACAAATACATATATCTATTATTACAGGTGTGCATATTATATATTATTGAAATGCCTTCGTGGATAATGGGCTTTACTCGAATATGCGCGATCGTAATTCTTTCATTTATGTTTGACAAAATGATCACATATTATAAAGTTTCTGAGCAAGAGATAGTGTCTTACAATTTCATTTTGTACAATCAGAGACATTTATCTGCGAACAATTTATTTTTATAAAAACAATCTAAACGGACTACGACCCTCATTGGAATCTGTGCGTCTCCCCTCGCCGACAGAGGGCGCTCGGGAAATGACAAGCGATCTAGGAAGCACTTTATTTATTATTTTATTCCTCTTTTTTGCTTCGGTTTATTTATATTTATCTGTTTTTCGTGAGGACCACTTTGAGAGCTCAGACTGTTGTTTCACCGAATGATGTTGATATTTTCAGTTTTAAACCAATTTTCCTCTCCCTCCAATGCTCCTCCACTCAGGCTCATTGATATCTCAAATATTACTCTGAAATTAAATTTAAACTTACAAAATGTCACTCATAAATTCATAAATTGAATAGTAGGACTTGTTCATTTAAAATACGTTGAGATATGTTGATACGTTAACTATTACCTATTAACTATTATGTTTTGTTCATTTGCGGCTTAACCTTCCCGACGCACGAATCACTGCTAATAAGAAAGAAAAATGAACACCAATACCTTAACCTAGCAATTATAACTTGCAACTCATCTTTTGAGGAGAGTGATTCCCATATATCGTGAACTCCCAACACGATTGGGTCGCTCTATACAAGAAGGGGATAAGTCAAGTGATGCGTAGAACGTTAGTCTGCTTGCGTTATTGTATATGCAAGTTGTGGAGACAACTGGGCTTACGGCTTGGGGTAGGCAGTTGGACTATACAGCCCTGTTAGTACAATATAATGATATGATTTCACATTAATAAGCTGCCCGATGATATTAGTAGCCTCCCTCTTTATCAGTTCAAGAAAATCATATTACATGTTAGATGAATATCTTACTGATAAAAAAGCTTGGACATAACCAATGTCATTTTATGTTTACCCTTAGGCATATAATAGGATGACAATGCCCCTATACAGCAGCTATTCTTCTATGTCATAGTAGAATTATCTCGCTCGCATTTAAGTCATTAAATAAGTATCAGAGATCATACTAACTATAGTCAAATTATTTTTTTAAATAAAAAGTATCCCATGTTACTTCTAGTACCTCCAAAAATATGTGTACAAAGTTTCATGATGATCGGTTAAGTAGTTGTTGCGTGATAACGTAACAAACAAACTCACATTCACATTTATAATATTAGTAGGGATAGGGATTGACGAGTAAAAGCGCTCTATTGGAGCCCAATTACTAAAAGTAAATAAATTTAAAAAAAAAAATTAATCCCAGGCATAGATGAGCAGTATAACAGATAGAGGCAATAAGATAGTAATAGAAGTATAGTATATATACAATATATATATGTAGTGACGATAGGTTATCATTAGGCTGTGTTGGATCACATACATACAAACAATTGAACAAATCTGACATTCCATTACTGTAACATATTTGTCAATTGTTGGCAGCCATCATATTATAGACAGCACGCCAAGTCATTGCATTAATCAGTTTGAATGAAGACGCAATAAACCCAATCATTCCAAGCCATTAACCGGCATGCAGCAGGCGATGCGGCGTAATGTCAATGACCCCCCCATCAACCCCATTAAGAGTAAATTGAACCTAATTATATGACAATGAGGTATAAATCTGCCAACAGACACTCTAGGGCAGTGTTTCCCAACTTTTTTTGTGCCATGCTTTCTAAAATTCTCATTACCCCCTCTATGTAACCAAACAACCAGTTGACATTTTGGTCTCGTCAAGCGAAATTATACTTAATAACTATTTGCCGCAATTATAAATATAAGAATTTTGCTTTTTTCGTTAAATTTGGCACCGAAATCTAGCATTGCATTTAAATGGCCTGGAGCGAAAGGGTTAAACTCGTATCGAGTCCATTTTTGAATTGCCCCCTTAACGTTGGGAAACACTGCTCTAGGGTCAGTGGCTGTATGCAATTGTGTCTATTTTTACGTGGATAGAGGTTATGTTTGTGGTGCTGAGAGGGGTGCTCGTTAAATAGTATCGAGTTAGTTTTAATTGCGTTTGTTATGTTAGGGCCACATCTAACCTTCGCTATGCTGGCTTAGGGACGTACATTCATTACTCTCTGGTTACTTTCAAACGCCACTACTAGATCATTTGATAGGAGTTACAGTTGTCCCGGATGGTTGGCTGGTCTCATGCTACTCTGACCATACCCAGACACGCCTCTCAGTCTCAATGGAGTGCAAGGTATTATGTAGGATTGCATTATATAAGGTCTAATGCCGCAGTGGCTGGTGCAGGTGGCACAGGTCCAGGGCGCGATTCCCAGTCCAAACAAATATTTAATAATGTACACTGATACCTCGACATACGAGTTTAATTCCATAACCTTGCACGTATCTCAAAGCACCGTATGCTGCAGCGAATGTAGATCGTGTTCGTGGGGTAATGTGCAGCAGTGTAGTGTGCGATTCCTCGTATCTCAAAACACTCGTATATCAAAGTACCACTGTATTGATAATATGATATTATTATTTTAGAAGAGTGTAATGTTGTTTTGGGTCTGGTTTCTATGTGTTTGTGTGGTCTTCGTCCAGATGTGCATAGAACAGGGTAAAGGATGTGTCTATAGTAATTGGAGTGGTTATAAATTACTAAAACAAGTGAAGTTGTTTGAATCCGTTTTAAAAAACAATTCTTCTTAACAGTATTCTTTATCTCCAACAGCAAGGGCTAGACTCAGTCTCTGTTTAATCATACAGCGACATACATCACCTGCACTATGCTGGCTTGGCCCAAATGGACTGGGCGCACTCCTTTTATCATTCATTCAAAATATGAAAATCGTTTATTAGCATAGGCACTAAAGGCATGCGTCTGCTCATCGTTAGACTCTACAATGGCTTCGGAAAGGCTATGACGAGAAGAAGACCAGAAGAAACTCATTAACTATGTACATGTAGAGATCACTGCTTAGTGGTAAGACCTTTTGATTTTTTTTTCTTTTCTTTTGCTTTAAATGTATTTTAATTTTGTGCAATAAAGAGTTATTATTATTATTACATGAAATAACAATGACCAAACATAATAAAAATCAAATAATTGCAACTAAAAATGACGATGTGATTGTAAAAATAAATGCTATAAATTAATAATAATAATAAACATTAAAAATATATAGTTGCTTAATTCATATATTCAGTCATAAATTCTTCTAACATAATGCTATTACAGGCTATGATTGAAGAATTTGTTGTGGTCTTCTTCTTCTCTGCAAGCGCACGCCTTTAGTGTCTATGCTAATAAACGATTTTCATTTCATTTCATTATATTTCAATAAACTATTGTTCTTAGTACGAGTGTTACATATTAAAAAGTAAGTATTATAATATTATTTTGCTGAGTCACCATAGCCATTCCTGGACCGCAGCAGCCTCTTCATGCAACATTGTAACTTTCACATTACGAGCCTCTGCGCCAACGAGGGAGGTTCTTTGTAACAATGAACACACACGATTATAGCTCCTATTGTTACGCTAAATTAAAGATCAATTTGGCAAACACGACTCCAACATTACTTCGGCGCCCACCCAGACAACACTCCGCCAACTAAATTTCTGATTATATCTTTTCAAAACTATTCATCGAAATTTAAAATTAAACTTTATTATTATAGCCTCAAGGTTGTTATTCGTTTGTTGGTTGTAAAAAGGTTTTATTCCACCAAAACGCATAGCGCGCGATTTCGTTACTTATATTGAAATATCAATACTGAAATTTTGAATACATTGATATTCGAATGTCACTCTTACTCTCATAGGAATAACGGATAAAGTTGCGTGCTGGTTAAATGTAGTTAGGTCGTTTGCGAGTCTATCCGCGTGTGTGTTTGGCGCCAGACAGACCGCCGCCATGCTTTAGTGCGGGTAGAACGAAAATAAGTACTATTACCCTCCCCGGCCCTCCCACAGCCCCCGCCTCCAGACTTCCGCAGTAGGCCTATTAAGTGATACAGATTGCGACCACCGCGCTGCTCAAACACAATTTTACGATCATTGCATATTACGAGGAGCATGTTAAGTTGTAATCCTCAGCCTACATTATGACGAAACTGAGACAGCCCGTCTGTGTCAGTCATAGTAGGACTTAAATTGGACTCAATACTGTTGTATTAGTATCTCTGATTAAACCTACATATACGGTACTATGAATTTATTATTGTTATATATGTTAGTATAGGTATAAGGTGGTGAAGGCATAGGATTTTAGTTTTTTCTTTCTTTCTTGTGTATATATTATAGTTGTAATTTTGTATGTATTTGTATTTGTGTTATGTATTTTGTAAATGTTTCTATGGGACCGACAGTCGTTCATGACTAAGGTCCCGAACAATAAATATATATTTTAGTTATGATTAGAGGGTAGTTACGTAAATCTTTTATATGAATTGTATAATAGTACGTGACTACCCATTGTCTGGCAGTCGTTGGCAAGCTCGGTAAATGATCACACTCACGAAAGACTTTTATTTCCATAACTACGATATACACTTCAATTATATGATCAAAAATTCCCTTCATTCCCTCATCGATCCCTCAGAACCAGAGGCGGCTCGTCCTAAAGAGCGCTGGTGCAGTGCACTCCCACGAAAATTACAGAACTTATATTACAGCGGCGTAGATATAGGTAATATAATATACTATTGTATAGGCATAGTAGAATAGAATGAATGTAATGTAAGGATAGTATGTATTATGAAGAAATATAGATTACTTCTGTAATTTTCGTGGGAGTGCACTGCACCAGCGCTCTTTAGGACGAGCCGCCTCTCAGAACAGTTTGGGAATTATTGGTAAATCCTTTATGTATACATTTAAATATTTACATAAAGTATTATTATTATTTATTATAGTTGCATTTGTGCATTTGTGCAACGGAATAATGGCCACAGTATTTGTTAATTGGTGTGCAGAACAGATCTCAGTTCTTAAAGAAATGGAAAGAATAAATGTGGACTGTGTTAAGTGGAACTAACTGTGATCCCAAATTATGCACACGCGACTTCACGTATTTGCTTCAGTACTACTGTTAATGTTATTTTTTTATAGATATTATAGAGCAAGGCCTGAGAAGCTTCCGAATGGGGAAGCTACGAGAAGAAAGTAGGAGTTGTAGCTTTCGAGCAGACACGTTGTTTCTCCGCTTTTGAAAACCCAGAAATTTATTATTATTATTACTTAATAATAGAGAAAGAAAAAATAATATAAGTGAGTAAGAAGAGATGGCGGCCTTATCGCTAAGAAGCGATCTCTTCCAGGCAACCAATTTTTAGATGTGAAGTAATGCAGAAGAGAAATAGCGGGAGTTACAAATAGATACAAATATAGATAAACATATGAACTACACACAATACACACCATGTTACATAGATATATAAGTACTAGGAAAAGAGATAATATTCTTTTAAAGATTTCTTAAAGATGGGAAGAGAAGGAGCATTGCGAAGGTTAGAGGGTAAATCATTCCATTATATTAATTATATTAATAATAAAAAAGTTATTTATATATTTGAAAGAAATCGGCGATCTATGTAAATGTGAATGCCAATTGGTGATTGATTCATTGATTGAATATTGTGTTTGCAGCTTAATGAGCTCCATTGTCACCACGCGCTGCTAAGTGTGCGAAAGCTAATTCCACAATTACATGTATAAATTGTATGTGTTGTAGCAAAGGGGCCGTCGCTGTCTGGAGTGGCCGACCAATGAGCGCGCGGCAGGTGGGCGCGTAGCACCGTAGCACCGCAGCGTCGTAGCTGGGCGTAGCATGCTCATGAAACTTTCAACTGCATACATATATGAATTGCTTTTTCCATTTTGTTCGTTTAGCATTTTCGTAGCAAACAATTCATCTGTTTTAACTTCAGATTTATTTCCGAAACTACATATTCTAAGATTTTGTGCCAAATCCAATTCCAGATGAATAACAACATATACCTTCCGACTTACTGCATGCAACGGCAGATTATCAAAATAACAAAATAGTGGTTTAAGCCGCATATAATCATCTTATTTCGTTAAAATCTCAGAGGACACTATCGAAATAACCCGTAAATCTTTTTTGTCGTAATATTAAACAAGAAAGAAAGAATATACCCATGTACTGCTACTATCAGATAAATATCCCTAATTGGTTCCCCGACCGAAGCAGATTAATCCATAATACTGTTATTTTATTATCAAAGGTCAAAACTACATTTGGTGTTTTAAGTGTATTTGTGTATTCTTCTTCTTCTTTATTAATGGCTTAAGACAATTCTACCAATGATGAGTATTCAATAAGAAATTATATAATTTTAATTCACACGTAAACCCTCATGTCAAAGAAAAACCGTATTTATTTATTAAATGTACCTAACTAATAGTAAAATGTCAACGAAGTTAATCCAAAGCGTATGCCAGAGACAAGACACACGCATCCCAGTCATAGAGGATAGACTTTTTATTACCGTTTTGTTTGCAATTAAAGTCTGTATTTTAGCTGTAAGTTTTCTGAATAAAATAAAAATAATACTTCTATTTAATCAATCCGTAACCACATAAGCACATCTCCACATGCACACAGCGATGTTGTCGGCGATTCACCCCAACTGTCATAAATCATAGCAATCGGCAAAACTTTTATATTTACAACTGCCCCCCTCCCCTCCCCTCTCGCCCCGCCCCGCCCCACCCCCGGCGTCCCTCCAGCGTCGTAATGGTTTCCTAATATACGTATCTATTTTAATTTTATTTTATCGATACATTCGAATTCATGCGCCGCACCATAACATAGTTATGTTGTGATTTATTGCAATGAATAATCAATTCCGGATGGTTATGGCTCATTTGGTTTTTT
Source organism: Tineola bisselliella (assembly GCA_028551675.1). Taxonomy (NCBI): domain Eukaryota; kingdom Metazoa; phylum Arthropoda; class Insecta; order Lepidoptera; family Tineidae; genus Tineola; species Tineola bisselliella. The sequence goes on along the minus strand of JAPWLS010002494.1, from coordinate 33,949 downwards.
GCAATCATAATACATTCTACAATATAAAATGTCAAATGAATTTTATTTTTGCTTACGTCATTTTATGATAGAAAGTGTGGTCTCATTGAATAGACCACAAGTAGTCGCGGTCTGCGGTCACAGAGCAGTGATGGGGCACAATTATGGACCAATGATGATGTTTTTGCATAGAGGATTGGTTCAGTGGGAATCGCACATCTTTCGGCTTTCCTAGATCAATAACAAAAGCACCCATTCATTCATTTTAAATGTAAACCACGATGCTAGAGAACGTATTGAAGAGAAATTTAAAACTATTGCGTTTATTTCAATTATTATTATATTGCACTTAAATAGTAATAAATACACACACCTGGGGCGCACGAACTTTGGACAAAAATGCGAACGTTTCCTACTCAGGAACACTTACGAGAACGTAATCATTCATGGAATTGCAAATTTGACAGCAACGTCACGAAGGATAGGCTACTTACGGACGTTTGACAGGACTTTTTACGAGCTTATATGTAAATTCAAGTAAGCTACAGAGGTGAATGACGGTCGTATTACGAAAATTCGGATAAGCCTGAGTAGCCTCTCTGCAACGGGCTGACTATGAATGCATCTAATTGTTAACCAGAACAATCCAAACACGTTTACTTTTTTTATAACAGTATTTTACTTTTGAATCGAGCGGAGATCCGTTAGCAATCGGGAATGAATTTTTACTAACGACTAACGAGTTATCAAATCACGAATATTATTTTATTGATGTTTTGTTTTCATTATTACTATTTTATTTCCTTAAAAATAAAAATATATCAATAATGCAAATTAATAAACTCAAACAATTATGATCGCCCGCTCTCCCCTTCGCCTCTCCCTTCCACCCCTTCACCCTTGCACAGTGACGACACTTTGTTACATAAATAAGGGTAGCTTATTAATTGCACTTAAGGGAGAAGGGATGAATAACATTTATAATTCAAACATTAATTGTTTTGTTGCTTTTTATGAGCTTAATTGCGGTTTTGCAATTTGCGACGTCGACAACAAATTACCTAAAAATATATATACAGGACCATTGGGGGTTGCAGATGCTGGTTATGTCTGTCAATGAGTGGGGGTTTGTATTTCAGTGGTTGCTGTTTATGGAGACTTGCAATACTAACAATGGACACTTCAGCATGTTGTCTTCAAGAGCAAGTGTGCGGCTACTGCTATAATCCTTTTAAATATCTCTCGCTTTATCCTTACTAATACTACAAATGTGAATGTGAGTTTGTTTGTTACGTTTTCAAACAACAACTACTTAACCGATATATATTTTTGGAGGTACTACAAGTAACATAGGATACTTTTCATTAATAATAAATAAATTATATTTTACTATAGTTTCCAATTTACTATAGTAAAATATAGTTATATTGAAATGATCTCTGAACTTATTTAATGACTTAAATGCGAGTGAAGCCGGGGGTAAAAGCTAGTTGTGCAATAAAAATGAGCAACTTTTCGCAACAATAAAACGAACTTTCTCATATTCAATGTATTGTTAGGAAAAGCGACTCATTCTAAAAATTGTGTTTCACTCGTGCATGGGGTGCGTCTGTCAGGGCCGGATGTGACGTCAGAGCATGGAAGCAGACACCCGGATGTGACAAGAACCGGATACAGCGACGATCTGTCTCCAAACCCTCCGTGGCATTTATAACGAAGATTGTTTATAATGGTACAATTAATTGTTTTATTATGATGATGATGTACTTTGTGTTTTAGATCAGCGATCGGCAACCTTTTGGCAGGCGAGGGCCGCAAGGTGGCAAAATATCCTAAGAGCGGGCCGCACTTGCAATATTAACGTAATACTTACATTATGTTTGGGCTTTATTGCTAGGAAAATAACCACCGGATTATATTATAACTTATTTACAAAACATTTACGGACCAAATGTGTGTTGCTGACCGCTGTTTTAGATGAATGTTTCACAGACATGTTTCATTTTATCACAGACGCAGTATCAATAACACCAACAGTCGACTCACGCTGACAAATTAAAAGCACTCCATACTCTGATTACCTCAAAAATATTTAATTCAAATATCTTTATTGCATGTCACAATCATGGGCGTAGCCAGCCATGGGCTCGGGGTGGGGCAGCAGTCTAAAATAATATGTAACTAGCAAATACCCGCGGTCTTACCCCGGTTAATTTTTTTGTGTCGACTGACGACTGTCAAGTGTGAACTTTCTTACGGATATTAAGTATTGTAGTTAGTACCTAGATAATTAAGTTTTTTAGGTTTGATTAGGTACCTTATAGGTCAGAGACAGTCCCAGTTTGGCTACACCCATGGTCACAATTATAATAATTAAGATGCCAGTACAGTTTAGTGTCAATGTGACACCCGGTCAGGGCGCAGCAATATAATAACAATAATAAACAATTTCAATTAATAAACTAAATTTCATTTACTGTTTCAAATCATTGTGGTATTCGTCAATTGAATAAAAGCATTTTAATTCCAGATATGTTTTTTATTTTTAAATTGTACTAAACATAAGCTATCATAAGTCATTGTGATCCATCCCATTGTATACGAAACCGTTCGCTGATTACAAACAAAAACTGAATATTAATACAATAATAAATAAAGTAATTTGTATCTGTTTTATGATTGTGATGCGTAGTCGAGTGTTCGCATGACAAATTGGCAAAAACTTTCAACAAAAGCGAATCGCGCTTTCTGAAAGGGAATGACTTGATCATAACTTGTCGTCTGAGGGCAGGAAGAGGGGCCGAGGGGGCGAAGACATCATAAAATTTTATCGCCCAAGTATATTTTATTAGTTGCTGCTATGAATACGTGCAGCGAGCGCTCCCCTTTATGTCAGCGCATGCATCTCGCTAATTGTGTGCTGTTATTAGTGCAGCTCATTCTGCTCATGCGCCCGACTTTACTAATACTTGTTATACAAAACAGCTCCCTCCATAAAGCCACATAAAGTCATATTAAATTAATTAGGTAACTCTTTGTTTTTGCTATTTATATTAGAAGTGATACAAAATGTATTTGAATTCACTTCATCATAGTCGAATACTTCTCAACAAAGCCGAGAATGATGCATCATGGTGGACAGGGCAACACTCGCATGAACACAGGGTCTGATGTTAGATGAACGCTCTCACATTTCGGATGTTAAATGTTTTGTAATACTTTAACGCAATTAAATACATCATAAATACTTGTTAGAGCAAAGAGCAGGGAGGAGACGCGACGGAGGGATGCTCACGGCATATTCATTATAACAGAACAATTTAATTTGCTTCCATTCAATTTCCAAAATAACATGAAATCGCTGTTAGTGTCTTGTTAATTAGTTTATATATTACTAGCTGTTGCCCGCGACTACGTCTGCGTAATAATGAAGATATAAAGCACTAGGTTTAATGATATTTCATATTTCAGGCAACAGACAATGCCTATCACACTTCTGTAATAAAGTGGCATCTAACCACAGTAATGACACCTAACCTTAAAAATTCAAATACAATAGTTTTATACTGCATATATAACAATGATAGACGGAAATAAAAATAAATATAGAAAAATTCCAAACAGCTGAAACTATAGTCAATTGGAAACTATAGTAAAAAATAATTATTATTTTTTAAATAAAAAGTATCCTATGTTACTTCTAGTACTTCCAAAAATATGTGTACAAAGTTTCATAATGATCGGTTAAGTAGTTGTTGCGTGAAAACATAACAAACAAACTCACTTTCACATTTATATTAGTAAGGGATGTGTACGTTGTTATTGTAATGAAACATGTTTATACCGCGCCTCTACAAGCTGAAAATATTTTTTCTTCTTTTATTAATGGCCTCATATATCTATTAATGACAATTCTGCCAATGTCGAGTATTCAATAAGAAATTATAAAATTTTAATTCACACGTAAACCCTCATGTCCCTGAAAATATTGAAGAGGATTTTAGGTTTATACATTTGTTCTCTCATCTTTCTTTTCCCATTTTCGCCAACAAAGCATTGTGATAAATATATTTCCAATCTATTTTAATCAGCTTTTTTATCTGTTTTCGTTCTATCTATTGCTTCTTTTATATTCCTCTTCGCACTATTCACTATCTTAAAGGTGGTTGATTGTAAGAGAATGCATTCCAGCCACATCTCAGCTGCAGCTGCATATTTCATAATTATCAATCTGGCTATCACAGAAGCTGTAAAGGGTTCGAACATAGGACTAAAAATAATTAGAATAAATGCAATTCAAAGTTGTATAAAGTATTTTATAAAATATTAAACCACAAATATTTGTACATATGTACTGATCATTGTGTCTCATTAGAACGGATAATAGGCGGATGACTTCCACACAACCGGGCGAATGCTCCTGTAGTTGACGTCGAATCGCCGCAGCTCGTCTTTGTCAGCCGCGTCCAGCGCAATGTCAAAGATGTCAATGTTTTGCTCTATCCTGGACTTCGTCAACGACTTTGGAATCGGCACCACGCCCAGTTCAACCTGAAAAATAATACAGAACATTACTTTTGTAGTCTGCTTTTTGATTATATTAATGTTTAGAAAATTTGATGTAAAACAATAATGTGGATTTAAATGGATTGAAAATATAATTAACTCAATGCATTCTGACAATAATAAGGATAAGAAAGACAAGAAAGATGACAGTGACAGAATAAATGTCAAAACCTAAAATCTTCTTAAATAAGTATTTTCAGGTTGTAGAGGAGACCGCCACAAATGCATGGAGTAAATGTATATAACTGGATAGGCCTTAAAACACATATCACAGGACGAGTGATTTGTGACTTTCAACTGTGATATGCTAATAAATGAAAGCTATTATTTAGCTGGAACAGGGTCACATGAGGTCAGCTCCTTTAGGTCAATTGTTAAGGGTGTATTCTAGAATGAATGTTTATTACATTTGTTATAATTCGATGACGTTCCGAAAGTTTCACAGACATAGTGATTTTAATATGATTTGGATGTTGATTGTAATTTGATCTTGTGTTTGTTGTTAACAAAGAACATTTATTGGTTATATTGTTCTCGTGATGAAGTCAATCATAAATTGAATAAAACAACACAATTACTTATGAAGTCTGTCATATCACAAAAAGCAACAATTATTTAGTATTATTATGTTTTTCGAATGGATAATGTTCGTTTTGCATCCATTTGTGTTGCGGCAACGTCCGGTAGTTGCTGTTATATTTGCTCAAGTGCAACAGATCGCCATTGGCCAGTTGGAAGTCAAACAGGTCGATGTTCTGTTCGATGCGGGACTTGGTTAATGATTTTGGCAAAGGCGTCACTCCTAACTGCATCTACAACAAACGAAACCACATTTCCATCACACTTGGTTGTCTCATATTACGGACAACACTCGCTGTTCTAAAGTTTTATAGGAACTTGCTGGCTGAGTCTTTAGAAACATCGAATCAAATAAATAAATAAACGCGAAGGTTATTGTGTTCGTTTTTGTATGAGACGAGATTTCGCTATTCACCGGTTATGTCGTCGACAGAAAAGAGGTTGCGGCGGCGATGTTAAGAGTGTATATATTTTTATAAATAAAAACTGTAAATTTGAATTTGGAATGAAACAAAAGAGGAACGTGGGGGAGGAGCGAAGAGGAACGGATGTATGCGCTTAGATTTTAAGAGATTGATAATGTAGTGTAAATAAAATTTTCCAGCGTTTTCATTTGATACAGTCCACTGACTCCACTGACTATTGGCTACATGTTATATAATAAAGTTCACTTACCAAATATTTCAAGTTAATTTGCGGGACGGTTTTATTATATTTGCTGGCAATTGCGACCAATGCGGGGTCATTGACACGGGGTTCCGGGGCGTCCTCCTTGGCCTTGTTGGGGAATAGCGACCCGAACGGGGTGTACCCTGTCACTGCGATGTTGTGCTCTTTACAGTATTTTAGTAACTCTGGTTGTTGAAGGTTTAGATTTATCTGCAAATTGGATCATTCATGTAGTTACTTTATTGTTTTCAGAGCTTGTAGTTTTGTTTGCATATATTAATTTGATGAAAACCATAAGTCTTAGCATTGAATGGCGTAAATGGTATTATTAGATCATTGTGTAAGCAAAGTCACTGATAACAACAGCTGTACCTCCACTTGCAGCACCGCTGGCACTTCTGAGGAGGTGGCCAGGAGCCGGTCGAGCTGCGCCTGGTTGAAATTCGACACTCCGATAGATCTCGTCAGGTTCAGCTTCTTAGCTTCGACCATCCCTTGCCACGTGTCCGTGTAATCCGCGTCGTAGTATGTGCCGTTCGTCTGGAATATAATTGTTCTTATAAGACTTTGTTTGTGTTTTAATTGTTTGTGTTTCTCTGGCTTACATTCCACTGCCATTTTCATATGACATTACGTGCTTTTCTTATTGCATTTTAATTTGATTCGGAACATAATTGATGATCGCAAAACTTTCAATACTTGTGATTAAAATAATAAGAATTGATTACTAATCATTGATTCCTGATTACGCGCGTCTATTGAAATGTTGATGTTGATGTTGGTGTATAAACTATGGAAAAATTATATGTTTATTTTAATTAGTTTGTTATTAATATGTAATCGTTTGTTTACAAATGTATTCGTGATGATAAGTGATAGCACATAGACATACGTATTGCGCAATGGGCCAATGGATCAAGTACAAGTCGATGTAGTCCAAGCTCAGTTTGGCGAGCGACTCCCTCAGGGCCGGCACCACGTCCTCGCGCTGGTGCTTGTCATTCCATAGCTGAAAGCATCATTTTGCATTCCACGGTCATTACTTTACATTTACTAAAAGCATCGACTCTTCGTCAGCCAATTGCAGCCCACCTTAGTCGCAACGAACAGTTCACTCCTACTAACAGTCCCATCAGCTATTTTCTTGTTAACCGCTCGGCCCACTTGCTCCTCTGTGCTGTATATGTGCGCTGTGTCGATGTGCCGATAGCCCGCCTCTATGGCCCACGCCACGGACTTCTCCACCTCGTCACCGGTTGGCTCCACGCGAACACCCTGTACAGTGAATTATGCCCCTTTGTTGACCATTCCTCTGCGGCGGTTGATGCACTGACCTTCTCGTAGCCCAGCCAAGTGCCCAAGCCCAGTTGTGGCATCTCGTTCCCATCGCGCAACTTCACCAACGGTGCTGCGCCGGGACTCGCTCTCTGTAACCATGTAGGTATATATAGTAGAGACAGCATTACAATACAGAATGATTATCATTTCACTTTAATTTGCTTAACTGTAGAGTCTGCACAAACCGCTTCACAGTTCGATGTATGTAATGTAATGTTCGAACAGTGGACAAACAGGTTTAATATTTCGAGCATACTTTTTTATTGGTGCGTTTAAAAGCTCATTAAATATTCAGAAATGTATTATTATTAAAACAATCAAAGACACCGATGCGCCAAAACATATTTCAAAGTGACACCTCCTGGGGCTTACATCAAAACGTGCTTTGGGCCATTTGACACCTCTCGTTTGAGCACTAAACGTGACTACAACATAACTCACAGTGATTGCGATGACACAAGCTATGTACAAGCACATGCACGAAGCACCCATGGCGGCGTGGCGGACTGCTGGTGGCCAGCGACTGACTGAGCCGGACCACTTTGTTTGCATTCGACCAAACTATTTATAGCTCAGAATTGTTAAACCTGTATTACTTCATATCTACACACAACAATAATTCGAAATAACCTATTTAAGATAAGAAGCCTTTCGTGCAATCATTAGGACAATAATCCAAATTATAAACCCGTTTACGACATCTCCCAACAACTCATTCATCATTAACTAAATCAAGTATTTGTTCAAACAATTAGAATCAATCTAAATTCAGGTTTTCATTTTTTGGAACTTTTGTATATTTACACATAAAAGTATAAATTCTCCATGTTCATACATTATTTGTACTCAACGTGTTTCTGTGTATTTGAATGCTAATATTGGTTTCATTGATACGTAACTCTCATTGTTTCCAGCAACCAAGATCGGGCCTCAGCCGCGGCAATGTTGCATAACGGCTTACTTTAATATTCTCATTCAGAGCATGTTTTTTTCTTCAACCTATATATGAATTGCTTATTATTGTGTCAGATAAGCATTTATGGAATAAATAATTGAGAAAGGTCAAGGCAGAGCCACCCTTAAAATACTTTATTACATTTATAACGTAAACAATATCTTTTAAACACACTATACCATATTTTGCTAATAAAGAAACGATATGAAGGAAAGGCATTCAGAAGTTCTGTGAGCTTATCACGAATTTTAGTCTGGCTTTCGAACCGAGTTCGCTTCAAGCTATTTGTATGGAAATTTGAGCAGCGCCACCGCGTGCGGATTTGGAACTACAATATTTTAGATACTTTTTGTTAATTTTCGAACGTCTCGATCTTTCGTTCATTTGATAGATTGCTGGTGCTCGTTAGTCGTTAGTAAAAATTCAAGATCCCGATTGCTAACGGATCCGTTTTACTTGTGACAGCTCGATTCGAAAGCCTGACTAAATTCGTGACAAGCCCACTGGTTATCAAGCAGGTTAAGCAAATATCTACAAATGCCGCGGACATATTTATTAAGGCGACATTGCCAATTCAACAACCAAGGGCAGGCGCGGAGGAACAATTGTATACTGCCATCTATTATTCGGTAGTCAAACTCACAAAACTTCTATTTTTAAACATAGGATGGCTTTGGACACAAATGTCATTAATGTCAACGACATATATATTTATAATCTTGCAACATTAGGCTTCCACGTTCGTCAGAAAATCGCAGCTAACTTCAGACCAAATTGAATCAACAAAAATTTGATGTGCGCGGATGAGGACCGCCGACTAAAATGACGAATTTAAATATAAATTACTTAGCCTGTGCAATTTTATTGTGTGTTTTAGTGAATACCAGTTCTCAGACAGTGCACAGACGCTTCGAATATAAATTTTCTTTTAAACCGCCTTATTTAGCGCAAAAAGATGGAACTGTACCGTTCTGGGAATACGGTGGAAGTAAGTGCAATTTTTACATATAGTTTCCTGATTTACAGCACTTTTAGTGTGTGGCTTGGACGATAGTCTTCATGATCTTTGAGTTTGCAATAAAAAGTGAACTATTTATTTTATAAATCGCCAATAAAAGGTATATAAATCATTGTTGTTCTTGAATACATTTCTGGCTGCGACACGTCAGTACAAAGTGACATTTGTAGAAGGCGATAGATATATATGGTTGAAGTATGCGTGAGAGAGACGGCGACATTCAAATTCATGTTTTTAGTTCCACGATGGCAGCGGTGGCAGGTTTTTCGTAAACGCTGGATCATAGATGTCTTGCACTTTCATTATTGTAATTGAGAGATCACGTAACAGAATGAATGGATGTATTTTGTATAATTCGTTGGTAATGGTCAAATGTATCATGTGCAAATCAATTGTTTCAATGACTCCTAAAATAACATATTGTCTGCGGTCATACTGCATTATACCAAATGCTGCAATTCTGAATGGATTGGCGAATAAAATGATACAAAATGGGATCTGTATATGTATGCATATGTTCAAAACATATAAAGTTGTATAATACGTGTTATATACAAAATAATGTAATTTTCCAATTAGTTAATCATTTACATGTACTTTATTTTTTAAATGAAATGAAACACTATTTGCCATTAATAAGAGGTGATTACGAAATATACCTGCTGTTATGTAATTTTCAAAAATTAACCAAATACCAATTAAAATTGAATATTGCCCATTCATGTGACCAATGAAGCAACATGAACATTGTCACCAGTTGTGGCCGATTCCTTATCACATAATAACTTTAATAAAATAATCCTCTGGGCAATAAATATGTAATAAAAATATGATTGTGATGATATGAATATGATGTGGAGATAATGTTGTTGAGACTCAATCCACATGCAAAAGTGGTTCCTCAACTGAAGTGGAATGGAGTGGGGCTGATCATTGAGGTTTACACAATTTCAGGCAATTACAATCTGTAGTGTTCCATTCTGTTTTACAATATGAGGACAATGAATGTTTCAGATGCCATAGCGTCGGGCGACAGCGTGCGTCTCGCTCCCTCGCTGCGGAGCCAAAAAGGTGCAATATGGACTAAGAATAATATAAACTTTGATTGGTGGGAAGTTGATATTATGTTTAAAGTTACCGGAAGAGGAAGAATAGGAGCTGATGGGTTGGTTAGTATTTGTATACTGGTCCTTTGTTTGAGACAAATCCAAATATCCAATGCTGATAAGATAAATGATGCTCCATCAACGGATGAAGCACATGCAGGAAGAGGGCATTGGAGTCGGAAACAATTTCAGCAATATGATGTATTATTTGCAGGCATTCTGGTACACGAGTCAGCGTGGTGAATACACAGGCGATGTGTTTGGGTCCTCCGACCGCTGGAATGGGCTCGCTGTCATGTTTGATTCATTTGACAATGACAACAAACACAATAATCCATACATAATGGCTGTCGTGAATGACGGCACTAAGAACTTTGATCATAAGAGCGATGGGTCGACGCAGTTGCTGTCTGGCTGCTTGCGGGACTTCAGGAACAAGCCATTCCCGACGCGCGCCAAAGTTGAATATTTCATGAACACCCTCACTGTGTACTTTCATAATGGTCAGTCAAACAATCCAGCAGACTATGAGTTGTGTTTCCGTGCGGAGGGGGTGACGCTGCCGCGGGGGGGCAAGTTCGGAGTGTCTGCAGCCACAGGGGGGCTGGCCGACGACCATGACGTCATACACCTGCTGACCACTTCGCTGCATGACACCAGGCAGCAGCAGCAGCAACAGGGTAATTGTTATTGAACTGAAACTAATGTATATGAAAATGGCATTCATTCTAATGCATATGAATAATAATAATCACAGGCTCCAGCATAAGCAACGATGAGCAGCAAAAGTTGAGTCAGGAATATCAGGAGTATCAGAAGAAACTGGAACAGCAGAAAGAGGACTACAGGAAAGAGCATCCTGATGAGGTCAGTGCTTCCCATTGGCTGTAAATGGGGACTTTATATTAAAATGTGTATATCTATCTCTGTTTGCCGTCAGGTGCGTGACAAGGAGGGCGAGTTTGACGATTGGTTCGAGTCTGATGGCCAGAGGGAACTGAGGCAGATATTTCAGGGACAGTCACAAATATACGATGTGCTCAGAGACCTCAATAAGAAAGTTGATGAAGTAAGTGATGCATTGTGAAGCAAAGGACATTTTCCAAAAACAGATCTGAATATGTTTAAGAGTGGCTTTGTGTGAAATGTCATATAATTAGTATTGACTTGTGCCAGGTGATAGGCAAGCAGATGAATTCCCTGTCAATGCTGACTGCGGTGTACGGACATGCACAGGGGCAGCCCATCCAACCAGGACAAGCACCTGCGCAGGTAACGTGTCATTATTATCAGGGCATTAGTGATTGCTGGATGTTCTGCTTCACACACAGTGCAGCTTCGCATGTTTGAATTGCAGATGCCGTCATTGCCGATCGGCCGCCACGATTGGGATGCGCTGCTCGCCAACAACCAAATCATGTTGAACACGATCGCTGAATTGAAGTGGGTTCTATAATCATGTGGCATACACCCTTTTCAGCTGTTGGGTTTTTGTTCTTTGAGTGGTCATTGTTGTACACCTGCATACTTTGTCATGTTTCAGAGGTTTCATATTAGAGGTGTCGCGTAAGGCGGACACCATGGGCTCGGGAGGATCACAACAAATACAAAATGAAGTCAAAGATAGTATTAATTATATCAAACAAAATCTAGCACTCATTGTGCAAAGGTGAGACACATTGCATCAGTCTAGGAACATGTTTTGGTTTAAAATATATGGAGTCATCATTATTATATTTACAATAGTTGTTCATCCCTCTACAGTAGCTTTTATATCAATTTGCATTTCAGGACACCTGCTGCTTCTCCACAGACCTCGTGTCCGCAGATGTCCTGTGTTTCATTCACGGGATTGCTCGTGGCCTTGTTGGGACATTTAGCACTAACGCTGGTGTACGCTCTATACAAGTATGTGAACAGCACTTCGCCCCTCCACCCCTCTCATGCCCCATTTGAATTAATAATCGCAAGTGTGCTTTGCAATTCAACCTTCTGCGTTTTCTGCAGTCATCGGATGTGAACAACATTAACATGGGATGTTTTGTTTCCAGAGACAGAAAGGAGGCTCAAGCGAAGAAATTTTTCTAAGTAGGAATCAATGAAAGAAATCCTCATAGTGTGTTTGAATTGTGGCTGCCAAATTATAATAACGGAACAATAAGTAGTAATAAGAGGAGCAGTTACCCATTCACATGAGACAGCGCAGGCGACGCTCAGATCAGAGGCAAACAATAATATTTGATAAAAAAACATTCTTTTAATGTGGCCACTATGGCGATGAATCACATTAACAAGACTGCCCACGGAGCACCACCAGCTGGACTCATTGCTTTCCCTTGAGCTCACTATTCTTGGGAAATTCATGCGATGCTTCTGTGGACAGTCTGCTTAAATTAGTAGTCTACTTTCTCTGCTTATTTGAATATATCTCATATCTGTTGTGGGGTAGGCAGTGCGTGTGTGTGGCGTGCGTGCGTGTTCGTGTGTGTAATATAACAAAACGTTTGCATTTATGAAGGTTGTTCGCATCAAAATGGCGCCCAAACTGCATTGTTGTGTTTAGTTTAATATATATATATATATATATTAAATTTTGTAAATAAATATTATTTGTAATTAAAAAGTAAATAAATTATAATATTTTTTTAATTATAATCTGGGTTGTTTTTATTTATATGTCCTTTTGCGAAATAAAGCAATAAGTATCATCAATCAGTCTCAAGTGTTTTTAAAAATTCAAAATGGTCCACACAATGAACTATAGATATATGAATTGAGCACATTATTGTTATAGGTGCCTGTATATAAATTTAACCCATAACTTAGTGATTGAATGGGTGGACGATGGACGGTGGAGATGGAATGGGGAAGGGAGAGAGACATCGAGCAAACGCAAAATATAATTAAGTACCCGTTTTCAATAATAAATCACAAATCAGTCTAATAATTACAAAATGGACGGCATTATGCATTATTTGCATCAAATAAAACAAATCAACGCGACGCTGATGCCGGCGACCTGGAACAAGTCATTTGGTTTTGATGAAGTAATGAACATGACACACTGCAGACATCAATCGTGCGGGGCTTCCGGAGGCCTCACCTGTTTTGTCTGCGTATTTTCTCAAAGGCTACTTCCTGTTCGGTCGGAGGCATGGATTCTGAAATTATTACAATGTTATTGATATTCAGTTAGTGTGTGTTGCTTCCTGCGACAGAGGGTTACACATACTGTTGAGAGTGTAGTTGTTGTCGGCGCTGTAGTCGATGGTCCATATCTGGCTGCTGTCACCGCGCTGACACTGCGACAGTGCCACGTCGTCATTACCACTCGCAGATGACAGGCAAAGTGACGAGGCGACGTGTTGCAGTTGACCGCTTGGTAAGTGGCGCCAGCGCTGCCGGGCGCATCATTATTATATTACTTTGCAAGATGTTGTACTATGTTGAACAAATGCAGACACAGCGTCATGTACCGGTCGTTGGCGAAATCTGTACTCTAACCTACCTGTACTCTCAGCGTTTCCTTACACGGCATCATCATGACGCCATGGCGCTTGTCACTAGATCTGGAACAGAAAGCACATTGCAACAACGTCGTAGCAGCAGCGTGGGGTCTGTGAGTGGGGCGCACCTGTGCTCTTCGGCGCACCTCTCCTCGTCCCGGAGTTGTCCCTGGTGCGAAATACTCCAATATTGTGAGGGCTGTATGACGTCGTGGCATTTATAGATTCCAAGTGGGGAGTCCCCCTCACGCTGCATGTTGTCCAAGCACATGTCACTGGATGGGTTGCGAATGCTGGAATGTTTATGACGTGATCTGGACGCGTCTATAAATGCTTCTACGCTTTTAGATATGAATAATGAATAAGAGCCACAATCGTACCGCCCATAGCCGAATGCATTTGTTGGTATATATTTGTGCGGATAGATGTTTTGGAGATACCACGTGAACGACTTGCAATGCAACTTCTCGCGCAAAACTCGCCGATGCGTCACATCACCTATCTTTGGGTTATTCTGAAACACACAAGCGCATGGCAGGGCAGTGTGCGACACGCGGAGGCTCCGGGTGGAACGACACTCACTCTGAGGTCAGGCCTGTGCATGTAGTACAACTCCTTATATTCGTCCATCCACACTTCGGCCATGCGAGCTGTGTTTATACCTGGAACATGCAACTTGCAATGAACCAAACAGACTCAAACACAATTATGCAATAATATAGAATCTGTTATCATTCATAAGCTATATGCCAATTAGGATTACTAACCGTGTGTGTCCGTGTGTGCGGGCAGGCCGTAAGGGTGGAACTCCCTGAACACGTGGCCGACACGCGAACACGGCACCGTCTCCAAAGTGCCGCCGCCTGACAACAATGTTAAGAGACCCATCACCAATCACTCCCACACACAACATATCACAAACAACAGAACTGCCATACATTGCCATACTCTAAAACTGAGCTCCAGGTTCTCCCCTCCCCAGCCAGACATCAACTCGTCGTATCCCCCGAGCTGCCAGAAGTACGCGCGATTGATTGCGAACAGACCGCCCGCCATTGTTGGTGACCTGAACACGCAGACGTAAAGTCGACGTTCTGTCGAGTTCAATGAACAAGCAATATATACTGGAGTGATACCATGTTGGGCTGATGTCGGATCCACGCCGCGCCTTCTCCTTGTCGGGCACATCTATCCACGTGAAATGGCCGGCGAATGTGAACCCGCCCACCTGATAATATATAACAGACACAGATTGCAAACAAACTTTCTTCCATTCCATATATTACTTCTACAATGAATGAACATAATAACCAATGAATATGAACTAAATAGGAAATGAGCTTCACCTAGACATGTTAATGACCTATGTCATATGCGTGAAGGCCATCATTAGTAAGTGCATCCCAAAGCAACCTCCTTCAACCATCCAGCATACCAACCACATCGCATCTTTACTACTCATTAGTATCCACGCCATTAGAAGCTCTAACACGTCGCAAGAAAGGTCATATTACAATTTTAATGGAGTGTTTCGTCCTGTGTTAGCCAGCATGCTTGTACCCGTGCCATAAGTGTTAGGTTTACTCCATAGCAAGTCTTTCAGGTTCAGAGCGTTAAAGAGCCATTATTCTATGAAGTAATAGCAGGTCAGTGTCGTGCCATTAGAACTCCCATGAGAATAAAGTAAACAGGCGCTGGTGTTAATAGTACAGTTGCAGGAGTGGAGGCATACGCGCCTGCATGTCGGCACGCTCTATTCCGAAGTCGTCGGCTCTAATGACGTCAATGAGCGGCGCCAGCACTGCGTCATGTTTGTGCGTGAGCCGCTGCAGCAGGGGGCGCACCCAATCCGCCGCGCACTCGCAATGCGCGTCCAAGTACGCCAGCACGTGCCCGCGAGACAGCCGAGCGCCCTCCGCACGAGACCACATCAGGCCGCGTCTACCAAATGCGCCACACAACACACAAATAACAATATGACCACAAACGAAACAATACAAACCTTAAATACAATAGAGGCAATGTGCATAATACAGTAATCACTGACTAAGCTTCTCTACTATATTTAACTCAATTATTCCAAATAGCACTCATTGTCAAAATATACATATTGCAACATTGACAATGTATACTACCACAAAAAACTCCCACCATTTGCTATGTACCTACTGGTTCTAATGTTAAATACTTATTTATTATCAAGTACAAGAAACAACTAATGGGATTTGCTCACCACAATGTGCATATTAAAATGGCAAATCACCTGGAAGTGCACATGGCCACCATTGTGGTATTGCATGCTTCTCTGATTCAAAGTGTCAATGAGGGGGGTGACAAGCAGGTGCTGCCCGGCCGCCATCCTCTGCAGCAATGGCCTCAGCCAGTCAACAACCATCTCACAATGAGCATCCAAGAACATGAGCACGGTGCTCCTTGAAGCACTGGCTCCGGCCACTCTGGCTCGGATCAATCCTACCCTTTAGCAATGCCACTTCTTTACTACTGAGCATTATTAGCACAAATTGGTTACTTGCTATGTTCAGAGGTTTTAACTACATGTAAAAACTTATTGCATTTTTTACATATTATGGCAGAATGCACAAGCAGCACTGCTACTTGCTCATAGATGGCGCTAATTACCAATTGTTAATACAACTATATCCAATGGAATATATTACAGCAATCCCTGTCATGATGTCCAATAGGAAGGACTAATAACAAAAATAGTCATTGTGTGTCACCTTTCTGGCAGCCTGACCAGTTTGACAATGTCTGTTGGCATCCTGGTGCGGATGTAATATGAGAGCTTGTCTTTGAGCTCATGTGTCGTTGAATTGTCATCCACCAATATGATCTCCTTCAGAAATATATACTTAGAATTGGGATCCTGGCCTGGGTGACCTGAAACATATTCATTCAATACACATGCACATCACTGCAACAGGTCAGGCCTGTTAGTAACACAATCACCTCTACTGTGCTTGTAGCAAGGCAAGGCTCTCTCCAAACTGTTAAGCACACTCCACACCGTCCTCAACAATGCAGACAATGGCTCGTTGTGGAACACTATTATAACAGACACTGACGGCAACACTGGATCGTATGACACACGGTCACACCATGGATGCCTGTAATCTGGAAATAATAAATTACTGGTTTTACATTAGATTACATTACAAGCTAAGAAAAAGTAAAAAATACACACGTATTATTGTATGCGAGCGCACATGAGGTTAATTGGAAATTACAAATTCACAACCATAAAATAATATTAATCAAAATTCAGATAAGCTCAAACTAAAATACAATACTACATTATCACAGAATATATATTTATGGATTTTATGTACAAAAACAACGCATTTTCATTCAAAATTGCAGAATATAATATTCCAAACATACCTTTGAGGGTCCTATTTAAACTAATTCTATCACTTAAATACACATTCATTGCATATTTCCTCTCGGACTCTTGCCCTAATCTGAGATCATCACCGGTCAGCACGACCGGCACGCCGCCCTCGCCGAGTCCCGGGACCACTTTCGCTTCATCAGCTCTGATCTCCATCTCCAGTTCGTTGTCATGGCCATTTGCCACTTTCTTACTACTCCAGCCGAACAAGTCGAATGACATCAGCACACTCACTATTATACTGACTACTACAACGACTTTTAATGTATAAATCAGCTTCCTCAAAGGAAACCGAAAACCCATAATACACCGAGCACAAGTGACGAGCGCCCGACTCCCCGACTTGATTTATTTTGGTTGACTTTGACATTTCTTGACAGTTCACTCGATGAATCCGATACCGGGAATGACAGTTCAGTTTTAATCAGAAGCAAAGATATTTAGCACATTTACGTCCAAAAATTCCACATCTGCTACACAACTTCCTTCACACTCTCATAAAATTAATAAATATGAAATAAAAGACATAAGAATAAAAAATACGTCTATTATATTGTTAACATTACTTCAAAATATAATGATCCCAAATTATTTATATTGCTAAAAGTGGCTTAATTACTTTTTTTTTGTATTTATTTCTTCATTATTATATTTGACAAAAGAATAATAATATGTTCATCCAGTATCTGACCGCTGACAAGGAATTGGGTTCATGTCCGCGATCTGAAAATGAGCAAACGATCAATGGTCGTATTAGAATCATAGTAAAAAGCACATAACCATATCGCAGAGTGCTCACAAGTTTCAGTAATACTTTGGTTTGCATCCTCCGGGACATCGCGGCGGCCGACAAGCCTTCTTCCGTCCGCATGCACTTGACAAACAAACCTACACAAAAACACTCACATCAGATCCTCTAAATTTTACGTCCCGACTTTTGCTAGCAACGATATTATAGTTTTTATTGCAAATGTAATAGAGAAAGTTTTAGACGTAGAAAATATACCACAATGGACTTTGTTGCATTTCCTTGTCAATGTTAGGCGCATTTTGCGTTGAAAATCTATAAATGAAAACGATTTGTTGCTTTAATGTCTAGCAAGTGCGCTTGTTTCCACTTTCACTTCGGGAAAAGGAACATTTTCTGCGCCTGAATTTTTGAAAGACGAGCCGACAGAGTTTGAAAATGTTCTGATGGCTTTATTTTTTAAGTAAGGAAGTGTAATGATCCTGGTAAATGATTCCAGCTCCGACCATTCATTGGAATCATTGATGAAAAATGTTGGATGTAAATTAACGGCATATGAATGCATGCTCGCTCGGTTGGGCTGCGGGCGTCTGCTGTATGACGTTGTGCCACGCACTGATCAAACTCATTTCAAAGGCGGTCTGGCCTAGGACACTTCCCTGTGATCAAGTGTGCGAATTACCTCAAAAAGAATGACAAGGAAACTCCAAAGGATGCTCTCAGAGAACTGCATGTTGGAAACTTGTGCTATTATTCAATCTTGATCATTATTGTTGTTGTTACTATTTTTGCTTGAAAATTTTCATTCGTCTTGTCGCTGTCTGCCTCTTCTGTCAAGTTCTGACATTATGTAATTTATAACAGAAATTGTGATCACCAGTACAATGAATAATAATGCGGCTTCTAAATGTTTTTGCTACGAGCTCAAAGAAATGAGTAAAGGACTGCAACATCACTTATTCATTCTCACGGAGGCAATCGTGGGGCACATTCGGCAGGAAGAAGGCTCAATGGCCCGTGAGATGTGAATTAACAAGCAAAAATACAATCTTCTATTTACCTCATTTCAGATAATCGCCTTCATTTCCTATAATAATTTTATACCTGGCAACACTTAGTGAAAACTTGGCGCGAAACCCACGAGCAAAGAGACAAAGCTAGCTTTCTAAAATGCATACAACGCAATAATATTGAAACAACAGTCAGGTGAGGGCAAGTTCATTTTATTTAATTAATTATTATAATATTATGTACATTATTCACAACTGATTGCTCGCCAACTCGTCCATGCGACATCTGGAACAATTCCAAAGCGATTACGCGTCTATTGTTAATATTAAGTATCGTCAGTCATTTGAAACGTTGAGTTACCTGACCGCCATCTCAGCTACTTCCAGACTTGGATAATCCAGTTCCTTCACCAAACACAACACAGCCGACAATAAATTTGAGTTCTGAAACATTAACACTTCATTACAATCAATGTACTTTATTCTTTCCTGCTATATCATATATGCCAATAACAATTACTCTCGTGACAGGTCTGCGTGTGAATCCAGGTCGTTGTCTCTCCGCCATGACAGCACTGCTATAAGCCTCTCTCCTTTCCCATTCCCCTCTGCTGTCATCCCGCAGCGAGGGGCGACCCTCACCGTTGCTGGCCGCATATTCCTGGCAACACATCATGGGCAATTCAGTCGCATACTAGATTGTAGGTATACAAAAATATATGTAATTAGAATATACCTTTACACTTTGTGCAGAGTAGCTGTGACGTAGTGTGACGTCATCACGAGCACTGCCACTGCCGCGCTGCAAAGAGAAGACGCGACGTCTGAGCAGAGAAGGGCTACAAACGCCTCCCCGTTGCTATTACCTACCTCATAGTGCGATCTGGTCATATTAGCAGCTGGGTTCTGATACCTGTCATCTCTCTCAGGAGATCGTCTTCGCGGCGACCACTGCAACACACACACACACACCACATTGCTCCATATGTATATATATATAATTGTTACGAATGATGTTCATGAATGGACGCAATGGCGCTCACCTGCTCATATTCAGTGTGTCGTGCGGCGCTCGTGGACTCCTCCTCCCATTCGGCGCACTGTGCGGTTAGTGAGGAAACACAATGAATTAATATGAACAGACGTCATACTCCACATGCTGCTCAAGCATACATTATGTGCGACAGCGGCGACACAAATAGCAATGATTATTAAAAAGGGACATTAGGCATAACTCACGGGCTCGGGTTCATGGCGCGGTTCAGGCGAGGACGGAATGGACGGAGGCGCTCTGTACTCTTTGTAGGATTCCTGGAAGCAAAAATGACAATGGCATCATGTGCGTACATGCCGGTGTATGGGAAGAGACTTTACCTGGGGAGAGTCCTTCTCTGGTTGCTGCACCAATTAAAACATTTCTTATTAGAATTGAGATGTATTCATTTGATGTTTGTATCACATTATTAAAAAACGATTACAACAACATCAATAAATATGATTAATCACCTGCGGTGCATATCCCTCTTCATCCGAGTCCGGTATATCGATACCACGATGCTGCGCTTCGGCAACCTGTCATAGTAATATTAGAAAACGTTTATTGCATGTAATCTGTGTTTGTTCATGTTAATGTAACTCATTAATATTAGTGGTGGGAGTGGCCGTTGGCATCACAGACCCACACGTTCGGGCACACAAGGTCACATCATAACAAACAAGGCAACTGCTCCATTCCATGTTTTATAATATTATTATTATAATGAAGGTGATTCACTCACGGCATTCATGTTCTTAATATTTGTAATAACTTGACCCAGTTGGCAAAGTTAAGGAGTTTCTTTAAACCAGCAAAAAATACTGTTAAGATCATTAAAATAAAATTGCATAATGCAATGGCATAAGTTCAATGCACCAATTATGCACACAGTGTAACAGCAGCCAATCAACATCTCATCTACTAACTGCCAATTGCACCCACTACTGTGACTTATCAGAGTAGCAGTGCCGCATACCTCATCTGGGTCAACGGGTATGTTGTCCAGCTTCTCCAAGTTTGGCAAATTACGAAGCACCGTGTGACGATAGCTGCAACAACAGAACACAACTGTGGCATCTGCAGCAGACAGTGCAGCCCCTTCACCGCAGACATTTACTCACAGTGGATGCGAAGAGCAGGGGTTCTCGTCCAGCCACAGACTGGTGAGCAGAGTCAGTGGCCTCAGATGCCGCAGCTCATTCAGTTCACGCACTTCGTTACGTCGCATGTACAATTCGCGCAGACGCCGGCAACCAGCGAAGTCACGCAGTGTTGACAGCTTGTTCACACTGCAACAAACAACAACGGCAGCACGTGTGGTGAACAGTGAGTGAATGAGAAGTCCCAAACTGTGTTGTAGCATGATTACCTGAGCGCCAGCACTTCCACATTGGGCATCTTCCGCAGCACACTCACATCGCCCAACTCTGCACCCCTGTCACATACATAGGATATTATAACTGGCCACCCCCACTATGCTGGCTTCAAGAGATGAATGTACATCATCTATATCGACATGGCACACTCATCTCATTATACCCAAGCCACCAAATACTTCTAAGCTGATCCCAAAACGCAACTAAGTCCCTTCATGACTGTGAAAGTATTATTAAATGTTTCCACACATTATTATAAGAGCATGTATTACAAATTGTTTATATTACCATGTTTACTATGACACACAACACACACACACACACACACACACACACACCTTCATGTAAATATTATGAGGGAGTTTATAGAATATGTAATGGAAAAATTAATTACTAATTTATGTAAAATTTATGATTCAATTCCATTATTACAGCATTTGTGAATTACAAAACATATAAGATTAACATATAAACACTAATAGAATAGTAATCAGGTCTTTATGATGACCAATGTGGGTGTGGGTGTGGGTGCGTATTGACAACGAGCAAGGTCATTCATTGTGAAGACCACGATGTACACAAACACTCAGATCAATATTATCTTTGTATTGTTTACTTGATTGTTAAGTATCACATTATCTGCGAGAGGTCGAGAGAAAGCAGATGAGAAGCACAAACATTCGAGAACAGACAGAACAAAGAAGCTCTACGTATTAGATTCATTATAATTACACACAGACAATAAATGTACAATGTGTTACGACAATGAACATGTCTCCAAGGAGATACCAAACAAAGCGACCACTCAACCAGAACGCCCACACACTCACCAACAATTCAGTTTCTTAATAGAAGCCAAGTCCGATTGCTTGGACCTCGCTATTACCATCTCCTCCGTCAGCCGAGCCATATTCAAACTTATTTATCAATTATTAAGAGCACTAATTAAAGCTATCACATTATCACTGTCATCACGCACCACCCGTGCTCTCTCCGGCGCTCTACACGCGAACTGACACAAACTAACGAATTACACCACCACCCACCACCACCTCTTCCACGCAACACCACAACACCACCCACTCCTGTCAGGCAAATGTCACTATGACAACAATGACAGTGCTGATATGACATCTATAGGTTTTGGTCCATATCAATAAAATCCTTAAAAAATAGAAAACTGACAAATTGATAAACATGTTATCATTATGGTACATATTAAAAAACAATTCATAAAAAATACTTTTAGAATTTACGAAATAATTGCATTGTTAATTGTAGCAATAAAAAATACTCACTATTCGCTCCGGGTTGGCAACTTTGAATAAAGCCAGTACAACGTATTTCAAGCACTTAACGGATAAACTATGATTCGTGATGCCATTTCGATAATTGTATCATTTTTAAGAAACCTGTGGAGCGCCGTTCGATAGCATATTATAGTTACTATAGTGAATTTATATTTTAATATATTGTGTTGTTTTTGTGTGAATTAGAATTGTGAATGTCGTATTGGCCAAATTGGCTTCATTATATACACTTATTTGGGGCAATTTATTAAAATAGTAATAAAGTGAATATCGTAATGGACGAGAGACTGAACAAGGCGAGAGAGGAACGCATCGCACGGGAGCAGGGGAGGATACTGAAGGTAACATTTTCTTATTTTAAGAGCAGTGGTTCACGTTCGCTCCCGAATGGTTCTAATAATATTGATGAACGTGTCATTGCAGTTGAGGGAGCTTAATCGCAAGAAGTACGACATTCCCGTGAAGAAACCGACTGCTTCGAAGGATCTATCAAGTAATGCCTCTGCGATTATGTCAAAGTCAGAGGAACAACATAAGAAAATATTATTAAACAAAGAGTTGTACGGCATTAAGTATACTAAGAATCGACAGTCGTCCGTATACCCTGTCAACTTCATATCGAGACCGGAGACATATGTGCCACCTGTTGACGGCAATGTTTCCAATAAGTTGCACCATGTGTCATCGCGACTCAGTACCTTTGTGCAAAGTGGCAATAGCATTAAGGATAAGGAGACAGAGAGGAAACATTTGACATCGCCCACTAAAGCCAAATATGTCATCAACAACAAGGAGTCTGTGTTCACTCGGCTCTACAGACATGCACTGCACAGACACACCACAATTAAACCACAAAACTCACCCACAAACACCAATACAGCCAAACATAACCAACATAAACCAATACATAAAAGCAATAACACATCAAGCACATTGAAAACACAGAACACAACCAAAGCCTATCCAAAACCACCAATCAGATCAGCATCAGCAATCCAACACAAGGGAATGCCAACATCCGAGCTGAGCAACACCCTCAAGAGACACTCCACAATAGCAGAATGCATTAACCCATCACAGAAGGTGATGCACTCGAGCGAGCTGCAGACAAGACTCAACCAATGGCTCAAAAACAGAGGGAAATCATTGTCTGCATATCATCACTTGACATGCTTTGGGGTACACCATTTGCCTCCCACTCCTACTGCTGCTGCCACCGCTCAGGATGATGAGGACAAGGAGAACATCCCACAAGATATACCCGATGATGCCTCCTATACTGACAACTTGCATGACCGTGACAATGACTGTAAGGTGATTTATATATATTTATATTCTCGGATGTGTTTGGAGGAGATAACAGTTTGTTTGCTCATCGTCAGCGCATGAATGGAGGCGTGCGAGCGTTTGCAGCGAGGGTGACGATAGTCCGATGACTCCTGCCGTGAAAGCACTCATGCTGGGAGCACTCAAGGACATCTACAATCTGCTCTGTGAGGTGAGCTCGCTTTACTACTGTGGTTGCATCTTTTATGTCACCGTTAATGAATAGTGATTGCATGTTGTTGGGTTGTAGGGCTACAGCGGGTCGGAGTGCAGCGGGTGGCTCCGAGCGCTACGTCGCAAGTGCCCCGCCATTGCAGACACTCAGCTGTATTGGCAGTGCTGTGAGCTGATCACACAGCTGCCAGAGAACAATGTATGTATCATGTGTTTATTAATACAAATTAGGAAGTGCTTCCTTATCTGCTTTGTTGTAGAGCAACATACCGGAGCTATCATTGGAGCCACTGCTGAGCACATTCCAGAAGCTGCAGATTTCATCTGACTCCAACAAAGCCACAAACAATGCACATGCCTTCAACTCCACGCACATCAAGATTGCATCATTGCACACACCCCACAAGTATGTGCGCTCGTACACTGTTCCTGCATATTGTTTGCTGTAATGCGATGTCAAAATATTCTCCTTGCTTTGTTCGCAGGAAGTTGGCAGGATATACGCTGACTCCAGTCCGTCGCAGCTCGCGGCTGAGTGTCAAGCCGGAGCCCCGCATCCAACTCGCTGACATATCCCGTGACAATGCGCACTTCGTTGTTAATAAAGCCCTGCATTACTCGCCGTGACTATGCCGGACGTAGCCATAGTCGTTATGATAATACTAAAGAAATATAATGCATTGGATTGTTTTATTTTCAACCTTAAAACATAGTCAACGCGTTCGACATGACTGACTTTTTGGAAACACAGTACTCCCCCGTGACACCTACTTTTCTATACTGTGCTATTTATAATTTACACATGACGATTTTCAAATGGAAATAGAAGATAGAAAGTTCTATCTATCTTCCAGTTCAAGGTCCAATCTGTATCCGTTTGAAGATTGCGTCAGTTGTGTTCTTATAAAATTAACTTAAAGAGAAATGTTAAGCGTGTCCTGGTTAGGTTAGGTTTTTTAGGTTGGTTAGGTTAGGTTAGTGTTAGGCCCTTTATTCAATTATTTCCAACAGACCGCCGGTAATAGGTTATCTTAGGTTAGGTTAGGTTAGGTTAGGTTAGGTTAGGTTGAATATTTTCGTTAAATTAGGTTAAATATTTCTAGATTGTTAGGTTTTAGGTTAGGTTGACCTTAATCTAGGTTAGCTTAAAATTAAAGGAGACATCGATGAACCGTCTTGCAGAAATCACAACACGCATCCGATCTATCCGACCGTCCTCCACAACGCAAGTGTTCACAATTTGGGCTGTCCACTTTCCTCATTAAAAACGCAAATTTTGCAGATGGACAATGCCCCGACCTGAACCTAAATATTGTTTTCAAATAAGAACTGTTAAAATTGGTGAATCAGGGAAAACGAGGAGGCTCACATTGGATGGTTTTATAACATAAGCTCTTCTCTTTGGACCTTTCATTAAAGTAATCGTTCCAGCTAAGGTTTTGAATTTTGACAGAGCTTCAGATTAGGTTAGGTTAGGATATTAATCGTTTTAGGTTAAGTTAGGTTAGGTTCGCTAATCGGTTAGGTTATTAGGTTCACCTATATGTGAATTTTTACAATATAAAAACAACATTTCTTCTTTCTTGGCTTTTGTGCTCCTTTCCGCCTATTTGAAATAACTCCTGTCCACCCTGGTCAGATGTTCTATCGCCTCTTTCAGGACGCATATAGTGACTTAGTTCCAATCCTTCATGACAATTTCATGGTTCTATTTTGCAATAAGGCGTTCAGATGATTCTATTCCAGATTTCATGAGGTACGCTATGGCATCTTCTTCGACGTCTGTGTAGTAACTGCAGGAAATAGTAACTGTATATTTGTATACTATTTAGGTTCTCTAGGTTAGGTTAGGTTAGGTTAGGTTAGGTTAGGTTAGGTTAGGTTAGGTTAGGTTAGGTTAGGTTAGGTTAGGTTAGGTTAGGTTAGGTTAGGTTAGGTTAGGTTAGGTTAGGTTAGGTTAGGTTTTTTTTTTTTTTTTTTTTTTTTTTTTTTTTTTTTTTTTTTTTTTTTTTTTTTTTTTTTTTTTTTTTTTTTTTTTTTTTTTTTTTTTTTTTTTTTTTTTATACTAATCCTCTGACAAAAAGTACTCAGAGACTTTATTTTTCTTATTTTATTTTCTAATTCTATATCTTATGTTTGTGTTCGTTTTTGTTTGTTTGTGTATTCTTTATGTGTGCTTGTGTCATACTTTTAACCAACTGCAGCGAACGCCAACCATACCATATTATAATGCTGAAAACATCTCTTACAACTACTTATCTACTATCTTAATCTAATTTTATACAATTTTTGCTTCTTATTTATTTTTATGCTAATTCTACATATTGTTGTTACTATATATATGTGACATAATTATATATTTCTATTTGTTTCTTTTATTTACAATATTAACAATTTTAGTACAATATTCCAAAAATTTTTCACATTTTTTCTTATCTTTAATTATTAAACTTATGTTTTCTCTGTCCAACGTTGTATCGATATTAATTTCTAATTCAACTCTGTCCAGGTCGTGTATGGGACACTCAAAGAGGAGGTGCATCACCGTCTCCTCAACGCCCGGTTCACAGAGACACGATGGGTTCTCCTTACACTTGAATCTGGTCAAGTATTCGGAGAACCCACCGTGTCCCGTGAACACCTGAGTCAATACGCCGGTCGGCCGGATCCGCATAATGGTGTTATATGCTTCGGTAACATCTGGGAAGAAGATTTTAGTTACCGAGCCGGTCTGCTCCGATCCGTACCGTTGGTTCCATTCGCCAATCGAACCCAAACGAATGGTTCGCTTGATGAATGAAACCGGACACAGGTCATAGTCCGGCTTCCGTTTGGCGTGCAGTGCAGCATCTTTCGCGAGTTCGTCCGCTCTTTCATTTTGGGCTATGTCTGCGTGAGCTCTGACCCAGAACAATCTCACCTCTTTATTCTGTTGATCGGCTACTCGGATGTTCCTTCTCGACTCCACCGCTAGAGGGTGTCGTGAGTTGTTTGCAACGACTGTCTCCAGGGCAGATCTCGAATCACTATACACGCCGAAGCTTGTCTCAGGTCTTTTCAAGATAGTCCTCGTGGCCTCGCATATGGCCAGGAGTTCCGCCTGATAGACCGTGCAGTACGGTGACAGTTTCAGCTTGAGGGCTTTCGTCTCGGCAACATTGTTCCAAATAGACAATGCCGCTCCGACTTTGCCCTCAATCTTGCTGCCATCCGTAAAGATCCGCACTTCTTGTTTGTTCATTTCATGGACTTGCTGCTGGTCCATCAGACTTATGAACCCCAGACTCATATGCTCAGCCGGATGAGGAGCCTCGGCGTATGGAGCGATCCGCTCCACCTCCCTATCCAAGAGTGCTGGCTGGGGCACCCCCTTCTTAGCCGTGTATAGGGCGGCTGCCTCCCGTATACGGAGGTCGAGTGGGAGTATCCCAGCCAGCACCATTGCAGAGTTCAAAGAGACGGTTCGATATGCCCTTGTCAGTTTCTGAGCGAAGCCCCTTTGGACAGCGGCGAGCTGCCTTCGCACTCCCAGTTTTTCAGTGGCCCCGGCCCAAGCACTAGATGCATAAAGAATAACTGGCTCCACCGTCGCGATGTAGATTAAGCGAATGATCTCAGGGTGGAGACCCCAGCTTATCCTGGCTGCTCTGGACAGCTGTTTGTACACATTCAACGCCCTTCTACAGACATCTGCCACGTGGCTGTTGAATGTCAACTTGCTGTCAATAGTGAGGCCTAGGATCTTTATCTCTTCAGACATGCCAATGCCGACACCGCCCATGCGCAGGACCGGAGTGTCATACTTCAGCTTTTTTGTCAATAGCATGGCCTTGGTCTTATGTGGCCCAAAGTTGAGCTTATTTCTGACACCCCAATCCCGAACATAGGCGAGGGCGGCATTGGCCTGTCCTTGCACCTCCAGTGCGGTGTCGCCATGGAACGCCAGGACCACATCATCTGCGAATGCTTGGCAATGGCCGCTGCCCCGTCCAAGTCCCTCCAGCAGTGGATTCAGCAGAAGGTTCCATAGTATTGGTCCACCAATGGACCCTTGGACACAGCCCTTATTGGTCTTCCTCGCGTGCTCCTCTCCACCATAGCGCAGCTTTATGCACCTGTCGTGCAAATAGCTGTCGATGAGCCTCCTCAGGTTCACAGGACAGCCCTCCTCCGCCAGTCGGACTCGAATGGCCGGCCACCAGGCGTTGTCGAAGGCTCCCTCTATGTCCAGAGATATTATTACCACGATCTTCTTTTCATTTATTTTATTCTTGATGTGCTTCATCAGGTCATAGAGGGAGTCCTCGGCACTCCTCTGTGGCATAAAACCATATTGGCGTGGACTGATCTTTTGACGTAGGTGCCACTTGAGTCGGCCCACAACCATCTTCTCCATTATCTTTCCCAGCACCGGCAGCAGTCCTATGGGCCTATACGATTTGGGATGTCTGTAATCGTCCTTCCCTGGCTTTCGTAGGACTACTACCGTTGCCTCCTTCCAGATCTTCGGGAAATATCCCAATGTGAGGCACTTGTTGGTGAGTGCCAGGAAAAATTTTGGGTCAGCTTGTATGGCGCGTTTACAAATATCGGCTGTAAAGCCATCAGCTCCCGGTGCCTTCTTGGGGTTGAAACTTTCTACCGCTTCCTTTAGTTCTGTCATAGTGAACGGCGGGTCATGTTGTTCACCATGACTCGGCGCATTCACTTGAGCTGCAGCGTGTCTAATTTGCTGGTGTTCTGCATTTTCCCCAAATGGTGTGTCTTCTTGGTAGAAGGTTTCAGCCAGGAGCTGCGCCGATTCTTTTTCATTAATATCCTGCCCATCTTTTCTTAAGGGTATATCCTCCTGTCTTCTAGATGTTCTACCTATTACTCGATATATCCCTTCCCATACACTCTCCCTGTCCTGTTTTCCACAGAATTCCTTCCAACTCTCTATCTTCGCTTCTTTAACAGCACTTTCATATTTTTCTTTTGCTTGCAGGTACTCGTCGACGACCAGAGCTCTCCGGACCGGCGCGGCACAGCGGATGCGGCGCTTTTTCCTGACTGCGTCTTTCTTCAATTGCGCGAGTTCATCGGACCACCATGGCGAGGTAAGTTTACAATTTGGTTTTTTCTTTGGCATAGAAACAGAGCATGCTTTCGTTAGCATGCTCGTGTATTTATCCACCATCAAATCCAAATCCTCTTTCAGGTTGACATTTTCGACCTCACTCTCTGTTATACTATTTTCGTCACTTAATTGGGTTAAATTTTCAGTAAACAGCTTCCAATTAGCTTTCCGAGTATTATACATTCTAGTGGTCCTTTTAATAGCAAAACCTTCCGCTCTTGTCAACCTGATCTTGAAAGTGATTCCATTGTGATCTGAGCTCGACACGCTGTCATCAACTGCCCAGTCTTCGATCAGCCGCAACAGATCCTCAGAGCATGCCGTGACATCCACGTGGCTGGTATACGATTTATTACCCCGAATCGTGTCAAAAGTGGGGGTGTCTCCTTCATTTAATACCTGCAAGCCCATTTCTTCAATCGCTCCACTCATTGCCTCACCTCTGTAGTCCAGTTTGGTGCTACCCCACCAGGCGCATTTCGCGTTCGTGTCGCCTCCGATCAGCAGTCCTTTAGGCCCCAGTTTATCATCTATCGCTTTAAGCTGCTCCAGGTATGGCTCTATTGGTGTATTCGGCTCGAAGTAGAAAGACACGGCGACGACTTCCCAGGCACGGGTCCGGATCCTCACCACTACGATGTTGTTTGTGGTGAGTTCTGGGCACTGTGTGACGTCTAAGTCGTGATCAAAGACTGCTATTGCTGCCTTCACAGGCCCTTCTTCCTCGCCCGTATTCTGGAAAATCCTCGCCCCGCGATAGCTTTTCATACTCGTTGCCCCACCCACATAGGGCTCCTGAAGCAGCGCGAAGGCCACATTTCTTTTGCTGGCCTCGATCATAAGCTCGCTTGTCGCGAGATCCTTTCTTTGGAGGTTAGCCTGAACTACGAGGTAGTAAGCTTCTTTGGAAGGAACTCTGCGGTGTTTGTACTTATGGTTCTCTGGTGCAACTTTAGCAGTACGCAATCTCCGCTCTAGCCAAAGCATCCCACTTTTTGCGTACTACACACTTGTCACTGAAGGCATTGTGGTCAGTATTTTCTAACTTCGCGTGTAGGCAATTGATGCACGTTGGCTGTACTCCAGCCAAACGGTCTGCACATTCTTGTCTCATATGTGGTCCGCCACAATGAGTACACTTCATTACCGTCTCTGTGCACAGGCGCCTGGTGTGCCCGTATCCGAGGCAGAGCGAGCACTGCACCAGCGGTGATTGATCTGTCACGCGAACGCGTTGCAGATCAATATGTACTCGCCCCTCTCTGGTCAGGCACTGCCAAATCCGTGGAGATACTCGCACAACAACATGGTTCTGGAGAGGATTCCTCGCTCTACGTCTAAACTTTATGGCGAATCGCTGCTCCGATATAGGTATTTTATCCATTAGATCTTTGTTCTGGTTCTTTAATGCTTCAACTATATCTTCATCTGTTTGCGACGCCAGAACATCCCACATAGTAATTAGGGGGTCCTTATTCGTAATTTCCTCTACCTTGAGCTTAGTACCAGCTGTTTTGATCTTCTGTGCTATTTTTTCCACTTCCGCTTTTGAGGTGCAACCAAGAATGACCTTTTGATCCCTAGCTTTTCTCAGCCTTTCCACCTTCATGCCAGTTTTCTTTGCATTCACTACAGTTCTGATTTTTTCCACTATTTGACCGCTGCTTTCACCTTCGCCAGAGATCACAATCGAGTGGATCGTTCGCTTGGTACTCGCGGCCATAGCGGCATAGGTCTTCGGCTCTGGTGCAGGCTCCGGTGGGGAAAAGGACTGCAAACAGCCAGTTAATGTCTGAGCGTATTGATTACTCTCAGCCATCAACTGGCTGTGGCTCTGTATACTGTCCACAAGAGCCTGCATCAGTTCAGTCGACGGTGGTGTTGTGATTGTAGTGGTGTTGGATAGTGGCTCTGTTTTCTTTTCTTCTGGTTTCTTTTCAGGTCTTTTCTCTTCACTTTTACCTTGTTTTACTCTTGCTACCTCTGCTTCTTTAACAAGCGCAAACAATCTTTCTATTGCCTGTGTGACGTCTGTTTTTATGTCTGACCTTAAGTTGCGGGAGCTAGCGAGGCCCATTTTAGCTTTCGTCAGACATGCTTTAGCTTCGGCCACTCTGTCTTGATATTTCTGCTTCGGACTCTCAACTTGTTTCATCTCTTGTGTTGCTGATTTTTCCTTAGGTCCTGAGGTGCTTGCAGAAAGCGGCTTCTTTTGGGGGGGCGGAGATTTGGGTGTGGCTGAAGGCTTACCCAGCTCCCATTCCCCTACACTACGTCTAACGCTGGATGCCCTCGCTTGTGAAGGTCCTGCCTTCTCGGTTTGGTCTTTTGTGACAGAAGTGCTCTCCGTTGCTTTAACTGGCGTCCTAATACCGAACATTTTGTCAGAGGATGCGTCACTTAGTCAATTGTAAAATTTTAAAGCGCTAGCTTTCTGTCACTGTCAATAGAATAAAATTGTAGAAATATAATATACTAATAATTGTAAATAATTCTAATATCTATTTTTCTGTTTCAGGTGGTGACGAGGCTCCAGAAGGCGGTGCAACTCTAGTCGACCGGCGCGATGCCCAGGTAAGTCAGTGTAAGTATATTTTAAGAACTTTGGCTCTATGTAGAGTCAAATAGTAGTAATAACCAAATAATGGGGAGGCACTGCCTAGTGCTTTGTCAATACTCCCTTGAGTCAAAATGTCAAAATATGCAATTTAAAATTTTTGTCTCTACATAGAGTCCCAGTCCAATCGCTACGTGTAGAGGGCGCAGCGGGCACACCAACCCCGAAAACCGCGTCCCGATACACCCACCAGGGACAGAGTTATCCACGTTTGAAGTTCTGAGTTAATCCGGTACGGTACCTGTTAATTGTCAAAAAAATGTAATGTTCTGAATTTAATCGAGTTTGGGCTCATCTGAAAGAGCACGTCGAACTGCATATATTAATAATCTTTAAAATCCCCTATATGCTATACATAAAAATTTAGAAAATTTTGATACCCAAATTCGGAACCGAAAAAATTTTTTACCCAAAAATACCCGTGTTTGGGTTCATTTGACAGAGAAAAATAAGATCTACTCAAACCTACTAATATAAACTTTTTAACTATTTTACACAATTTAAAATTTACAAAAAACCAAAATTTTCATATAAACAATTCAGTTAAAAATATTATTTATGTTCCAAAAATTTTACAAAAATTTTAGGATGTTGCACTACCTTAGTGCTTTAAACTATAGCAATAATTTTGATAATAGGAGTATCGTATAATTTATATGGGGGCTTTTTATCACTTTTAACAAATCAAAAAATTTATAACTCAAAAAATACTGAACCAAATCTTCTCAAAATTTTTGTGCACTTATAATTAATTACTACTAATACATATATACAATAAAAACTATATCTCGTCGATCTATTTACAAAGTTAAAATTTTTTGAAATTTTTTAATTATTCAAAAATTTATAACTCTGCAAATGGTGCACCTTTTTCAGTTCTGGAAACGTGTGTGGTTTCGTTGTCGGCTCCTCCGTCCAATGACGTTGTCCAATTTGGTCTACCTGTCCTGGATCAATTACCACGTGACACGTGGTATGATGTTTTTCTGGGCATATCTCCCTCAATTTTAACAGGAAAAATCCGGGAATGGTACCAATCTCTAGCTCTCGACGAAGCGCATCCAATGATATATTAAAAACACTAGGTCACCGCGATAGAATAGAAGATAATGCGGTTGGAAGGTCACATAAACCTGTGTTTTTTAGTTTTTTCCACATAAATTTTGACACGTAACACCAATTTATAAACTAAAGGTATCTTCTTACTCGCCGAATTTTGCCGAATCGTTTGATGTATAACACTCTAATATCACGACACTTTTTTCGACACTTTTGATTTTTTGAAGCATTTATGATGCGCGGAATTTGAAAAACTTAAAATCTAAAATTTTTGATAAAAATTACGTTACACCATTCTCTGTGAACGCCGCTTAACGGCAATAAAATATATAAAGTCTAGTAGCAAATTTTTGAAAGCAAAAATATGGGAATTCTGTTCCCAAGATAACATCTAGTGACAGATTAAAAACCATTGAAAACTAAAATAAGGGAATCCCGTTACTGTTCCCAGAGAATGCCGCTCCCATTTAAAACTAGTTGCAAGTTATTGAATTATTAAAAACTACAGTGTGGGGACACCGTTCCCTGAGAACATTGTTCCTGCACCCAGGGAACACTGCTCCCAGGGAACGCCGCTCCCTAGATCCAAATCTAGTCACATCAAAATTAGTTACAAATTTTAAAACCTACATTACCATATGGGAACATTGTTCCCCGGGAACACTGCTCCCAGGGAACGCCGTTCCCTAGATCCTAATCTAGTCACATCAAAATTAGTTTTACAAATTTTTAAAACCTACGGCCAGGCCAGGCCAGGCCAGGCCAGGCCAGGCCAGGCCAGGCCAGGCCAGGCCAGGCCAGGCCAGGCCAGGCCAGGCCAGGCCAGGCCAGGCCAGGCCAGGCCAGGCCAGGCCAGGGCCAGGCCAGGCCAGGCCAGGCCAGGTTAGGTTAGGTTAGGTTAGGTTAGGTTAGGTTAGGTTAGGTTAGGGTTAGGTTAGGTTAGGTTAGGTTAGGTTAGGTTAGGTTAGGTTAGGTTAGGTTAGGTTAGGTTAGGTTAGGTTAGGTTAGGTTAGGTTAGGTTAGGTTAGGTTAGGGTAGGTTAGGTT
>JAPWLS010001934.1:0-72113 GCA_028551675.1 Tineola bisselliella | reverse complement strand
AAGAGAATAACAAATTATATTAAAATATTAATGATTTCTAAAAAATAGTATTTCCCGATTTAATACGTTCTTGACGCGTATGAAAGATTTGTCGTAGAGTCTGTAAGTCACACATTATACTTGTTATATAAATAATATAATTTTAAAAAGAACATAATTTCAGTATCATACTCTGAATCCACGTGTGGAAAAGTTAATTGTAACAAACAAATGTCAATCAAGCATTCAAATTTTATTTTTATTTGTATAAAAAATAAATAAAAGCTCCTTGAATTCATCATGTGTTAATTTTCACATCACACTAAATCGTCCGATCGGTCTATTAAACAAATTTAACAGACAGTAAATCGTATAAAATGTTCATTCATAATAAGACATTCAGAAGACTAATTGTACAATTAAAAGAAGACCATTTTGGATTTGTCAAAATTATGAATTAATGAACATTAAGTGATCGCTTTTAAACCTCGGAAAGGAAGGCGAACGGACAGGCGTTCCTCTAATCTGATTACCTAGAGCATTATGAGTCCATTAGGGCAAACACCACGATAATTTCGTAGCACTTTACGATAAAATCTACAATGTTAATGCTTATCGAATTTTTTCTTCTTTTTTATTTCTTATATGATTCTAAGCATTTACGCACGTTGTATATAGTTGTTGAAAGATCTAAATCATTTTAAAAATTCAACTAATTTAAAATTCTTTCTACAGCTTACTATTGCGTGTAATTTGATTGAAAATTAGTTAATTCATATTATTGTTATTATTATAGAGCTAATGTTAAAAACCTATTATTGTGTTTACACATGTCTAGCTTGTACATGTGTATATATCTTAAAAGTTACTTTGTGAGATTTAGGGATATAAAAGATGGTGTAAAATAAAAATAACGGTAAGTTGCAATCTCATTGCGGAAAACAGAACTTTCCTTTAGGAAGCTTAAGTGAAAACCGTCTATAAAATATCCCATAAAAACTCTATAGCAATTTTTTGCTTTATCATTTTATGGCAAATTCTTGATAAATATTATGTGGTAGAAAGACTTGCATGTGAAGTTCTGACTACACGAGACCCGTCACATCAATGTCAATCCAACTAATTTAGTTCAGTAAAGGTTTAAAAATAATAACAATAATAATAATAATTCTTTATTGCAAGCTTACAAAAACATCGGCACGATGGCGAGCTTAATGCCATTTTGCATTCTCTACCAGCTAACCATTAGGAGAGGAATGCGGTGATTGAGGTGTAATGTTAATTAATAATAATAATAAAAGTACATAATAGCCATACACATAAATACATATAATATCAATATATACTTATATAAAATAAATTAGATAATTGAAGCATCATTATTCAGCGTGTCAAGATAGTGCTTGAAGAGCTTGAGCTTGACATTTTGTTAGTAGGTATTAATGTATCGTGCAATTGAAGCATATTTATTACATTTTCATTTATACGTCCTCCACGTCACGTGTTTAATTTGATGCAATCAATGATTTCATTTTGATGAATGATAAATGATTGATTCTGAACAGTATCCATACAAATTCCCACTTCACGAGTAATACAAGAAGATTCAGTAGAACGTTTAGAACCGAAAATTTAGTACTAAGCAATGTTAATGAACTCTACTGGCATAATATTTTGATACCAAACTTCAATCGTTCAATTTATATGACTTAAAAAGTGTCCCGCGTCTTAACGTTAACCATGGACATACCAAACAAAAGCCGTCATTAAATTATTTCGCATCCTATTTTTCCTTCCACAATTGATAGATAGTAAATCGACGTTTTCAGGAGTGAAGCCCAAAGCTCTTGCATAGTTTTCATTCAATAGCTTTCTACTCGTATCAGTGGGTGACCATCATATTGATAATTAATTCAGGATAAGGAAATATTTAATTTTCGACTCCCGGTATATTTGATAATGCTTATATCGTAGGTATAAAGTCTAATGTAGTGGCACGTCTTAAAACCTTTATTCGTGCATTTTACGGCTCTTTTAAATCCTCCCGTATGTTACTGATTTAACCGGTGACTACCTGTATATCTGAATTTGAAAGCGTCACATCAATCTGTCAACGTGCGTATCACTTATTTACATTAGTATTAGATATCGACGAAAAAGCGGTTTTATTGCAACATTTTTCCGATAAATCTTTTTCTTGGTTCCCTGTCATTTGTCAATCTTATTTAGGGTGAACGCTTAAAAGGCTTTTTGTGGCTTTTAATATTTGTTTTTTTTTTCTCTCTCTCTCTCGTAGTCTGTCTTTTTCGAGTTTAACATATTTACTGAATATTAATGCGATCGTTTTAATGGTACATTGAGTTGATTTAGGAAAGAAAGCGGTATTTAGTGCTGAAATTAAATGGACAAATTAGTAGTAGATAATTTAGAGGATAATAATTCTTTTGGTGTTTTGTTTTAATGGGTAATAAATCTAGTTAAAACAAATTTGTTTTGTGGTTTATTAGAATAATGTGTTATTATTATATTATACTTATTTGTATGTTGATGTAAATGCTATTTTGCGGTTGAATGAGATTTGATAATGGACTAAGCTAGAATTACTAAATATACCTACTGCATATAATTATGGTTCATTTATTATTAATTTTATATATTTAAATTGTAGGTATTATTTTTTTAATATTGACCAAAAATACTTATTTCTAATTTAGTTGTATAATACTTGGACCTACCAAAGTTCAATACTTTAAAATTTCCTTCAAATACAATAAAAACTTTTTCTGTTGACATAAATCCACGTGACCCTACAAAGTTTTAGTGCTGTTGCCGAGGGAAGTCCCTCACAAGGGAACCTCTTTTTGCAGTAGACAATAAATAATACACGTTTTATTACCGATTTTATTGTCATTGGATTGGAGAAGTTCCGACCAAGAAAGTAACTGGAATGAAAAAGTTACCCTATATTATTTTAATGACTTACTGACAAATTTTACTGGCTAATTAGTCGTATCTGGAATTAAGTCGTCATTATCTTTATATCTTTTTTTATAATAGCTAACTTATATAATTACACTCCACCTGATATTAAGCTTATTGCCTCCATCATGCCGGCTTGAGGAGACGAATGTGCTTCAAATAGGTAGGACATAAGTGAATGTGTCAGTAAATTTGTAACTGTTTTCTTTTAATACAAAAATAAATATAAATCATAAGTACGTATTTGTTATTATTCAAATAAAACGTAATATTTATATTTAAAAAAATCCGTGACGTCAAACGTGGTCTTTTAATAGGATTAAGTGTGAACATTCATTTCCAGTTTATATCATTTTTATGGATTGGACAGTAAAAGTAGACCGCAATATTAATACTCGAGTATTATGTTCAAGTGACCTCATTTCTATTATTTTCTTTTTTAAACTTTATAGAAAATTCTGTGATTTATTAAAAGCTCCTATGAGAGGAGAATAGAAGGCTTTTCAACTACTTTTTCTTCA
Source organism: Tineola bisselliella (assembly GCA_028551675.1). Classification (NCBI taxonomy): domain Eukaryota; kingdom Metazoa; phylum Arthropoda; class Insecta; order Lepidoptera; family Tineidae; genus Tineola; species Tineola bisselliella. Next base: position 68,634 of record JAPWLS010001934.1, on the reverse strand, counting down.
TTGTGCTTTTACAATTAGAGAAGATATATTATAAATGTTTAACAGTCATGGTATATATGTGAATATATACCTATAGTTAATAAGTGGAAGATAAAAATAAACGCAGGTGCTTGATTAACAACGCGTTTAATTGTACAAACGCCGGTGGGGACCGGTGTGCAACGACTGACTGCAGCCGCGACGTCACACGGCTCTGTCGTCACGTAATATACATGTGTCGCTACAAATGCAATGGTAACTCGCAAAGAAAACATATTTATATTGTAGTTTAAACAATCAAAAAAATTATGAGAATTTCTATTACAAAACTACTATATATTTTGGGTCCCAACAGTGCCTGGTGTGGGACCATCGAAAACTATATATTAATTAATGTTATCATTAAATAAATAAAAAATAAAAACTATAATAATTTAATAGTAGTGTACCAATGTGCCTTTTGTAATAATAAATTCAACGTTCCTTGTATCATTATGAAAGGAATTTGTTTTAAAATAAAAATCATTTTTACCCACAAAGGTACTAACAATAGCAATCCCCAAAAGGTATTCTCCAAAAATCTCCCATTAACGCAACAAACGTATCACAAAATACACTGACAAATTCAATTCGTTTTCAATTTGAAAGCTATGAGTTTCCCTTACTTTTTTTTCACCGCAGACAAATAACCTCATTAATTCCGAGACACGGCGGGCTCCTCAGTTTCGTTCATATTCCTAAACTGCTTCAAAAATTATGCGCCCTGTCGACCAAGATATTGCTCTTACGTCTAGTGTAGCTACTCGAGCCAAATTTGCTCGAGTTAAAGTTATTGACTTGAATTTCAAAATAAGCTACTACTTTTACTATTTATGATTGATTTTTGATTTATTTTTGCATTACGTTTATTTTAATATAGAACTCAAAATTCGTTTTATTTTTACTTTCTTTATTGATTTATTGTACTCTAGTAAAAAATAATACTTTGACTCGAGTCACTTAGTAAGTAAAAATATAACCCGTTACTCAATTCACTCGACTCACAGCTTCAAACTCGAGTTTCACATAAAAAAATGGATCGAGTTACACCACTACACCTACCTTTTTAAAATTTGATTTTTTCATTATTATATTCTCTTTGTTAGCGAAGCCTTCCTCTGAACTTTGGTGCCTCAAGAATGATTCTGTGAAACTCAAAACAAACGAGATCGGAATTGCGTTTCCTTTTGCGAATTTCAAAGAAGAAAGATGAATGGTGTATGTAATTATTGTATGAATCCACACAAAGGGCATTTTTGTTCAACGAAATCTCTATGTATATTTTATAAATTAGGAGTTTTTTTTACGTTCTAATGCCGTATAATATGGCGAGTTCATATTCCCGCTTCCTTTATATAGAAATTTCAATTCTAAATGTCAATTAATTATCTGTAGATACTAATCTGTAAAAACTAAACTAAATGACTCGCATACAATTGATATGAAATATCTTGCTCTAATTCACAACTTTGTATTCTTTCACGTATTTAATTATATCTTCTACAGTTATATTATATATATACAAACATGCCAGTATGTTACGTATACGCGTCGGTTTTATACAGATTTAAATTCTTGTGTTCGAATGGAAAAATGGCTCGAGGTTTAATTCATGAACAAAAGAGACGCTGCTGTTTTTTAAATAAAGAACGTTTATATGAACAACGATGACCACATGATAATTGGCAATTATGACTAAATTGTCAAAAATCATGTAATACTAACCGTAGTCTTAAATGTGCATAGTGGAAGTAATATAAAGTATATAAATGTGTTTAGTTTGCAATTATTTTTTATAAAACAAACAGTTACATATGTATATGCATTGTAATAAATTTAATATGTTCAGACAAATGAGTTTTTTATTATCAGCGCCTAATAAAGCAGCGATTCGGATTTAAATTTACAACTGCAGCATAAAGTTGTTTTATTGCGAAAATAAAACGTCAGAGTTCAATCAGTATCTTCCAATGTCCACTGTTCTTTTGTTATTGTCTTTTTTATCTCACAATTAAAGAAAGCACATATTTTATTCTGATTATTATGATATTGTTTGTATAATAGTATTTTATTTAAAATTTTCATCGCTAAACATAATTTAAACAAAATAATGGAAATAGACCAATCTACATAAAATAATTAATTTGATTATGTTTATATACATACGTGAGAAACGTCAGAAAATATAATAGATTCATCGAACTAATCCGTTTTAACCTAAGAATAGTTCAGTTTCTATGCTTACATTTCGTCTAGGCCACGGCGAATAAAGCCAAGATTTAGCGAAGGAAAAAATAACACTAAAGATAAGAGGAGATATTGTAAAATTTTCATTTCAAGAAACGTCCTCGAGTCTTAAGAATATACGTAACGCTTTGAAAAACGTAAAAGATATGGCTGCAGACACCACTTCTATTGTTGTTCACAATCTTCAATATTAGAACAAATATTCCCGCTTTCATAACAATTTTTATATCAATTTGATTTCACGCTCTGTTATTTTACACCTAAAGGCAAAGTTTGTATTATTTGAACCTTGATGCTAAACTACAGGCTACTGATGACTGCTCAGTGATATTTTTTTATTAATTTTTTTCTCATAATGTGTGCAATAAAGAGTTATTATTATTATTATTATTATTATTATTACAGGCAGACTTCTCTCACCATTCCTGGCTACTTACCATTTGAAGACCATTTGAAGTATCCAGCTTATATAAAGGACAAATATTACGATTCTGACGATATTTCGAATCTGCAATATATGGTACCATAGGAATTAGTATAGTTCAAATGGTTTTAAGTTCACAAACACACGAGTGTTTCTATTCTCGTGCCCATATGTTCGTTTCAGTGACAAAGAGAATTACAAACACCAAGTTGAGCCGTCTAGGTCAGGCTAATGTGGTCTATTGAAATATTAACGCTCTTCCTTCGTATGATAACTCCCTCGTACATTAGACAGAAATTAACATTTGAAATTGGTTCTTGAATTTTAAATTCGTGTACATGACTGCTGGATGACAATGAGATTCTATACGTATTATTTTTATTATTATAAATGGCCAATCTTCCGTAACCGTCATTCACTTCTTCCGTTTCGTTAATCTCTTCTGTATTCCTGGCATACGATATATCCACTTCAATTTAACCTTACAGTTGTCTAGTAAATATTGTTTAATTTATTACTGTTATTAAGTATTTCCTAATTATTATTGGCACTCTTGAAATTATTTGAATTAAACATGTAATAAATCAATTTGTACTCTGTATATTTACGTATATATTATTCTCCTCTCATAAGACCATCTCTATGCATGCTATGTTCAATATCATAAGAACTGACATCGACATCTGTTTGTTGAATTTGTTGTTTTAAATAATAAATAATGTAATATTATCATAATGAAACCCGTTACGATCATAATCATGATGTTAAACATTCAACCGGTATCAAAACAATTTACGAAAGCTATAATTTTCTCTTAGTTAAATTTCCAAGAACGAGCAAACATTTGGAAAGGGGTTCCTGTAATTTTTGTTGACAACATTGAACTGAATTGTTAGCTAAACACAAATATGAATTAGAATTTCATGAGGCCTCAATGTAAATAAATTTACATTAAATATCTGCAGACGCTTTTTGGTTTACGTAACGTTTATACAAGTCTGTTTTAGTTCAATAAGCATTTTGAAAGACTGCTTTCGTCTCCAACGTTGGTTTAAATTAATATTTCATGGCGGAGATGAGCTGTTGTAATTCATGAAATTATAAATAAAAATAATTCGTTTAAAAATGGAATAGAAGGAAGATTATAAGTGGCCTTGCAAAATTAATAACATTTAATAATAACACATTCTAATTTTAAAACTAAAACTATTTAAGATGTAGTTGCAGCGAAATCTTAGGCCATAATATTATGTCTAAAGTTATTTAAAAACTTATTTTAACTAATTTAAAATATCTTATCGTCTCGCCGCAATCGCAATGGCTGCATAACTTTAGTAACATTGGGTAAAATAGCGATATGTTGCATAAAGTATTTGAAATTTATGATTAATAAAGAAACATTATATTGATACCCTGGCAGAACGTTTAACTCGCTAGTTTCTTACACTGAAAGTCCGGATTCAGTTTTCATTCGATAAACGATGTTAGAGAAGTATTAGTCGGTCATAACTTATCTCGTTTCATCAAAGCAGTGATGCAGGGTGAAATATGCAAAACCAATGAATAATGACTATTATCTATAAGTACATAATTTCTGCTGCTCACATGAGAGTCATCACGCAGGAATCCAGCGAAAAGGCTGCAGATTTTAAGAAGGCACTTACAAACAATGAAGCTGCTGGCGCTGTGAGAAAGGACTTAAAAAATAATGAGGGCAAAACCCTCTTGAGTGTGCAACGCAGCCAGGCCACAATCTCCGACTTGAGGCCAAATAACCGCCACGGCTGTTAAAGCGTGCTATTGTGCTTTTTTTAAACACAATTTCTCAGAAAATACTACGTCTGTTTATTAAAGAATGACAAATATTTGAAGATTATTTTTTATAAGACTCGTTACTCAACATTTTGATGAATTTTTGTGAAAATAATTACCTGGCTTTTGTTATCAAGCAACAATTACCTGAAATCTGGATTTTTTTTTATATATAAGGTTAGGCTTATAGAATATAAATATATAGCTATACTGTGTCCAGACTTCCTGACTGTTACCTGTAGACATTTGTCAGCGGTGGTAGTTGTTTCCGCTCATGGACCGCACTCTAACTTAACATGAGATGGACTGTGGTCTTATGCCAAGCTCCCACGAATAACAATAGGCATTTAAAATACGACCACATATGAAAACAAATGAACAATAATTTCCAAGAGAATAGAAGAAAATCCGCAACGGTCTGTGTATTTAAAGGATATCTTCACGAAATAAATTTGCATAAGTTAATTCTTCTTAATACTGAAACCCAGAAGTCCTTTGACTTATAAAGTTATGATAACGGTTACAATTATTCAAACTTTCTCGTTATAATAAAATTAACTAACTTCGCAGTTATAGCCTCTGTTCAGACAGAACAAAGACATATTTTAGAGTTACATTTTTGTTTCAATTTTATTCTCTATTCGACTAGATTTTTTTTAAAACGTATAATATAAATTATACGTATAATAAATTAAATATCAATGATTAGTGCCCCCCGCTCCGAGTAGATAGTAATTTTGGTATTATATTTATGTCTATATTGGCTTCATCCTGATTGGTATCTGTGGTATTTAGGGTCAATACATTGTATATGTAGGTATGTACCTACCTATAGTTTTTATTTTCGATGTTAGGCTATTCAGACAACATCCTATTCTTTATAGAATATAGTTAGTGGCAATTCTTCTGTTGGGTTTGCTGAGCTAGTTCATTGCGGCATTATGAGTATTTTTATTATTGACTAGCTTCTACCCGCGGCTTCGCTCGCATTTAAATCATTAAATAAGTATCAGAGATCATTTCAATAAAAATGAATCAATATGATAACTATGATAAAAATATATAAAAATGATAGACGGAAATAAAAATAAATATAGAAAAATTCCAAACAGCTGAAACTATAGTCAATTTGAAACTATAGTAAAAAAATATTATTTTTTATTATTAAAAAGTATCCTATGTTACTTCTAGTACCTCCAAAAATATGTGTACAAAGTTTCATGATGATCGGTTAAGTAGTTGTTGCGTGAAAACGTAATAAACAAGCTCACATTCACATTTATAATATTAGTAGAAATTAATGTGTGTAATAAATATATGTTACGAGTATGGATTGTATATATTTGTGTTTTCTTGTCATTATATACTCGTTTAGTTCACGATATTGTATACAAGCACTTGTATTTGGTAAATAGTAATATTGATATTTTTTATATACCTACATACCTATTTAGGTCAAATGTTAAACAGTGTAATGGTATCAAACCTCACCACTTTGGGACCTAACAGGGGGTTTAAGTTGTCTCAATTTGTTAATAATTTCAACAATGCCGTCGACGTAGACAGATATAATAGGGGATGTCTCCTTAACAAATGATTTAGCATCACTTGACCCGGGTATTCCGGGTTGAGTTATATCGTCATTTATATGCGCAAAATATGCCCAGGTCAGATTGCGAGCGATGAGCGGGCATATTTTTTTCATGTTTTATTGATGTATAGAGATTTTATGAAATAAATATTTGCCTTTATAAACATAATTAATATATAACCAACCAACGTTATCACGTAGATCAAGAAAATACAGTAATGCCCCGCTTTACGCGAGGGATACGTTCCGGAAAAAATCGCGTTAACTGAAATTCCCGCGACCATAGAGAAGTTGATGACTACATTATGTTTATACGCACTCTTTCGCGTAATTGTTTCTCTACTATGTCGTACGTCAATCAAAGAACACGCAGCAGAATAAAATACAACACACTGTCTTTTTTATTATTTTTTATTTTAATTCCTTATTAAATCGCTATTTATCGAAAAGTCGAGTTCATGTTTAGTTTATTCAGTTTTATGGAGCACACGACCACCAGCCCTCTGAAGGCCGCTCGCGGCCGAAGGAACCAGGCACCCCACTAGTTTAATAATAAATTTGAATTTCGCGTTATAGTGAAACAGCACATAACGGGGTCGCGTAAAGCGGGGTATTACTGTAGTGATATTTGAAGTTATTCGTGAGCGTGATTGGACTGATTTAAAATATTTAAAGCAGTATACTATATTGTTGTAACTCAATATATCAAGCACATAGAGTCGATTTAATTTCTCTTTGTTTCCGGCATTATAACAGTTTATTGGTGTTAAAGTAAATATGTATGTATGTCAAGATCATCATATATAATTTATTCATCACTTATGTATTAGGTTTTAAATAGAGATAATAAACAGTAGGTATATTTAATATGTCTACACCTACGTATTAAAGCATGTTGGTGAATGGTTATCAAAATACAATAATTTAAGAAAGTAAAACAATTTTGAATTTGGAGATGAGACTGTCTAAACTAAAATAAAACTAATGTTAGTCAAATTAATGTTAAACAAAAAATCGCTTAATCGCTTTCTATTAGTCCATAACCCAACCCTTACTATTCATATAGTGATGACATACACAACTTCACATACGTAAAGCCGTCCCCATATCCTCTGAATTTGCATTTTAATTCAAATCGGTGCCGTTTGTAATCTCCTTAATTGACCTGTTATGATAGGGGTATCTTGCGGGGCTTCCACACCCAATTCATAATTATAATTTAGCATGATTTTCCTATTTGTACAGTCTGCTATCACCTTATCAAGTCCAGTGACCAATGTTCTATGATACTAACATTATAAGTTTAGGCAATTTTGTGTATTAGTAGGAGGCATAGTAAATAGACTGAAAATACTTGTCAGTAATAAAAATTTACAATTAGTATTTTTTTCTTTTCTTCTTTTAATGTATTTTAATTTTGTGCAACAAAGAGTTATTATTATTAATAGTTGTCTAATAGAGACTACAATTTTAAGTATCATGGGGGCTACCCCGGCGCACTTCGGACGAAAATACGGACGTTACGTAATCATTCACGAAATTACGGATTTAACAGCGACGTCACGACGGATAAGCCACACAATGCTTATTTTACGGATATTTGACAGGAGTTTTACGGGCTTATGTGGCAAAATTCACGTAAGCTACAGAGGTGACGGCCCTATCACGGAAGTTTGGGTATGCCTGAGTAGCCCCCCAGATTCATATTGACAAAAAATAAATGCTACAATGCTTACATTTCTAGTTATTGTTCTACGAATTGCATAGTTTAGTGTGTGAACAAAGATATTACTTATTTAAGTTATTAATAATCTAAGTATTTGCACTAGATTCGAGTTTAATTTAGCGTTAGATTCTTTTCTGTCTATGCTTTTGTAAGCGTATGGAACTGACAAATTAATTCATAGTATCATTAATGTAGTCAAATCATAATTGGTTGTTTCAGGCGTTACTTTGCAGAAATCCATATTAAAGGAAATTATTTAAAATTATTCCGCTTATAATTCCCGCTACATTAGGTCGATGAAGGAAAATAACCTATATAATATCAAATCATATACGAGTGCATGTGTATAATTAATTAAAATTTAAACAAATCAATGTATAAAAATAATTTGTGTTTATAGTTACCCAAAGATAATCGAAATTGTCTCAAGTTGGTACCCAACGAAATTAAAGACGACCAAAGTTTCCCCCACGGCGGTTTCCAAACGACTGAATTGGTGTACCCAAAGTTGGGTAAAGTTTGATAATTTCTGAGGTAGGCGCTAACTTCCATTTGCGTTTATACGTTACGAGACGGACGGACGCATGATGTTGAAGTAGATATAGTACTTGTCTATTTTTATATAGGTATTATTATATGTAGGTACTTAAATAATGTATTTTCAAATAAACAAGCGTTGGTGTATAAATATAAAATTTAATTAAAAGTGTCAAACATTTTATTAGTTTAGGAAGAAAATTTCTTGTTATAATTTTCTATTAAAATCTCTAATAACATCTCGTTTTTTCTTGTGAAAAATAACTTACTTTTTAATTTTATTTTATAAATAAAGCGACTTATTTTTTATATAAGCTTTTGTATACTGTAAATTCTTCCTTATCTTTTTTCTATGTCATCTCACACGCTCTAGTACTGTAGTATTATGACGTCATAATGACTAGGTGCACAGTTATGATGGTCGAAAAGTATATTTTCTATATGTACATAGTAAATAGCAATCTAGTAAAATCAAACTGCGTCTTCAGGAATAGGAGTGAAATATTTTATTCAGTGTTAGAGCCCAGATACCCTCCCGTTTTCCCGTGCACATATCTACACATAACACGAATTTATTTTAGATCTATAGTTTGTAGTATGTAGATTTTAATAAATAATTTAATCGAAACGTTGATTGCTGCATCTGCACTAGACAATGGTAAAGCGTTATTTAGAAGCCGGTAGCGGATTCGTAGAGTTTTAGGCTAAATTTTCTATTGTCCCTATAGATCTGTTGGTACCTATCAAATACAATATTTATTATACGTATTATATATTATATTATATTATATTATATTATATTATATTATATTATATTATATTATATTATATTATATTATATTATATTATATTATATTATATTATTGTAAATACTATCTATAGATATCAAAGTATGTTGCAGAATTAGTCGGAACGAAGTGCCGCCCAGCCTTCGTCGGAGTTTGGAGAAATTTGTTTAACTTCTGAAGTTGGCTCGTGAATATCATAACGAGCTATAGTATCAACTTACCATCCTAATTTCACTGAATTGTTATGAAAATTACTTGACATATTCCTGTATGTGTAAAACAATTATAATTTATTAAATTGTGTGTATGTTGGTATGCTTATATATACATACTTAGGTACTTACTTTATATACATCAATTGTATTAATTTTTTAAGATACCTGTTAAAGTTAAGCAAGAATTGTAACTACTTACATTATATTGTACAGGCTATGATTGGCGAGTTTCTTGTGATTTCTTCTTGTCATATGCTTTTCCGAAATCTCGTAGATTCTGACTACGCGCAAGAGCCTAAAAGGTCTATACGAAATAAAAATTTATACTTTAAATAATATACTAATATTTTATTAATCAATTTACACATACAATTAGCTGATTTAATTTACTTTCAGAATGTATTACAATTAATTAATTATAACTGTAACGTAGAAGTACTTTTGTGGGTTTACTATGCAGAAAATTGCCCAAACCTGTCACATATCATATTCAGTTTAGAATTAAAAAAGGAAAAAACCGATTACACCATTTAATAGTGCGTAAAATCTTTACTTTAACCGAATTCTTAACTCATTTTCTTAAAAAATCACTTATTGCTTTTTCGTTCTTAACCGATGTATTTGTATATGTATTTTTATTTGTATAGTCTAGTGAGAATGTCACTTATAATGTAAAACGTCGTGCGAACAACAAGTGCCAAAGTTGTGGTCGTAACTTAACCTTACCTATTTTGGCCTCGGCTGCCACTTCTGAAACTTCGCTAAGCTGCAATAAATCGAGCTAATGCTAGGCTCCCACAAAATTTACTGAAAGAGTTCCTCTGTCGGCTCCATGCGAGTTCTGCGATGTTTCTTTTTTCTTAACATATTATATTCGTCCCATTTTACTATCTTGTTGTTCTCAACAATTTGTTTTTATAAATATAAGAAGAGTTAGTTTTTAGTTTACTGTGTTTAACTTTTTTTTTTCATACAATACAACGCAAAGTTTTGACTAATAAGTCATTCTAATTTCATTCGTGTGTTAAAAATATACAAGAAAAATTAGGCCGAAATCATTAAATCTAATGCTTTTGCAGAATTATATAAAAAAGTTTTTGCATATAAATTACCTAATGAACTTTCTTAGGGATTGTAATAATTCGCCCCATGGTCCGAAATAAAAAGTGGAAGTCATTAAGAAAAATTCCTCAAAATGTGGTTCTTTTCTACGTCGCGTTTGTAACTGCAAACAATGTTGTGTTTCCTTTATTTGTCTCCTTGCAGTGTTTTCAACTTCGAAACATTTATTTTAGACTCTTTCATTTAAGTTTACTAGTCAATTTAATAAATTTATTTTTAAAATAGATTTAGTTTATTTTTAAGTCAATACAGAGTTTTATTTATTTTATTTCTTACCTACGAAAATAACTATAAAAGCATTGTAAATTAAAAAAGTGATTTTTTTTATAAATTCTCTGTAATAAAGTTCATTTACACTCAATAAATACTAGCTTAATATTATCACGTAATAATATGATAATATCAAGTAATAAATCTATGCGTGCATCTGTTATCAGTTTCATATTCACGTTTACGTCACAATACATCATAACACTTTCTAACGTGTTTTAAATTATATATAAGTGAGAATATATGATCCGTACACGTGTTTGTAAGTTTAATCGTTATTGTTTTAGATAAGGTGCTTACATACCCGCTTCACTTTACTGAAACTTCACGACACAAATCATTAGGAAGCTACGTTCAATATAGTGTCATTTTATAGCAAATCTCGAACAGGTAAGAGTTTCAAAGTAGGTTAAAAGCGAGTTGCATTAGCGTTCAATACACCGAGCGTTATGTACACACGCTATTCCAGTTATAGAACTATTATTTGTCATGAAAATGGTGGTTTTGTTAAAGGAAAATAGTATTCTAAGAGACACTTTGTTGAGGACTGTTTCTGTATTCAAATTTTTAATACGATTACTGTTTTATAGATAGTTTTCTGTTGGTTACGAATACATATAAATTATTAAGGAAATAACAGATTATTTTTCCTTTATGTATTTAGAAAATATAATAAACTAATATAATAATATATTTTAGTTGGAATAAAAATCAGACTCGAGATTTCCGGTCTAAAGAATACTAGAGAAACCGAGATTTTTTTCTATTTCCTGCTTAATCACTCCGAACACTTCTGTCAAAAAAATAACTTCCTAAAAAGAAAAGAAAAATGTGAGTGTATATAGGATGTGTTGTGAAAAAATACGTGTTCTGATGTCTGATAAACGAAAGCAATTTGTTGAACGTACCCTAGGAACACCCTCGGACTCATATGTCGCACCATACGTCATGTGGATGTAAAGAATCGCGATTTTGTACTCTTCGGGGAGTAAGACCTTTTATGTGACACTTTTTCTCATAGACACTATACAACGCATCTTTGTCCTTCATTCGAAATTTTTGTTTTTTAATTCTTTTTTCTTCTTCTTTTGTTTCACCTATCTACGATAAATAATTTATTTTAAAGAAAATTTAACTACTTATAACTCCGCGAATAAATACAAAATTATTTCAATTTAGAACGTTATTTTCATATATATACACGACGATATAATAAATACAGACCCTTAAATATAACATTTTATTTTACACGTACATTACTTTATATATGTAGGTATATCTACCATGTCATTTATGCACTATTTGTGTTTTCAGAATTTAAAGTATTGAACATTACCTTTAAAAACAGTATACACACACTGATTATAATTTAAAATATATTTTTTATCATAATATATACCTATTCCTTGGTTAGACTAAAATTACATTATATAAGTTTGTATTTGTGTACATATATATGTACATAATAATATTTTCCTTTTAATTCCTTTCCCCTATTATAATACATATAATACAAAAGCCTTTTCTGACATATGTTGAAGTAAATGGCGGTAGATTCAAACAAGTTAATGAATATGCAAAGTTAACCGCACTTTGTATGACGTGCAAACTGTATTACTTGATGTAACCCCGGCATTATACTGGGAGAGGGTAAATGGGTGCATTAGAGGCAACCTAAAATGTATGGTTATGTTATATTATACAAGCTCCTAGAACAGAGGTTCTCAACCTTTACAAGTTTATTTAAATTTATATATCAATAATTGGTTATACTAGTTAAATAAATAGTTTTTGTATTACAGCCTAAATGAAAAAAAAATCCATCCGCATAAATTATGAAGAATCTTAACACTCCTTAGCCCACTTTTACGCCATTAAAACTAATTAAAACTTCAATCAAATTGACATATTTAGGTCATCAGTTCCTCACTTAATTCACCTTTTTAGACAAGCGACAATATCCGTTAACATTAGTTAAGTTTATATAGGTGTTCTAAGAATATTTGGAATAAAAAATAAACATCTTTATTTTATATGTTAAATATTTTTTAAATAGTATTGTTAGATCATACCCGAGCTTGGAAATAACAACATTCTTGATCTATATTTTCTAATTTTAATCGATGCAACAGTTTTCTGTATATTTATCGTAGTTATTCATAGCAAACTTATTTAAAACGATAAAATTTAATCAACAATTTTATAAAAGAATATTATTTAAATTAGATAATGTCTAACAGAAGAAAGATTCGAGGCATTAGTTAAGTGAAAATAGGAAAAATTTTCACAGTTCAGTCCTGATCCGGGATTACAGGTAGACTCTATAAAACAAGGTAATCCTTGCCTGTCATGAAGGCTGAGCAGGTACAGTTGGACCGTAAACTCTGCTGCTGTAAAAATGTATTATAAAAACATTACTGAAAAAATATTGTGCATTTTTTTTACTTATAATATTGTAATAATATATAAAAAATTGTAATTACTCCTAAATGTATATACATACTGTTTCTTTTTTAAATATTTTAGTAGTAAATAAGTTCATAAGACTTTCTGCAACTTTTACTTTTCCAGCCATTGTGATCGAGAGCTGTAGCTATATATAGTATAAGGTGTGTAAAACCTCCCCCTTTTACAGTTTGTACACGTAAAAGTTTAGGTAAGTGAGTTCACACTCAGAGCCCGATATCTACGGGGATTTATATAGAGAGCTGCACCTCTAAACTTTCCAATGGATAAAAATAAGTCAAACTTTCTTGAGATAACATTTATAAAATAGTCTTCTACAAGAGCAACGAGATTCGCATTTGAACACCCGTGTTGTAATCTCGCAAATTCCCTTAGTTATAGACGGGTTAAATGTTCGCTCAATATTTAATGTATTTTTACATACTTTTATAAAGGCAAGGTTTTCTTTTTTTGACACCAGGGTTAATATTAGAATTTAATCTCTCATATTATTTTGTAGGCTGATACCTGTGGATCTGATGTAATTTTAATTCTTGTGAATTATGTGATTTATGAATTGTTATTTACAATTTTTTTCTGAATTAAAATTCAGTTTTTTTTTGTTTGTTAATTATTTTATATACAAGCTATGATTGACGAGTTTCTTGTGGTCTTCTTCTCGTCATACGCCTTTCCGAAGCAATTGTAGAGTCTAACGATGAGCAAGCGTACGCCTTTAGTGCCTATACTAATAAACGATTTTCATTTCATTTCGTTGCCCGAATACTCGAGACTACCAAAATTGTCTTCATTAGACACCTAAAGGCATATAAAAATAATCGTGAATCTATATTGTATAAAAGAGATATGCCGGTTTCTAGTGTAGTGTGTTAAATTCTGAAACATAATTGAAACATAGTTTAAATGGACATACTGAGTGTGTTTGTCATTTTCGTACATTACAAAAATTTATTTCAATTTTATACTAGCGGCATATTTCTTTAAAAAAATTAATTAAAAAATTTATTGGTAAAATAATACTATCGCATTTTTATTATACATGTTTTGTCTATTGAATTATTTCGTATATTAAAAAAAAAGTTTACGAATTTAATTTTGTAGACAAAAATCGTTTAAATTTCCAAGAAAAATACTCTCGTAGGTATTTATTTTTCATTAAGGCTTTTTTTTGTGGAATCTTTTCAATGGCCGGCAACAAATTCCTGAAAATATGAAACGGCCAGACATTTATGAAAGGCTTTAAGTCCTTCTAATTTACGCCCTCATAAATCATTTTTAAGATGTTAATTGAAAAACGAATTAATTGAAAGTGATTACGGTTTTCAGGCGTTTAGGGAACTTTAAAGAAATAACATTATGTATCTCTGAAATGTTTATAGCCATCTGACCTTTGGATCGGTATTAAAGTCATTTTACGTACGCTTCACAACACATAACCAAAAGCTCTCAGATCACTATGCATGCGTCTAGTATCACAAGGCCGGTATAGAGGAGGCGACTGTTATTAAATGTCTGCAGTTAATTTGCATTCGTAACTTAACATCGTGTCGGTTAAATATGTCAATTTTTTAACAAAATGTTCAGTAGTAACTTTTTGAGTAAAGTTACAGTATTGTATAATATTTATACATAGTTGTGCTGAGCGATGAAAGTTTCAAAATGAACAAAATTGTTAATATTCCGAAACTGCGGCCACAACGTCCCAGAATATTATGTCGCCTATCCTCTAACAGTCCAGTCGTACAGTCTCTATTAGTGATGTCTTAACATCATATCGATATTTTATCAAGAATGTAGTAAAATATTTCATAATGGACTATAGTGAACTTTCAAAAAAATAAAGGAAATATTTATAAATTCAGTTAACACATGTTTTGGCAAAACCTTTAGTTTTTTTTTAGTATTCGTAAAGTACTGATACTATTAAATATCGTAAAGTACTGTATTGAGTGTACAAATGTAACTTACATTTTGTAATTATTTACAATATAAGCAAATGTTATTTTTTTGTTTCAGTAATGTAATTAAAATAACATCGATAAATAAAATATTGTACATCACTAAAGTTCAGCATGAAAGCTGATAATTGCTTGGCATATTCGCAACCCGGTGCGACCCTCTCACTAAATATAGACGTTTCGTCAGCAATTTTCAGCTCGTTGTAGCCTTTTTCTTTTACCTCGGATTTCTTTAGGTACTTTTAGCACATTTCTTTTGTTGATTTAGCAATATTTCTAACTTGTACGTGTTCACGGAACCGTTAATCAATTAGGTAGAACTTTTTTTGTATAACTTTCACAAAGTCACCTTCAAGTTATTAAACATATTTTGTTACCAGTAGCTGTTTTTAAGATATTTGCTTACATTCTGTTGTATGATACTGACAGATGCACGTATGTTAGTGTTATGTTTAAATTATATTAATAGTGACCTGACGATTAATATCGAATTTGGTATAAAAATAATGGTTATAATAAAAGTTACTTCGGTAATCACAATCTAGTTTGTTTATCTTTTCGAAAATAGAAAAAAAGAAAATACTAATTGGAACTAAACACACGCACACTCACATATGCAAATTAATAAAATAATAAAATTTAAAAAAATCAAATTATGACGATAGAATCGAATAGATGCAGTTCTAGGAGAAAATAAAAAGTAAATTTCATTGCACGTGGTCTTTCGATCTTGAGGGTGGAGTGAACAGTAAAAAGTCTTGTATTTTTACATAACTTTCAGCTTTCGGTAGGATTCTTGCATCGTTATATTTTATTATTCAGCAGCGACCGCCCGTGACATCTTGATTAATGTTTTTAACAAGTTATATTTTTATTTCTTTCAAGAAAAAGAAATGAACAAAAGTTCCTCAACAGCGCCTCGTGTTGAATGTTACAATGGGGTGATAAATTAATTAATTATACAATACATACATACTTATATTCTTATTATTCTTTTCCATACAACGTGAAGAGTCTTCTTAAGATATAAGATAACTAAGTATGAGTTTTACTAGATAGCAATAATTGTACTAACTACAAAAAAAAGACAGTTTAGTTTCCTAAACCTTCTACTTGGAGATAAAATGTAGGATTCTTATAAGAAAGGTATACTTACAGTGAAGTTTTGGCACATGTCAGACTACTGTAAAGAAAAAGTTATATACTCGTACATAGCGGGACTGTAGTAACAGAGACTTCGTTATATTTACTTAGTTTACTAATTTACGAGTCTATTAATAATTTTTAATCTTACTAAATTTATTCAAAATTATCGATAAGGATCAAAATTAAAATAGATGACTTCAACGTGGTTATATTTTTTCAGTCCAATAAGTAAATTTGTAAACAATATGACACACAGAAAAGAAGTCAAGTGTAGACGTATAAATATAAATCTTGTTGTGTTATAAATCGGTTCACATTCGCTTAATATTTCATCTCTGACAGTGATTGGCGCTGGTTTCGTTTCATTTGATATCTAACTCTCAGATTTGCCCTACTTTCGTCTGCGAAGTACATTTGGACCGCTTAGATTTCGAAAGCAAATGATTGATTGATAAACGATCGAAAAACTTTGACAAATTTATTTTTAACTGAATTGCTCTATACTGTATGTTATATTTAAAGCCAACTGTGTGTGAGTTATGCGTGACCTTGACTTAGCGTACGCAGTGATGTATCAATGTCATACATCACATATAATATGCACAATGCACATACGTATGTGGGATTAGGTTAGTGACATTGAAGGTTTAAAATGAAACATTTAAATATAACGCAGATATGTTATATCGCAAAACTTTATATCAAAGATAAATTAATTAATTTATATTGAACCACACAATAAATTTCGTGCGGTCCTAATTTCTAAATACGAATTCGGCGGCCAAACCCGGAAATGTATAAAATCTTCCTAAGGCACATCTCAGAACATCGGATTTAATGGTGCGAATCATTTCGGTACATTCGAGTAATCGAAGTGGAAATGTAAGATAAATTAGCAGCCTCGCGCTTCTCTCGCATTACTAAGTGTTTAAATGTTCGAGTTTCAAAGGACTTGAATGGTTTTTTTTGCTACGAAAATTCGTGATAGGAATACTTTTGCAAATTTTGAATGAATTTACTGGAATTTGTATGGTAATTGTAACCACTGAAAAATGCGTTGCTGCTCCCTTTGAAGATTTACTACCTACTCGAATGCCGAGTTAACTTTCACGGGTTATGTTGTATAAATAAATAATGTATGTCCATCATATAATAGCCCAAGTCAATGTCAAGTCGTATATTGCTTGCCCTTGTTATGCTTAATGTACACATACAAAAAGACATTTATTTACAGTGTGTAAAATGTCAATTTCTTTTATAAATGTTTTACAATCTTAATACCTATGGTAATAAATCCTAATATAATATTAATGAAAAGTGTTTGGTTACAAAATTACATTTTCGTTTGATGAAACTCCCGCAGAAATATGAAAACAAAGCGAATTTGCGGTGACATGTCGCGGGATTCCTTGGACGCTTTTTTGCACATTCCTTCCGACTGAAAGTTTTATTATTCAAAAGCGTTTTGCTCATGACGTCTTGATGAATGTTGTAAAGAAAGTTGAGGATTTTATTCTTTAAAAACAGCGCTCAGAAGTTGTAAAATTTATGATTTTTCCCCTTCAAATTACGTCCGCGTTGTTGTTTCTTTTGCGGTTATTCATTATGATTTCATATCTATCGATTACAATAATTTATTACACTTTTACTTTGTTTGAATAAAGGGAAAAAACATGCCGCAAAATATGATACTAATTTATGGGTCGTTACAAAGTAAACTTTCCGTTAAATGGGGAAACAAATTAGGGTGATGTATCAACTTTTTTGGCTTCTTTGCATCATTTTAAATTTTGTGTTGCGAAGTTTAATGGACAGGCTGCATATAATACGTACAATTAGTCGCATATGTCATTGAAAATATAGTCTAGCAAATATAACTTTTTTCTAACACAAATATTAGAGAAGACACTAAGAGCTAAACTAGTGGACTAATGCGATTTAGTCAACCACTAGCATTCTCTCTAAGACGACATGTTTATATTTAAACTTAAATAAATTTATTTTATTCCAATTATTTCTATTATACGCATTATTTAAAATGAGTGTCGCACATGTCCTTTGATACAACTTTTCTCAATGAGTACAAGAAAATACGAATATATTTAATTAGTTCAAATAACTAGCTTTTTATTAGTATTCTTAGTTTATAAAATATCACGTCTCTAAGTTAAAATATTATGTTTACTTTGGTCATCTCTACATCTGCTTTATTGTATCTAGCTCAATTAAATGTTACTATGAACTGCGGATGCGTATTTGATAGTTATGTACATCGACATCTCTTCCTTCGCCTACGACTTCAAAGTTCTAAGAATTCATTTATTTTATTACACTAGAAATCTGCAACTTTCTACATAAATAATAATAATAAATAAAACGTTTATTTTTAAATAAATTTTTACAATATGTTGCCTTGGCGCCAAAAACCAGTGTTGGTTTGTCTTGGCGCTGCACATAAATTTAATAATGTAATTAACAATGATGATGTTAATTCCTCTTAATAAAATTGTTAGAGAAAATGAATATATATAGATGTTAAACTTACATGTAGGTGTATACACATAAAATCCACTGTAATATTTAACTTCGTGCGGACATTTTAATGACCCCTTATCAGAAACAGTACAGCACTTTACAGCGTCTACTACAGATGCTTTTGCTTTTATATTGTATATCTGGGAATTCACTACTCTTTGGTCCAATGCGAATATCAACGCAAGTACAAGCATTTTCCAAATGGGTCAGTAGAGGAGAAATTCTTTCACAAGAACTATTATCTCAATTTTGATTGTTTATTATTTTTTTTTTTATTGATAGCCCAGCATATGACCACACTCCGCCTGATGTTAAGCTAGAGTGTTGGTCCATGAGTGGAGACAATTGTTACCACAGACAGATGCCCACTATTCCGGCTTGAGGAGACAAATGTGCTCTGTTCAAATCAACAGAATTCACTTTTTATATTACATTAAATTCTGTTAATAAAAGCGTATATTTGAAATATAATAATAATAGTACGCAATATCAAGGTTCATACAGTGTACGCATTATACGAAAATAAACCTTTAAGTAAAATGTTTACTTCATGTAGGTCGCAATTCTTAACAGTTGCAATTAAGCGAACAAAGGGCGGGAGGCGCAAAACCGCTAATGTTCAGTGTCTGTCAGAGACAATGTGTTCGTTAATTCAAAGGCAAAACCTACAGGACTTAACGTCGTCGCACACTTAAGTCCCCTTGAGTCTGTTTACTAAACTTTCTAACGCTTTAGTGATGTCTATTCGTATTGTTATCGATTATAATACTTTAGAAAATAAGTATTTTCATTTTGTTTTCTACCGATAGATAAGAACGATGATTGTTTTCGAATAGAATTCGAAAACAATTGAATTCCTACTTACCGTACAGATCTGGACTATTATTTTACGTATTAATTGTCAATATAACTTTGTTTTCATAAGTGAGTAATTTCAGACATTATAATAACTTATAAGACAGAAATTTGTAAATAACATAAACGTCACTAATAAGCATGTGGACAGATTTTGAAATTGCCTTTTATAATGCAGGTACGTATATTACTTAAATATTGCGTTTTTTAATACCGGTTTTAAATGATGCGGGAAAACACTCATAATCTTAATTCTGTAGTAAGTCGTCTTAAGTATTTTAAATTATTTGTAATAGCATAGTTCAGATTTTATCGATACATTTAAATATAGACTTTACCCATCACTACTGTATTAAAAATTTGTGGTTTGGTATTCGTTGTTTCGAGCACCTCATTGGTAAGAGAAGTTTGCGTTGTTGAATATTTTGGTTAAGTCTATAATGTTACAATTATATTGCTCTGTTGTATTTAAGACACCTCGCACTCGTAATATTGTTTGCTTTGTGAAAAAAAATTACTAATTCATAATTTAAAAATATTATATGTTAATTAAAGCTAAACGTTGATCTCACGTACATCTTAATTATTCCACACCTCAAGACAGCATAGCGATTGTTGCCCGCAGACAATTCTCTGGGTTTGGAGTCGTCCGCACTCAAGCTTGGTGTCAGACCGAATGTAGTCACAAAAATCAGTTAAAACTATTACTCGAACTCGGACATGTTTGCAAATAAAAACTTCGACTTATTTAGCTATTAGTAAATATGTATTATTCCTGTATCTTTGTATGTTTTTAGTCAGTACAATATTTAACACGTGATATACACACACACACACTGACATTTGTAACATATGAAACTGACATAGGTACGCGGGTCAGTAAGTATCAACTTTACAGGTCTTTCACAAGACGAAAAACAGGATTAAGAGCATCAAGCGAGGTGAAATATAAAATTTGCGTTATTTAATCTTAAATATTCGTCTCGTGTTCCCCAAGGTCCATTGTGGCGTTCGTGGAGAGACCAAGTTTAGAGTTCCAGAACTTTCCACATCAGTTAATCACTTAAGTTTCCGATGAGAGTGCCTTTTTTGCTTTAACTTTACAAAGTTTGAGTAAATTTTCTTGTACGAGAAGAATGTGTGATACGATGAGATGTCTTTTAAATTATACATTTTTGAATTGTCATTAATTACACAGCACAAACCCCAATATTCAACCTGGAATCGAACTGGATGCCTTTGCATAACCAGTTACATATCTAAGACTTACTTCATCATGAAGATATACACCCTTTATGTAAACATAAACTGTATTTGTGAATGCATGAGGCTATTTACATCATACTATATATGTTCGTATATGTCACACTCGTAGGTCACATCTGGAGCCCCATTAGACTGAGTCTCGGGAGGCATGCGAGTATTAGATAAATGGCTTTTACACACACACATACTATGTTTATTAAATGCGTTTGTTT
Source organism: Tineola bisselliella (assembly GCA_028551675.1). NCBI lineage: Eukaryota > Metazoa > Arthropoda > Insecta > Lepidoptera > Tineidae > Tineola > Tineola bisselliella. The sequence continues at coordinate 47,446 of JAPWLS010001934.1, read as the reverse complement.
TATTATATTGTATGCAATAATACAACTGCTTTGGGATTATTGAATATAAGTCATTTGTTGAAATACAAATATTGTTCTTTTGTTTTTAGATTAATTTGAAAGTTTGTAATTAAATATACAAAACTATAACAATAAGCTTCGATATATAGTTGACATTGAAATTAAAACATAAAGTTAATAATAGTATTATAAGAGTAAATACTATAAATAAATATTTTTAACGTGCATGAAGATGTAATAAACAAATGGTAACAAAACAGACACAAACGAGCGGGAGTTTCCTGTGGTTTTCATAATTAACGTGACACATAAAAATATTGTGGTCCAAACTCCCCTAAACGGAAGGGGAAGTCACGGTGTAGTGCCGTCCTACGATTAGCTGATTCGGCCGTCGGTTTTAGTGATGTTTAAGGTTAATATCGATAAATTTGCCAACCACATTCTTTCCTAATTTATACAAGAGTAGTCTAATATATACATATTAATAATACGATAAATTTTGTTTGTTCAGTAATAAACGGCTAATATGACCAATCCCATTACAGCATATGTTACGTCACTGTATGAAATTGACAGGTGCACTCATGCCGAAAAGTGCTTTACTTCCTAACCACATGTTTTAATAAGAAGGTGCAATAATGTAATTTTCAAGGTATATGATGCTAAGAGAGCACCTAAACTTAAGAAAAGGAAGTAATTTTTTATTCATGTAATTTTAAAACGTTAAATGGTACAAAAAATATCGATATGTGAACATCACTACATGAACATTTATACAAGAGTATTCACTTAGGAAAGTATAAAATAATACGGGACGAGCATGAATGTTGGTTTACCGACCTTTAACAAAAAAAGGTTTTTTGTTTCACGCCATTCTCTCGGTTAAAGGTAACTCCTTCGAGTGTTACCTGTTGTTATTTAATTTTATTTTTAAGCCGTAAAATTTAAGCTGGTTTAACATTGACTGATGTAATTTATATGACTACAGGGCACATATATTGTAGGTAAATTACGCCTACAATTGTAACGTAAAAAGCTCGCAGATGTTAGTGTATGTAGGCTATATTATGTGTCATAATGTGTGAAATAAATATAAAAAATGTTTCCTACATTACAATTATAATAAATATTGATAACTTGTGTCTAATATGTATGACGTCATACATTTTATTTTGAAATAATTGTAAAAGTATAACTGTATTTGTATGTTGTCTTTTTTTGTTAAAGATAAATCGGAATGCACAAAATTATTATTCTTAATTGAAATTAACGCGTTTTTGTTGAACGTGCAAATTTGGTCGAAAGCGTAAATTAAAATTGTTTAAATTTTAAATTTCCTCTTTCGTTATTCCTGATAAAGTTTTATTTCCGGGTTAAGGTAAAATCCAATTTTCATCAGCCACATTTTAAACGGTGTTAATTTTATGACGTTAACAATTTGCGGCTTGCGACCATAGCTTGTAACCGCAGCATTCCAATTGCATTTTTTTTTCTTTAAGTCATTGTTGCTTGTACCTATAACAAAATCGTATTACTAGTATATACCTATACATAGATATCTCGCGGTAGAAGGACAGCAACTACATGTAACCAAAACACTTCCACTAAACCTAGTCTAGAATATTCCCTTTGCAATAGTAATGCGTGACATACGTGATATGTGAGCGTATACATTACTACGTGCATTTGTCCGTTTCATACGTTACAAAATGTAATGTAATTGATACGGGTATGCTACTATACTACGATACGTTATTACAATTATTTTATTATTAAAAAATCAACGAAATAGTTTTATAAGGTTGAATAAAAAAGAAGTATTTTAAAGAGAAAATAAAGGTAATAGTTGCCATAAAATTCCCAAAGTGTAGTCGCAAACTAGAACATGAATAAAAACTTTAGTGTGCCACAGTCATCTCACGGAGAGGATTTTATGATCAAAACAATAGGAAAGATAAATATTTTAATTGAGTTATATCTTATCCGGGCTCGAGAGATCAGACGCTATCGTTAGATTTTACGATAACAACACGCTGTGCAGTTCATTTTTACCTTTAAACCTTTTCGTCTCAAGAAGGTGAAGAAAGTAAATATCTAGGTTTATGGAGCCTCGTTAGAACTTGGCCCATAACGTTAAACGACGTCCTCTTCGGTTATCGTCGCTTTTTGCTCTCCAAATCTTCACCGCACTTATGATTGCCTGGTATCCAAACGGAACCAAAATAATTTGTTTTAAAATTGTTTAATTAATTACTATTATTATTAAGGTTATTTAAATGTACACGAGTATTTATTTTTGCGTGATCTTAACTTGCATACACGTGAATCTCTAACTAATCTCAAATTAATTATACCTCGTATTGAAATAATAAAAATTAATCCGAATAAATATTTTAAATTAATTAAATTATCTTACCAAATAACATAAGTTTATAATTTTGGATCAATCGTAAGCGTCTAATCTGTATAAAGTTAATCGGTACAAGTAAACCAGCAATCCCTGTTTCCAATGTTTGTCTAACTCAGTGATTCTATGCCACTATGCCACGTTTGTGTGCCACAAAATCTTAAAAGTGTGCCGCCAAATTTTACATATATGATAATGTTAATATTATTAAATAATATGATTTAAATTTTTTCTTTGTGTGCCGCTAAATTTTTAAATCGTAGAAAGTGTGTCGCAACAAAAAAAAGGTTGAGAACCACTGGTCTAACTACTAATTTGATATAATCTTTAGTATGTATAAGGAGAATTAATTTTGAATCAAAATAACTCAATCAAATAACCAATCGATAAGTAATCTGCTTTGGTAAATCTAACCCAAATAGAAGACTAACGAAATGTTAAGCTGGTGTCATAAAGCAGCTCGTAAAACATTCGATGAACACCAAGAATTAATTACGTTGGGATAATCTCCATCTTTAATCCTTTGCTCAAATTCGCAGTGCGGTCTGCATCCCGAGGTCGTACGTTCAACTTTTCTCTTAAGTGACCATATGCGTGTTTTCGCATAAAATAATCTGGAAATTCAACGCATATTAAAATAATATTGGTCTGCGAACGCTAGGATTTTCCAAATAGTATTCCGGCTGCGCAAACAAGCCATAAATTCGAAGATTTAAAAAGCTTTTATCTCTTTGTTTGCTTCGCTGTTTGGCGCGAAACGATGTCGAATATAAAATTCGTGGCATTTTGTATTCGTTCGCGGTGATGTGGCAGTTTTTTTAAAGCCCCTCCCGATATAATATTCAATTTTAAAATGATAACGCCGTTGAATGCAACATTGTATGCAAATGTTATAATATATGCGCGAAAATAAAACAATTGATTCAGGTTATTCTATTATTTAATTTCATTACGTAATGAACAATAACTTCTCCAGTTAAATTAACCTAACCTAATGTTTTACTTAAACAACAAAAGGATTTATGGAGACAGCAAGATTTATACAGACTTTTAATAGATGAAAATAATAAAAAACTAGTTAAAATGGTAGTAATTTAGTAGTAAATAGTTAACATGGTAATCCTATAAATAAAAATTTGTTTGTTCGCAGACACCGTCAGCAGTTTGAAGTCTTTAGAAATCCACGTGCCCAAAGCAGTAATGGCTGGACGAGACGCTGAGCTGATGTGTTCGTATGATTTGGAAGGTGCTCAACTATATTCAATACGATGGTACCGCAACATGATAGAGTTCTATAGATATGTACCAAAGGAGTCTCCAGCTACGAAAGTGTTTCCTGTTGCTGAAATTAAAGTTGATGTAAGTTTCATCAGCAGTCGAACTAAATGACGTTGATGGGACAAGCAGTGGGCTTATCACGAATTTAGTCTGGCTTTCGAATCGAGCTGTTACAAGTAAAACGGATCAGTTAGCAATCGGGATCATGAATTTTTACTAACGACTAACGAGCACCGGCAATCTATCAAATGAACGAAAGATCGAGAGAAAGATCGAGACGTTCGAAAATTAACAAAAAGTATCTAAAATATTGTAGTTCCAAATCCGCACGAGGTGGCGCTGCTCAAATTTCCATATAAATCGCTTGAAGCGAACTCGGTTCGAAAGCCAGACTAAAATTCGTCATGAGCCCACAGATCCCTATTACTTATTATGCTAACCTATGTGGAAAAGATTCCTATCGGTCTAGTATATTCGATTCAAGGCTCATATAATGCCTATGGCAATCTAGACTATACTAGATAAATAGATATCATTTACAACAATAATACGTAAAATTTAAAACAATTGAAATTAAATTGAGTTGAGTAAATAATGCGATATAATAAAATATCAGATTAAATTAAAAAATGTTTTGTTTTCATATAATACTTATCATAAATTATGATTCGATACATTTTATAAATGCTTTATAATTTACTATAATTTGGAGTAAATACCTACTACCTATAGATATATGTATACAAAGATATGTAGATATTTGTTACTATATACATGTATGTATTGTAAATTAATATTAGAATTATTTACTCTATAAGATTCAAATAAGAAATTGTATTTTTTTATAATTTCAGTATTTATAATTGTATACATTATTTTTGAAACTCGACTACGGTTTTTTAGGTTGCAACGTCAGACGAGAACCGCGTGGTATTAACAGAAGTTGACAAAAGCCTTACCGGTGAATACCAGTGTGAAGTTTCAGCTGACGCTCCACTTTTTCATACAGCTATTAAATGGTCAGAAATGGTTGTGGTAGGTCAGTATTGAATATTTCTTTTGTTTTATCATTGGAACTGTGTCTATACCATTATGCGTTTATTTTCCAACGTTTCAAAAACTTTATGCTAAATAGAACCATTCCAAATAACGTGACGTAAATAAAATAAATATTGTATATAAAGAACAAAATGTTATTTCAAGTTATTACAAAATTCCTCCTTTTTGTGAAAAATGCAGGAAAGCACTCAGCTTCTTAAATCTAAATAATTGCCGCACTGTCGCTTTAGAATAACTATTAAAATGAATGAATGTTCTAAAATATTATAAAGTAAAATTAACTTCGGGTTTTTATTACTTTCTATTTAAGAGAAAACTACTTTAAATTCATAATATTCATTATTGTTTTGCACTAAAGAATAACAGTTCATTTCTGTTTCTACTGTATAATTTAACCAAGGCATGTCTCACTTGTGCCAAAACGCAAGAAGAAATTAGTATGACTGATAGATACAATCACGTATAATCAGTACCAATGAATGTTTTTATACTTTTATACATTACAAGAGCGAACGCTTTACGTCATATACTTAGTACGCATTCGCATTACATATGACCAATCACTAGAAGAAAACAAAAGAATTTAATTCGTTTTCCAGATTCTTTTTTTAAATAGCTAAATTTTACTTATTGTGACTTTTACAATTCCCAATATTATATTTTTAAAAAATAACAATATACAGTTCGCATTTTTTTACATCCAAACCTTTTATTAGATTTTGTGAAATATTTCATATTCACTAACAGCTGGCCTGTATCGAACCATTCGGTGGCAAAATACAAAGTACACTGGAAAACAAATTTAACGGGGCATTTATTTAAAAAAAAATTATTTGCTACTTAGGTACTTTATATTAAGTAAAAATCTTATGAGAAGAGTGGTGCATGTGCTATTTATTTTACTTAAGAGATTTAAAAATATTCTAATGTTACGACAAGCTGTGTATATAGCATTCGTACTCTAATTAGTCAGAATAGTGTTATACATATTAACAAAATTACGCTTCACCTGTGAGTGTGTATTTTTATTTTTTACTAATTTCAAAATGCAAAATTTATTATATTAAAGAACGCGAAATCAAAACAAACATTTGATTAACAATTCAATTTCACGACTCCTTAATTTTGTTTGCGAGTGCAGTTCGATTTCAATCTGTTAGGAAACAGAGCTTGGCATTGTTCTCAACTGACATTTGTATGGATTAAAGCATTCGATTTGAACTGTTGATAGCTTTCACACGACCAAATGCACTCATAAAATACTCATTGTTGATTTTTAATTGATCGTGATAGTGGACAGGACTTGCAGAACGTTCTAAAACATTTACATTTTAGTTGGATAATAATAAAAATGTTAATAATGCTTGCTGGATGTCAATTGCTGTAAAAATCAATTGTTTTGTAGTGTACGCTCGAGTCACGCATGTGTCATGAATGATGTAAACGTAAAATTTAAGTTCAGATAACATTTTGAAAACTAAAGGCAATATAATAATAAAACGCATTTTTTAAATCGTAATAAGAAATATGAACAATATTATACTTAATTTAGACGAACTATTCAACTTATTATTATAAAAAATAAAATAACGTAAACGGTTTTTCTTTCAGAACCGCCTCTAATAGGTCCAAATGTGACTGTGGATAGAATGACGTACATAGGTGGAGATCACATCGGAGCAAACTGCTCATCTCCGCCCTCGTTACCAGCGGCGAATATATCGTGGTACGTCAACGAGCAAATGGTAAGTGGAATAGACATTATCACTTTGAGAGAAAATGTATGACTCACACTGACAAAGGTTAGCTGGGAGATAATGCCAGACAGATGTGCTGTTTCAAATGTCGTTGTGTGGGTACGTCACTCATGATACGCGCTTGGCCTAAGTTTAAATAATATCACAGTTTAAATTGATATCAGTAGCTATACGAATAACTTTTTTTAAATTTGTATACTGTTATTTATTGTTTTATTACTAGATCATTAGCAATCACCGATTTGATTCTCTTTTGATTAAATGCAAATTAAATGCCCCTGATCTTAAACCTTGTTATTTAGTCTAAGAATAACACAAGCAGTATTTAGTAAATAATCGTATCGTTTACAGGTGCCAGGCTTTACAGCAAACCATGTTCTAAATTACAGTAATGGTTATGCATCCAGCTTAGCAACATTAGAATTAGAGGCAGCTGGTGAATCGCCAGTACCTACACTTGTTATTAGGTAAGAAATTTAATCTGTGTCATTTTCTTTTCTTTCATTTTCTCTCTCTACTATTTTTTTTACCCTTTTAGTTAGATTAAAACAATATTTATGTGACTTTAAGAATGGATATTAGGCTATATTTAATTTTTGTTAACCTCTATAGTCTATGCTATATATTGACGACCTAGAGTAATGTGTTTTTTTATTTGTAGATGCGAGGCATCAATATTTGATGTATGGAAAGCGACAAGTCATACAATAGTTCTAAAAGAGAGAAGCGCTAATCCTGCTTCAGCTTTAGGTCGGAGTTTTACAGGTTTGTACACAATTTAGGTTTTCATATTTCGATTGTTATTTTATTTCTGTATTTGGTGTTATTGTGATTTATGATATACTTAGGTATATATTTGTTTCTTTTTGAGATTTTAAGTTTAGAATTTTTGTATTATTTATGATAATTTAATTTTATCTAAATGTTTGGACTTGATTATAATAGTTATGTATACCTTCAATCTTATATACATTCATAATTCTATATATACCTATTTATCATTTTATTAATATAAGATATTATTTTGAGAAATACCCTAGTTCACTGCATACCTAAGAGCAGGATAAAGATCTACCTGTAATTTATTTGGCGTCCAAGTTAAAGGAACAAAGTAAAAAAAGAGGTTATTTTTTCTATCTTCGCAGACATCTGAAGATAGATCGTCGTATCTTTTTGTCAAAAGAAAAATTCCTTTTATATTCACAAATATATTCTATTACATTTTTTAATCAATTATTTTTATTTATTACAATTTACAATTACAATTATTTATTACTATTTTTAAACTTCTAACGTAACATCTGCCTAAGCAAATTTTACGAGTACATGGATTAAAGTGTTTATGCATTACATTCCTCACATCCAATGAATACATATATTGTATGTCAATATCAGCTGTTTCGTAGAGTCACGTTCTTCTTCTTTTATTAATGACCACAGAAATCTAATAAGACAATTCTGCCAATGTTGAGTGTTCGGACAACAGCTCAGTGACACAAATAGTGCAAAAGTGGTGTGCGTAATTAAAAATCTATGAAGAAATTACGTCATCTGATATCTGTCATTATCATAAATTCAAATATGGAAACCAAAGTAATTTTCCATCTAAATTGTGATACACATTTTAAGTTTCAAACCTTATAATGGAATTTGCTTTCAGGTGCAGCAACAGAAACAAGATTGTCTACGTTAATAGTTTTATTAGTACAATTTTTTCTACAATTTCTATTAAGGACATGTTCAGAAACGTCAGTAAGATAGCCTAGTGTTATTTGAAGTAGATAGTTATCAGGTTATTTGGGATAATTAACACTGAAATTGTGACGTCATCGTGGGAGTCATTATCATTGATCGTTATTTAAAAAAACACTTATGTTTAAAAAAACTAAAACAATACTAAATGAGAATTTGGATAATGTAATTACGGTCATATAACATTCTTTTTTTACTGCATAGAATCCAATAACCTTAGCATACAAGGCGCAATGTACGAGGTACGCCAGTTGATAAACTACCCGCAGTCGTTCACCATGCTATACTATGATTCTATCATAATATGCGTTTCAGAAATTTCCCGCACCCGCATGCGTTTCCTAACGATCAATGTGAATGCTCTATTGAGACGAATTTTAAATAGTGATGCAAAAATAAATGTATATAATATATCTATTATACAATAGTATATTTATTTCTTGTTGTTAGTCAATATATTTTATATAGACTGATTAAGTAATTGGTAATTTAGTTTTCATTGTATTGTGTAAATATTTAATAATAATTAATGAATTTTTGTATGTATATTTGCAAATATGAATAATAATAAAAATATATAAAATTAAAAGTATGTAAGGGAGAAACGGTATATTTACATTTCTTTATGTTTTCAATTCGAGAAAGCTTAATTTATTTAATCTGTTCATTATTTTATTGATTTTTAAGCGTTCCATAGACGTTCCATTGCGATTGTCAATGATAGCTTCAATTAGCTACATCAATGACCATCACTTACATAACAATTGACAATCGTAATGGATGTTCTTCGAGTCACGTTCTTATACCTATTGCTTGTACCAAATTACATTATACTTTTTTCGAATTTTTATGTACAGTCGACTATTTTGAAATGGATACAGATTGGACTTTGGACTGGAAGAAACAATCATTAAAGGGGCTATACTCTTACCGTATCTTCTGCGTTTATTTGTCGAAGTTGAGGCACGTGTGAAAGGGATGCAGATATCTTCTTTACCATTCACTCCACCGCGATCCTTTCTCCTTATATCGCTTACAAAAACTATGTCCATTTGAAAATCCCCGTGGGTATTGTATGTATAACTAATTAGTTATTAAATTCAAAATTGTTTATAACATTGTAAATACATTATTAAGGCTGTGTTATTTATTTAGTATAAGTAGTCATAAGTTTTGACTTATTTTTTTCTTTATTGTCTTATACTGAATGACGAAAAAATCACATGATCGGAATAAAAAGTAGAGCTTAATTCATAACTTTATTTCGAAATTGTGTTCCGATACAAACTTAAAAAAATATGATACCAATTGTCCCACTAATAATTATTTTCAACCATATGATTTTTTTGACGTGACGTGTTATGTTTGACGATACTCAGCGAAGGTAGTTATAAAATGTATTTATTTTAAGAAGCAAGATTATTAATTAACGGATTTGTTATACAAAATGCGATTTACGATTTAGCTTGTGCATTTTCGGTATACATTGTTATGCGACCTTGCGAGGTAGTGAATTGCATTTGTCCTTGTTGGAGTATCGCAAAACCATAACTTCTGTGCACATTCTAAGCTATCAGATTATAAGTTTAGGTAAATATAGGTGCATTTATACAAACTATTTACTTTCTTACAATTGTAATGTCAAAATTATATTCGAAATATAATTATAGAAAACAACAACCATAGACAATATTATTTTAATAATTATAGTTTCGTAATTAAAATTGTTATTATTGTAAATAATTTTTTTTAAAGTTGATAATGTATATTATATCAAAAGAATAATAATATAAATATTTTCTAATAAGAAAAACTGTATGTAAATAATCTTTGTAATTGTTTTTTTTATTAATGAAAATTTATATTAACTATATTCTTTTGTTTAGGAATTTTGTTTTATTTAAAGACGAAATACGAATATATAAGAAAGGCATAATAATAAGTAAACAAATGAATGAGACAACATAAACATATGCCACTCAGATATATTTATAACATATGTACTATATATCTAACCCGCAGCCTTTGCGTAACACAGTTATTCTCAACCTTTTTTTTTTTGTTGCGGCACACTTTTAAAACTTCGTGGCACACAAAGTGCCGCGTCACAATAGTTGAGAATCACTGACATCACATCAACTCGCTGACAATCAGTCAATAGACTTTAAATTAGATATTTTAAAATAAGTATGTGATTAAAGGAATTTCAATCAAGTTAGTACGTAGGCGGAACAAAGTTGTATATTTCAAGCAGTTTTTTCTTAATGGAATTTTCCGTTCATTCTCCCATATTAATATTTATTTTTATATATAAAAAAATTAAGTATCATTCCATAAATTATAAATGATGAGTACACCTATTTATAAATACGCTTAATATATTTATAATAATATTGAAATCTACGCATTGAAAGTGATTTTAGAGATTATCTTAAAAATAAGTTAATAAATAAATCATTTAAAAAATTCTAAGTTTTTTCTTTTCCCATCTCATTATTAGCACTAAAGAAAAATAGTCAAATGCTAGACTACATTTGTTTAGGTAAATATTTCTGTTGGTAACACTCATTAAGTTAAACATTAGTACGGTACTTAGGTACACCTAAATGACAATGTGCTTGCTTCGATTGTTAATTTTTATTATAGTAGACTATGTCTATATATCTGGCATATGAGTAGTCATATGTAGTCATAGTGTAGACTCCGGCTGATGCTAACACTAGAGCTACCAGCCGGTCAATATGACCTATTTTTACCGACCGGTCAAAATGACCGAATGACTTGTGCTTGCAAAGTATTCAATATAATTCAATAAATTTATTGTAGAATTGTAATCGTTGACAAAAAATAATGAGTAAGGTTTTACATAAAAGTCTTGTGGAGAATTTTTGAAACCGGTCATATTGACCGGTTGGTAGTTCTAGTATTAAGGTAGATAGATGGTCCATGAGCGGAAACAATTGCTACCAAAGCCACTTCCGCTATGCCGACTTGAGGAGAGGAATATGTGTTTTGTGAATAATAGATTTTTCACTATAATATTTTATTTAGGTACTAAATAATAATATTAAATTGCATTCGCTTTACAAGAAATAATAAAATATATATTAATAAAAGTACTATTAGAAATAAAATTAAATATATTTTTGTAAAAGAAAATTTATTTGCGGGAACAAACGCAAAGCTTAAAGAATGTCTTTTGAGGTAGTTCCGTTACCCAATGAAGCAAAAATTTATTAAAATATTTTTACCGAGCACTGTCATATTAAAAGTTCGCATTTCCTGTACCTACATTGTAAACGAGCTTGTTAAAACTGCAGACGAAACGAAACTTCTATTTATTTTTGCTTTAAAAAATGTACCTACACTCAAATAACAAGTAATGTCGTTATGCTTTTGTTTGGAACTCCGTTCTGGAGTAAAAATTTTAATATACCTGTCTAGATAACCTATTACTACAAAATTATTGATTACATGAGCGATGGAAATGTGTGGTTAAACTAGTGTTTGAGCTTGGCTTACTGTTGGCTTACTAAAAGGATTTTTGACTGAATTTAATATAAAGATTATTTACTTTTTTTACAGTTTTTTTTGTTAATTATTTCATATACAGGTTATGATTGACGAGTTTCTTGTGGTCTTCTTCTCGTCGTACGCCTTTTCGAAGCCATGGTAGAGTCTAATGAAGAGCAAGCGCACGCCTTTAATGCCTATGCTAATTAACGATTTTCATTTCATTTCCACCCAAATTTCAATAAAACTTATTTCGAATAAATATAGATTTTATTGTATTACATATAAAGAAAATAATATTTAGGTTAATATAATAAATCTTATATCTTCTATATGCTATCTATTCACCTGAAGGCTTTTAATAATGTCCGTACTATGCTAAGAGATCGAAGTTTTTAATAAAGTCATATTAAAACCCGTCGAGCCAATTCTTTAACCAATTCAAGACGTATTAATTTCTCCAATAACATCTATAGTTTATCAATGAAGACAATATTGGAGTCACTGTGGTGCCAAGTTGAAAGTCACAATCCGTTTTTGTTAGGTTAGCTTTCAGGAAGTTTCAATTACTTATGCCAACTTTGAGCCAATTTGGGTAGCCAAGATTATTGTCTTAAACAATAAAAGTCGGTTTTATAACTTATTAAGGTTGCATCGTTAAGTATTCCAAATCATATCCTGCAAATTTAAGCTACCATTTAATTTCATATGTTTTCTTTGTAGCTGGTTTTATCTCCACTACGCTAACTTGAGACTGTTTTTGTCTACTTCCAAGCTAATGTTAATATAGTCCCCAATGACATATACATACAAGTTGCATTCTCCATCGAAGTAGGTTATAAACAATCGAAGAGTTATTATCTCTCAGTCGCAGGCGTTGGCTTCTATTCATGCAAATAAAATGAGGAAAAAACACCCATTTCAACACCTGCGCTTATAAAGAATGCTTTTAATTTAGCTTTGGGAAAAAATTTAACCGTTTACCGTTTTATATTAGGATCGTTTTTGTAATTAATTAAAAAAGACGGTGATGTTAAAAATTAGTTGAGATTTTACTCTTCACTGACTAAGGTTAAGGATATGCGTTGAAATTTATCAAAAATTGAGCCGATACCAATGTAACTTTGTAATATATATAAGTCACTTAATACCTATAATATAATATAAACATGAATTAAAAGAGTGGTAAGTAGACTTATGCAGTAACCTAATCAAGTTTCGAGATCAGCTTCAAAATACATATATTTGTGTGAATATCTCTGTCTCTTTTATACATGTAGGTACGAAAAAGATACAAACTAAATGATAATGCCTAACAAATCGATTATTACAATATAAATCATTGTTATACGGGTGCGTTGACCCGAAACAGTTCACTACAATAATCTGGAATATAATTTCGCAATTAAACTTAAAGGGTCCATTTTATCAACCATCAAAATAGTTTAATGTGCCACTAAAGCATTTTCGCTGTACAAACACTGATCGCAGCGCACAAACATCTATAAATCTTATGAACGCGGTTACATATCTGCGTATACTCACTCGTAACTGTCTGCGCACATTACCTACGGCTGACAAACACAAACGGAAAAATAGCAAGCATTTCTGTAAATATTTGTGTATTTAATTAATTGTGCAAATCTCCAGCAATGATATTTTTAAATATTAGCGCCAAAATATATATACTTACACCTATATGTTTACATATATATTTTTGCGATAAAGCTACCCGTATTTATCAATAAAGATATAAGAAGAAACTTGTAACAAACTCAATAAAACTTCTGCCGTATTTTAATTAGTTATTTCACAAGTTTATGTGAGAAGTTGGAAATTTTATCTAAATAACCAATGAAGATAAATGTAGAGATTTCAGCATTAATATTTTATATTATCAAGGTAAGTATTATGATGTATGCTTTATTTATTATGTAATTCATTACAGTAATACCCCGCTTAACGCGACCCCGTTATGCGCGGTTTCACTATAACGCGAAATTCAAATTTATTATTAAATTACGCGAAAGAGTGCGTATAAACATAATGTAGTCATCAACTTCTCTATGGTCGCGGGAATTTCAGTTAACGCGATTTTTTCCGGAACATATCCCTCGCGTAAAGCGGGGCATTACTGTACAATTCTAGCCTAAATCCACTCTTTACTACTCATATTTGATAGAAAATAAACAAATATATGTATGTATATGTAGACATACTATAGCTTGCTCCAAACCAAGATACTCTGTACTATCAGGACTAAAACAACTCAAACATGTAACATCCAGGTCCGAAACAGACACCTACTTTCCCTAAAATTACAATATATCAATTAATAAATGTTACGAATGTATTAGCAATGTTCAGGACTCTTAACCAGTTTACATAATCAGACAATGACCCAGAATCGAAGCAATAATTTTTGGTTATATATGTCGGGGCACGGGAACCTCCCACATTTCAAAAGACTGGTAAAAGAAAATTATATGCGATATAAAAAAATATTTGTCAGAAAGGTTATGTACATTCACATTTAATGTAGATCCTGTTGCCCTAAATTTACAAAAATGTGGGAGTTTCCCGTGCCTCATCCTGTATAAATATATACCGTTCTTAATAGCATCTAATCAATAAAAGAAATATTTCACAAATTAAAGAAATTCTTTACTAAAATAATTTTAGTAGTAACATTTTACTTTTTATAAAAGCATAATATGTATGTCTTTTGATATACAAAAACTTTCACTCGGAAATGTATTACAAAGTTACATTAATAAGACTGGAATGTCTGTTCTAAAATACAAAAGGAACATTCGTGGCGTGTTCACGTTATGACGCATTCGCAATGTCCGTTAGTACTTACGGGAGATGCGGGTGATTTCTAAAACGCATATTACAGGGCCCGTTTAAATTGATCGTTAGCTACCGCATGCGGGTTGAAAAGTGATACTAAACGTACCTTGAAAATAAGCCATTACGACAGTTATTCAAACGCTTTTTAAATTTAGCTATTTTATTAAAACTAGTATGAACTTAGTCGACTAATTAGTGAGATGAGATTTCTCTTGACTCTTTGACTTTTAAAAAGGGAATATCTTTTATTACATGCTGCGGATTTTGTTCTAATTTTAAAAGAGGTATGTTTTAATATAAATTTGCTTCATTTGTTTTATGACGTCATGCAGAATAAAACATGCACACTCAAACAAATTGATTCGTGACCCACCTGAATGCTAAATTCGTCTGACATTTGAATACGTCTAAGTAGAAATTCGCGTGGAAAACGTTATAAGACATTGATCAGAAACCTCAAAGGCTAACATAGTTTTACAAATTGTTTGAAAATCTCAATAATTTCTAAAATGACTACATATGGCACTACATAGTCGTGATTAAATTTTCTATGTATGTACTGTTCTTATTCCTATATTGTTACTAGAACATGTTACCTAGATTATGTCAAGAAGATAAATTGTGGGTAGTTTCAAGTTAAAAAATAATACATACGTTTAATTTATTATATCACGTAATACGTCTGTAATTCGTCTTACGTTACCTTCATGATTGCAAAATAGAAAATTAATACATAATTAAAATATCCTTTGAAGGTAACTTTGAACGAACATTACAAGTCACGAACAGCTTTTTAAATCTGCACCTCTCTGCTCTTTGACCAGAAGGAAAACTTCCTCTTATAGTTTCCTTGTTATCGATAAATAAAGAAACTATATCTAAATATATTTTCATAGTTAATATAATAACGAACTTTTTCCACAATAAACCTGTAAAAGAAGTTTAGTTTTCATTTACTTAACACTAGAAGTGTCGGGCTGCATACTATACCTTTAAAGACCGCAGCCGTCAATTTTGTTTACTATAAGAATAGTCACATTGACAATATTTTAATAATGGTTTTTTTATATGGATTTAAGCTGATATAATGAAGTAAAAAAAAAACAAACTAAACATATATAATATATTACAATATTTTAATATAATGAAGTAAAAAAATATGTATATGTTTACAAAAGACATTCTCAGTGAGAATTTCTCACCCTATCTGTACTAACAGACTTAGTAAAAACTGACAGCAAATTAGTTGATCACTCTACTCCAGCATTATGTCAAACACGATAGAAAAAGACAGATAGATTGTCTAGTCTAGAGATATGACTTTTCATGTCGTTTTTAATTTAGTTGTGTAAGGTATCCATACAATCACATATTTTAAATACAACTTTGAACAGTGATAACTTTTTATTTTCTTAACTAAATATAATTATTATAATGTATTAAATATAATTCCTGTCATTTTTTTTACTTTTGTTTAAAGCGTGATTAAACTAAAGACTCATGTTCAAAATCCAAGTGGGTTTCTTAATAAATAGTTTGTAAGACGTTGCTCAAACCACCCTTTGACTCACAAATAGAATAGTTGGCCGAATACTTTAACAAATAACTCTTTAGCGGTATGCAGTCCAGTGCAAAATCATCTCCCAACCGTACTACATATTTTTACAAACAGCTGGCCTTTGTATGTACACAACCTATGAACCATGAACAACCTAAAATAAAGAAAAATCTGAGATCTGTGGCGAGACGATGATGACATAACCCAAATTTATGAATATAAATCGATATATAGCGATTAAAATGCAATATAAAACATAATCAAGTATTTATAAAAAATATATAAAAATTAATATTGACGTAAATAGTTATGTTAAAACCGTATACAGTGTCTTGCCATATTATTAGACACAAAGAAAAAATAAAAACTTTTTTTTTCTTTAGATAACAATAGTCTTACAACAAAAAAAAATTAAGTGGCCTGGAAATTCTCCAGACATGAACCCCATGGAGAATGCATGGGAGTTTCTGAAAAGGGAAATAACAAAATCAGCAATAACAACAAAAAGAGAACTAATTGAAAAGTTGATTTTCGAATGGATCCATAATCTCCATCTTCAAGACACTATTAGGGCACTTATTGCAGCTAAAGGAGGGACTACAAAATATCGACTAAATATAGGTATTACAATGAAACTGATGTAACAACCACAAATTATTAAATGATCACATTAAAATTGGTTTTATTTTATTACTATTGTATTTCTTTATTGATTAAAAATATGAAACTGTATATAGCATTTAATTATTTGCTGATTTCTGTTTTTCTTCCATGGGTCTAATAATATGGCAAGGCACTGTGAATATAACGTTAAGTGTAGATGTAACAAATAAATAATTAATTTTACATTACATCTAATATTATCTTTGTTTCAATTATTCTTGAACCAAATTCAATTCCATTTTGTCTATTTGAGCATACATAATTGAAATTGGTTATTCATAAGCTTAACCATCTATCATCATCACCCCTGCCATAGCATGTAAGCTTAGCTCTATCATCCACAACGACTGTTACTTGTTTAAGGTAATCAGTGCCTATATTTAGTTCATATTTAGTTAAAAACACGTTAGTATAAGACACGTTTTTATTATTTTTAATTTTTTATTCTAATGAGAAACTTTTTATAACCTTAATACAGAATATGTTCATAAATAAAAAAGAATGTTTTGCACTTAATTTTTATTTTTTAAATGTAAAAAATATATATTCATTTTTCTAATAATTTCAGCAAAAGTTTAGATAGACGAGTTTGAATGTGTGACAGGAGTCATCATCAGGTTTTCATATTACTGCGGACTCGGCTCGCTTCCGGACAGCTTTGAAAAATGACCCAAAACTCTTCCTATGTGACTGCATTCTCTCCCACAGCGCACTGAGATAACAGAGACGTAGCGAGCGAACTGTTCTTTAAAAATAAAACAGAAACTAAAAATGCTCGGTTTGTTTAAGATACTGTATCAAAAGTTAGCCTTTTGAATTTTGTTTTCTTTTATAACCTGACAAGTTAACACACTCGAAGGGACATAAATGTCTGCAGCTAACAGTTACTATCGATATGCTAGCTTGAGAAGTATAATATGCACTATCCAGGTTGGCAGCTACCTACTTCCAAGCAGATCCTAAAACACGAATAGATCATTTCAGAAGCGTTGCACTTGAAGGTAGTAATATTCCAGGGTGGTATACTGGGCTAAACTATTATCAGACTCACTTACAACTTATATAGTTTAAGACAGACATTAAAGAATGGTAGGCAGACTGATGATGGCATTGGCCCAGTATGTGTCCTGGGGAATTACCACCACTTTCAAGCAGAACACCCGTGAAGTGACTTAGTCGCGTTGCGGGATCAGCTTGGAAGTAGCCGGGATAACGAGAGGAGTGTGCCCTGTTAATTTAGACAGACCACATTCGTCTCCTTAAGCCGGCATAGTGGAGTCGACTGTTGTGCGCTGACATCTGTCTGTGGTAACAGTTGTCACCACTCATGGACCGCACTCTAGTTTAACGTCAGGCAGAGTGTGGTCATATGCTGGGCTATTAATAAAAAAAAGACACTTTATTTTAGGTTTAAGTAAGCACAAAGTCAAGTTAATTTGTGTGTGTGTTTGTGTTATGTTGATGAGTGAAATTTGCAGGCATTAAAACTTAGACATTTGCCTCTATTTGATTGATTTGTCTGTGCATCCAGCCATTCGCGATAACACACAGAAGAACTTCAATTTGTCAAGTTATCGAAAGCAACGGAGGCTATTGTAATAATAATGATATATATGAACATGCCATAAATTTTGTTGTCACATTTTCAAAAAAATACTTCTAATATACTTGGTACTACAATACAAGGGTCTAATAAAGGTTTAAAAAAACATGCGGGGTCAGGACTAACGAAAGCCACTCCCTTATAACCTGATTTTTTAAATACAATATAGTTAATCTCTATAATAGGTATTCCTTGGTCATTTGCGTATTATTGTTTGTATTATTTTGTATTTATTTGATTCTATAGTCTTCCCATAATCTTAGTACTACTTCTTCCCTGCACTACATGTATTGATCATATTTGCCAAAGATTAACGAATAGAAATTATGTCGCAATTAATTTTTCTTATTATTATTAATAATGTTTTTAATGTAGACAGTAGTTCCCCAATGAGACTTTCATTACGTTTATAAAATCTCCCGCACACTGAACGCGGTTTTCAAAATCAAACAAAAGCGATATCAAGAAGTTGAAATGATAGATTTGACGTAAAGATTTATTAAATAAAATTATCTTAAAGTCAAAACTCTAAAATTCACATAAAACATGCATGCCTCCTTTATGACATTCAATAATGATGAATATCACTTCAAAATATGGTTGAAAATATCTCGTAAAATAAATGCGAGTTTAACGAGCTTCATTTTCTAATATTCGAAGAGAATCGCGATCAAATGCTCAAAAGATATTTGTCACGGTTTAAAAGTATAAAACTAATTTTTAAAATATGAAATTCTATATAAAACGTTATTTTATGACGATGATATTATACTCGTAAAAGTCAGATTTCTTACTTTTCTTGAATGGACAATGGTCTAGAAATAAAGTCAGGGAAGAACAATTCAAATATAGAACACTGAACAAAGGACTACTATTATTTTAGATATATAATACTAACGGGCGTAATATAATATTTTATATATTCTACTCAGGGTAACGATATAGTAAGAAGGAAGAATATAGTAAGGAATATAGTACAATACGAATGAAATATATCTAATTATAGTAGATATATATTTTTACAATTAACTAAAGGTCAATTGGCCTTTAGATTTGAAATATAAAGGATATCATTTTAGATTTCAATTCGCCGAAGTGGAAGTCATTGCGGCTCTATTTTGGGAAAGCAAAACCAGTATGTGTACAAATGTGGGATTTTAATTAAATTTTGGATTTTAAAATATAGGTTTAATTATTCCATACTTACTGTTTACCATTGTTTTACTATTTCAATGCTGTTCATAATCTTAAATATCCTAATCTTATGAAAACAAGTCGAATTACGTTTTTATGATAAACAAACGCAACTTAAATTGGTAACATTATATACTATGCTATGCTAACATAGCTACTTACAAAATAGTACATAAATTTCTGAGTATTTGAAATGGTTTCCCTAAATTTACTCCGCCTGGAGACAAACATGTAGCACGTGAGGTGAAAACCAGAAATGGTACATGATTTCTTCTGACGCATTCAATGTTCACTTTTTAAAATTTAGTATCACATTTTCAATAGTGTCTTAGGTTATTCACGGACGTAATTTAACTAATTTGAAAGTTAGTATCTATCGTTCTTGATTAAAATTAATCAAAATTTAAATAAACACGAATTTTATCGGCTCTGATTTTTAGTCGATACAAATATTCATTGTTATAAATCTAATATTATTTTAATGAAGTTATATTAATTCTATACATATATATTGAAGCTTACTTAATCAAAAAAAATATCGAATATTAATACATATAAATATTTATAAATGAAATATAAAAAGGGTCATTCCATACTTCCGTGTAGAAGTAAATAAAACCCAGCTCAATGAAAATCTACAATAACAAAAATTCCCGATAGAGGAATATTGTTACTAACGCTTAATACAAGCTCCCGAATATCTATTGTCAGTGTTCACAGAACAAGCGGAGAACATCAGTAACATGTGACAGTTCGAATCAACGCTACACCACACTTCAGTTGAGATATTCGATAACTCATCGGTACATGCATGCAAACTACTCCTTTGTGTATGCGGTGAGGAAGGCCTATTTTAGGATAAACTGTAGATTGCGTTTCAGAATCGCAATAAACGTCGGGTTATTCGGCGGCTGTTCGAGTTTGTATTCGATTATTCCACGACATATTGGATTGAGATTTTTTAAAGATTTTGCTTTTTTTATTTGAAATTAATAATATTTTTTTAACTAAACATATAATTAAAATATAATAAACAATTGTGTAGATTATTTGTTATTGTATTAAGTATCTCAGAAAGCATTAAGAAAATGTTAATCAGATTGAGAATATTATTATACTATATTTTGAGGCTATTCCTAAACAAACAAAAATTACCAAAATCATATTATTTTAGCGAACTTACATTTAGAAAGCTATGTAATCAAAATTGTAGTATCTATCTATTAATTTAGTTAAGACATGCAAAATCTAGGAAAGGATATTTCCTTTACAGTGTCATACATCCAGACACTAATAGTAGATTGAGTATTTAAAAAAAGTTCTATTAACTTTACTTGTGTATTTATTTTATATTGGGTAACATTCCGGTAGCAGCAATAAATTAAACAAAAGAACATTCAGGAACTGGGTATATGGTCATCTATAGATATAATTATTATAGTGACTCATATGTAGTTACTAGCAAGAGATTCTCAGCTAGTCGGTTGGTAGTCCTTTGATCTCGCTTGTTCTGTAGCGATGACAGCCTGTTGAGGCTTAACTTAATCTTTGATGCTTGGACGAGTTGAAGATGGATAGCCTGTTATCTATTGTGTTTATGTACGTATGAAACATACATCTAGGGTAAGTAAAATATTATAATTAAACAGTAATTGCGTAGTATTAGGGCATTTGAAATGGTGACCCTAATTGCCTTTCTGAATGATGTATATGATTATGTAAATGATAGAATTAAAGTGAAATAATTTTAGAATACAATTTTTGTTATTAAAACTAACATATTGAATGTTTAGGAAACTTTTATATTTCAAATAAATAATATAAAATAAAATATAATAAGAAAAAATATAAATTAAAAATCTTCTGACTAAACATTTTATCTCAAGACAAAATCCTTTATATCTACTATTTATTTAATTCACTTAGGTATAAATTTTCTTCATAAATATGCAGTTATTTAAGTATATATTATTATTTATTATTTTATGTAATGTATATATTGTGTATATTTAGTTATTATTTTCTTTTCATTGCACCGAATATCACCGCTCATACCGACAAAGGTTAGCTGGTAGATAACGCCGACGGCATTAAGCTCGCCTATGTGAAAAAATAGTTTAAATAAATAGTTACTATAGCGTGACATATGCGTACATTTGTAATGTATAAAAATTAAAGATGCGATGGCACGCATGTCACGCTTTTAGTGCGATATATACCTACGTGACAAATAACATCTGACGAACTGATTTTATCATTAAAAATCTTACATTTGCCTACATGGTTAAATTTAATTCTCTCAACCGATATTAATAGATATCAAAGCTTTAGTAATACCAGCTTCTATCAGACAGAAGTCACGTGCTCTGAGGACTACTACATTTCCTTTTCCTGGTGCTCAGGAAATTCATATGAGGCTCAACATACACTACTACCAGTCAGAAGCGATCTGTTTTCCTACTACAATTAAATTACAGGGCAGGATTCTAAAATATACTATATTCTATTTTAACATATATAATTGGCATTACAGTGACGAAGTCTATACAAGTCGTTTCATAATGGATTTTCTTTTAAATTTGTTGTATTTAAACCGATTTTGAGCGGCTTACTTTGTTTCTTTTCTGTCATTGTTGTTACTTCTACTGTTTAATTTAACCGGACTAAATCCATAATTCGCCATTAAAGTGTTACAATAATGGAACTGAGATATCTACATAGGTATTGTGCATCAATTGTTTAAATATACTTTAAATTATATTTTAAAATTAGTTTTTATTGAATGAAATAAATCTAATAAGATATATATTTTCAAAATCCTTTCTTAAAATTGGTTATATATAGTACAAAAAATCAAAATAATATGCGTAGTTTTTCCCCCTTATACTTATGATAAACAGTTTAAGATATATTATTTATTCAATAGTTTAAAACATATTTTATTTAGTGTATATAGAACTTAACAGTGCCGAGTCTCCATTGTACTCGTAGATATGATCCAAAGACAATTCACTAGGTAGTTCAAATGCTAACAGACATGCGAATTATTTATTCAATAAAGTATCTATGTAAAACTTTTGTATGAATATATGTATAAGTTATATAAATTGTAAATGGTATGTAAAAGGTAAAATTAATTTTAAATATTTTTTATAAGCTCTTGTTTGATTTGAGATTTGAGTTGTAATTTTTTTAAATATATCAATATCCTATAATTAAAATTTCATTTAGTTTATATAATAGTAGTCCTTTTTATAATATGTAGTTTTAATGTAATTTTATAGGTAGGCTTTATAAATAAATAAATATAAAAGTCAAAATACGGTAAACACTTGGATACTAACTACTTTTAACTAACTAATGTTCTCATTTTTTCTCTCTTCCTGAATTCTATTAGACTCTTGTTTTCTTTTTATTATTGTGTAACATCTAAACTATGTATTTTTGTAATTTTATTAGAAGTGTTATCTATCCCTTTATCATCTTGAGCATGTCCGTCTTACCATATAATTAAAATTTCATTTAGTTTGTATAATATTACCCCTTTTTATAATATGTAGTCATAATGTTATTTTATAGATAGGCTTTATAAATAAATATTATCATTTGATGTTTAATTTCAAAGCTAATGTCTCGATATAATAATTCGTTCGACAGTTCAGTTTGTGTAGGTATCAGAAATTTAATATTTAACTTGATAATTGCTTTGATGTTTTCATGATTACGATTAGCATACATAGTTGGTTACTATAGATTTATGTTTATATCACTTCCATTAGAATGTATATTTTAAACAGGTTTTTTTGTTAATTGTTTTATGTACAGACTATGATTGACGAGTTTCTTGTGGTTTACTTCTCATCATACGCCTTTCCGAAGCCATTGTAGAGTGTAACGATGAGCAAGCGCACGCCTTTAGTGCCTATGCTAATAAACTATTTTCAATTCATTTCAAACTGTCTACAAAAACAAAAGCCTAATGCTAATGGTAAAAGTAACACTGATATATACGTATGTGTAATGCAAGTGATTAGTAACACACGAAACTCAAACCTTAACAAACCTTAGCATGCATTTCTAGTGTAGTTTCTCATACATTACAAAGTCGGGGCACAAGACACAACCTTAAACTGTCAAAGAAACAATTTGAAAAGCAATGAAAGTCTAACTTTTCAATCTAAGTAATCGATTCTCTTTACAGTGCACATGCAGCCTTGTACACAATAGCAACTGTAAAATATACCATTTACATATATCAAAATAGAGTAGACAGTTTTTATAATTTTGTTTCAATATTTATTGTAAAAATGCCCATACAACACCTGCCCTTAAACAAATAACTGTTTTTTTTTTTAAATAACATAAATATTAATCTTTGGACACCACTACGAAGGCTGTCAGTAATAGTAATATACAGTATGAGATATAAAAGGTTTAAATCAAAGGTTACAACTATGCACGTGACCTCAGTTGCCACGTTGACATATTTAATAATAACATGTCTTCTCTACGCAAATATATGGCAGTGGCCGTCTCGCTTGATTCCAATTGCATCAGACTATCAAATGTCACACATAAATTGTAGATCGGCGCAGTCTCGGACACGGTCCTTGTACGTAGAGTGCTTCTACACTACGATTTATCTCGTATTTTTCAATGTAACTGGGAAATAATATTTTATTTCCATGCATTTTGTAGAAGTAACACTCGTCTGTGACAAATTCTCAATATTTTGATTTAATGTTTTCGTTTATGATTTTTTAAATGTAAGTATAAAATGCTTACGGGAGTATACAGACACGTTAAGTTAATAATTACGCATGCTACTAACCAACTTATCCAATAGTAGTCGACTTCGAATCTTATATGAAATACGTTATTAATTTCACATAAATATCATTTTACGCGTACATCAGAATGAGTCGTGACATATGCATGCGTACATTCGAACTGCAGTATATTATATGCTTATACATATGTATATTAGTATGTTTCAAAGAGATTGTAGGTAAAATTGAAAATACTCTTTATGCATGATGGAAGCTGGAGTGCTTGCTCAGAATTTAAAATATTATTATTCCCTTTTAACATTTAGCTACATTTCCCCTCAAATACAATTTGTTATTTTACTATTTTCATTTTGTTTTAAAAAATGTATTTACAATTCCATTAATAGTAAATTTTAGCGAGTGTAAATGCAAGCAAACACGATTCCGATAAAAAGTTATTTTTCATTTAAATTTTAATATTTTATAAGCATTTTATGTTATAAGATTACTCTTTAAACATCACAATATCAATTATGTTATTAAAAATCCAAAAAGTCCAGTGAAAAATGTAATGGTAGGCGTGTGCCTGTCAACCTAGACCCTAAAAAAGCATACTGGAAACGACAATACATATTTCGTTACATTATTTCATTACTTTAGTACTGGTCTATCAAGAACACAACAACAAAGAAGATATATATATAGCAAAAGCTCAGAAACTTTTTGTTTTACTCCAGCCGGAAATCAAACCTCGACGTAACCAACCTGAAGGTCGACAAAGCAAGGTATGAGATTTCATAAAACTTTAAAAAGTAATTTCATTAAGAAAACACATACAAATTGTTATTCAGGAAAACAAACCCAAAAGCTTCGCAGCCAAGCTTTTTGGTAAAACTTTGAAAACAGACAAGATCATTACAGAGACCCTTCAGGCGTAAAATGAAGTCATAAAGTTGGCCAACTGAAAAAATGCGAATCCAAATACCCGAATTGTATGTTTATTTTTAAATGAGATATTAGGAATTTACTGTTTTTAAGGTAAAAGTACCATTTTTATATATTTTTTTTCGTGGTTCAATATTATTATGAATTTCTAGATACTATAAGATCGGCCTACCGCAACATCTCGACCACTCATTTATATGAGAAAGAATATGGTCCAAAACATGGGCGTTGGTCAATAGACAATAGATTTACTAAGATAATCATACTAAAGAATAAAACAATACATGACAATTAAATACATAAATTACGATACAGTGTACCAAATAAATTTAAACTGACTATAAAAAATGTCATTTGTTTTCTGGGAAGTTAGAAACTCCACACACAGCTGACGCTATCTAAAATGAAACACATTTTACTATTATACAAATCGACTGTAATATTATGTCGACAGAATGCATAAATAAATGGTCATAACAGGTACACTTACTTCGCTCCATTTAAAATTGACTTATCCTGATGATCTTTGTTAAGAATTCATCAACATTTTATACTCAAATTGGCCATTTTTATCATGAAGATCCTTTTGTTTTTATTTAATATCAAAGACGTGGGCGGTTTATTTATTCATTATCTTTTCCTGCTAAATCCGAAATGTAAATAAGTTCAACTATGTACTTACTGGACAATGCAAGCGGAACTATTAGTTAAAAAAGGCAGACTCACCTTTGACGTAATAAAATTTTGCGTAGTTAAATTTTATTACTGTATTAATGCTATGTTTGTTTATCTCTCGTGTTTTGTTATTTTAGACTAAATTAAATTGCAGTCGGATATAGGAGAAGACCGTCAAATGTAGATGCAAACAACTTTAAGAACCCAAGACATAGGTACTAGACGTAGGTACTCGTAAACTTCAGGTAATCTAATCTAGTGACTAACTGGCTTGTTCATTTACTATTTTTAGGGTTGAAATGAATTTTGTCTTACACGGATGTATATACAATAATAATTAAAATAGAGACATGTCTGTACTTGCCGTTACATGCAAACGCTTTTATAAGCTTCAACACACTGGAAGGTGTACGCGGTACTATGGCTTTCTAAAAATTACTCATTGAGACACGTTACAGTACATTAAAAATGTATTTGGAATAATTAATGAACATACATTTCTTAGTTAATCAACTTTAATTAACTTTTGGTTAAGAGTTACAAAAAAATAATAATAAAATGTGTTCGCGCCAATTGCACACAGTCCACTTGTTCTCCTACAATATGTATAGAAATAAAATAATATAATAGAAAAAACTTTATTCAAGTGGTGAGTTAGAGAAAAGGCTGGCGCTATTATTCAGCCACTCATAAATGTTGAAAGTTACTTCAGAATCACTATAGTTTTTATTTACTGCTTCCTCCAGAACTGTAGTTTTGTGGCACACTTTACGGCACTCGCTACATAGAAATTTTACCTTTATTTATGTATGAAAATGCGCCGCTAATTCACTAGAGTTTTGAATCAAACTTTAGAATGAAATCTTTAGTAGGCAAAGTCGGCTTCTATGGAGTAGTTATAGATATTGTTGGGTTTATAAATTTTGCATAACATAATAGTCTAATCTTAAACTAAAGTGCTTAAACAAATGAAGGAAACATCACCTACACAGGTTTATACATTTTTATAAAGACATACCTCTATTAACAACAGCTATTTCTGATTATTTGACGGACATATGAGACAACTAATAGGCAACACTTGTCACTGCCAAACTAGATGGAAAATGTAACATTGTCTAGAGCGAAGTACATACGTCGATTTTCAAATGGATACAGTTTTTCTAGGTATATAAGCGATAGAAAGAGAAACGATCGTGGTGTCGTGAACGGCAAATAAGACAGCAACATTTTACACATGCCTCAACTTCGACAAATGAACGCAAGCGACGTGATAAAAATATAGTTATCCCTTTCTAATTATTGTTTATTCCAATCCAAAGTCCAATATGTATCCATTTGAAGATTGTCAACTGTATCTAATTCGAGATTATGACATTTGTTAAGAGACAAAAGCACGAATAGAAACACGCTTTGTCTTATTTATACGGACAATATTATTTTTTGTTTCAAAGCAGTATTAAAATATTAAAACAAATATTTAATAAAAAGAATATTAAGTGTTGATTTTGTAAGGATTTTACTTTGACGTGAAGTAACCCAGTCTCAAGCAAAATTCTCATTCTAAATTCTGCTTTGCCTTTGACTTCGCTGGGTGTTACTTACGTTTAAATGGACTGGGATTTTCCAGTTCCTTTTTCTATAGTAACTATATACATATACCTATATATGGTATATATTAATTATATGTACAAAATAACAGAAGACGGTTATTTAAATTTAGCAAGGAAAATGGGACATATGTTGTATTTAGAAAAAACTATTATGCTATATGACAATATTTACTCTGCAGTTTATTCACAAATCTATAGTAATATTATAAAAAGGAAAGATTTGTATTTTTGCATGTTTGTAACGAATTGGCTCAAAAACTACTGAACTGATTTCAAAAATTCTTTCACCATTTGAATGCTACATTACCACTGATCAATATATGCTATATAAATTACAGGAAAAAAATAAAGATACCTACTTACTAATACTACAATAATGTAACCCAAAGTTGCCAAAAATTGCCATAAAAGGCAGGCGTCGTTTAAATATGAAACATTGTTAAACTTCATAGTACTTTATATCTTCATTACTACGCGAACGAAATCGGGGACAACAGCTAGTATAATATAAAACAATTAATATAGTTTTTTTAAAGATAAGTCGATTCAAAAATTTGATTTTTATTGTAATTTAAAATATCATCTCATCGTAAAATCTTCCCGTACATTAAGCTGTCAATAACAAATCGATACACATACAATTCCCTTCCATCGAAGTTGATAGCCACTTGCGGTCAATGGACAAGTAGAATCATTAGTCAAAGCGATTGGACAGAATATATTACACACGCAATTAGTTACACTCAGGCCCTTTATATGTATGCGGTTGGATTATGGATGTGTTTGTGCAAAAATATATGTTATTCATTACGTGTATTAATGGAAAGTATAAAATATTAAGTTTGGAAGAAATTCATCTTTGTAGTTATTTGTTGTTAGCGCGCTGGTCTGTTCCGCAGGTCTCAGGCCTGATTATTTTATTTGTAATATGATATTTTATTTTATAAAATAGATGTTATATGTTTGTCTTGTCTTGTTCTTGTCCTAGTTTTTGTCCTATAGTCTCTCTCATAGTAGTATCCTAGTTTCATTAGGTCACGGCATTGTATTCGTATGTATATATATATTTTTTTAATTCTACTATTGTGTTAATTTTTCTTATTTTCAATGGGTTTAACTGTCACACTATAATCAAGATGCCTGTAAAACTATCGAAAATTAACATAATCAATTAAACAATTTATTTGTTTATATTTTATTAACTCTTTTAAGTCTTCAGTAAAATTGTATCTGAACAAACAAAATTCAAAGACGGATGGTATACTTAATAAGGTAATGTATCTAAAAAGTTTTTCAATAAGAGACCTGCAAAAGGTAAATAGTTGTGAGGGTTGGCATTCAAACGAGCCTTCTCCATCCACCTGAGAAGGGGTAGAGGGAAGACTTTAATTATTTCGGTAAATGTGAAAACTTCTTGCAAATATTTAGGGGATATTTGGTCTAATACGACCTATAAAGTTTGACCTCTTTTTATGTAATAAATGTAGAACTAAATAAATCTCCAAACATTTAAAATTCGAACACTATATTTCTGGAATAACCACGTAATATGCGTCAAATATTTACGTGATTAAGAAAGGACAACGCAAATTAATTAAAATTTTAATGAAAACACTGTTTAACGAAACTGATATATCCATAATTTAATTTAGGTTTAAGCTTTTGTTTCACTTTACTATGATCATGTCATGCACACTGTATTGAAACGTGGACTTATTTAATCCCTATATATACATACGTACATAATACAATAGTATATCTGTATATAATTGCATCATTGTATTATATCTTACCATTTAGCAATTTTAGAAACAAAAAAAAGTAGCTTATTAGAAAAGAGGTCAAATTATGTAGTAAAACTAGTCTCTATATATTTTGGAAGACTCCGCGAGTTCGCCGGCAATTGACTTCGCCCGGTTTGTTTTGAAGTTTCATTTGTAATCACAACTGACATGGATGTTGTGAAACATGATACCCGACTCTGAATCAACGAAGTGTACATTTACAAAACGTTATTGCTGAATTAAAATGAACGAAGCAACTGTGATCATCTGTCTGACGTTTTAAATATTAAA
Source organism: Tineola bisselliella (assembly GCA_028551675.1). Taxonomy (NCBI): domain Eukaryota; kingdom Metazoa; phylum Arthropoda; class Insecta; order Lepidoptera; family Tineidae; genus Tineola; species Tineola bisselliella. Next base: position 17,732 of record JAPWLS010001934.1, on the reverse strand, counting down.
TGTAAATGAATTATAATGATTTCCGCGTAGATTGATATTAAAAATATGGGACTGTATGGGACAATGGACAATATTTTTTTACTCAGATGATCAATTAAATTGTATTGTGGTTTTAAAAAATATTATTTTCTATTAATAGAAATCTAAGTGCCTGAAAATAAACAAACGATAATGTTATTTAAAATAATACATACACCTAATATTGTATCTCACTCCAATTGAAAACGCAGGTAGTAACAAAACTAACATAGACCATTACCATTCGGCTTTTAATATAAATGACCAAAATAATGGCTGTTTCACTATTCATTTCCTAATTCATTTAAAACAGTATTTAATGTCTTGCTGACTCAATGAAATACATTATCGCAGCCGAAATGAGTTTTAATTGAATACTTTTGCAATACGCTCATTATTACGCTTGCCCAAAATTGTTTATACATTATGTTTTAACTAATTCAATAACTATTTTTCTTCTTGTACGATAAAGAAAAGAAATATATGAATACAAGAAACTTTTGCATGAGCATAGATTATAGAGTGGTGCGTAGACAAACGCAAGATGCCAGATAAACGTAAACGTAAAAATTATGGTTTTATTATGGTCTTGCCAGCTTAAACGATTATTTATGGTTCAGTTGTTGTAAATATAATATATTTAAAATAAACACCGAAAAACATCTAATTGAATATTGGGATTTTATAATACTAAAATTTAGTTAGTTCGAACTAACACGAATGATTTAGGAAGTAATGTTTCATACAGAAATTTAATAATGTATTTAAGAATAATTTAGTGGTTGCAAGTACTGAATTACTAAAAAAAAAAAGAATATATATTCTCCCCATACGCAAACCGCATTGGTTCGCTTAGTGAAATTGCAATCATTATGAGTATTAGTTCCCTTTGGTAATGCTACACAAATAAATGGCCGTTCATTTATTACCACACTCATTTTAGTCGTGTAATATTTTTTGTCGGTTCGTTTAGTGTTTTAGCCTAATTACAATTTGTATTTGCGCCATATGAGACACGTTCTCATGACAGTTGTAATAAATAAATGATTTTATAATTCATAAATAATTACTTAAATTTTTAGTTAAATCATTAATGTCAGTTGGTTATTGTATATAATAATTTTAGTTCAGCGCATGACCGATAGGTTCGCAATGATCACTTCATATCTGCGTATTGGAATCAATTTTAACGTTAACAAAATTTAATAACTAAGCCATGATATTAATCGTGAATCAATTATTTATAGGTACTCTCCGTAATAAGAATATTTAAATGATTTTAAGCATTACTCTATGAGCAAAATACATAATTCTAACTCAATATAAAGAAATTGATTTAATAAATACATTTTTCAACTCGTAGCTTTAAACTGGTAACTCAAATAGTAGGCTGCGGCCGGCCGTAGTGTCGCTTACACAACTGTAAACATGTCGCTCGTGAGAGGCTGGCACTCCTCCAAAGCTGGAGTGCATAGCATTTGCGACAACAGCTATCCGCCTCCCCTTGATGTATTCGCTCATTAATATTGATGCATTTATCTCCTTCTTTTTTAAACTTAATTAGATTTTTGTGGTAAATATCTTTTGTTTTACTTAGTCTTGTTATATAATAAGAATGGGACGTTATATTTTAAAAAAACTACCTACCAAGGATGTGTAAAATTTACAACGTACAGCAAATTTTAAAAAGTAAATATTTGCTTCGGGTTTGGGATTACATGTTTACGTCGATTTTCTCTTGATACCCATAGCATTGGGTTTTAGTATCCCAATTTGAAGTAGCCACATTACATATTATGCGTGTGTGATCAAACATGATATTTTTGGATTAAAACTAATCTTTACAACAATCGAATTCTTTTTTATTCAGTTTAGCTTTTTATTATTTTTTCTGCTTTTTATTTTCCTCCCTTTTATTATTTATTTTTAAATGTTAACCTTTCTGCTAGCCAATGAATAATTGAACATTTTATTACGAACTTTTTGCACGTCTGTATGTTTATCTTTTCGAAATTTTGTTTACCTGTTAACGGAACTTTTACAATGGTAAAATTAGTGAATTTTGTTGTTTATTAAAATATAAATATAATAATACCTACTAACATCCCTTAAGTTTAAGCAAATACAGACAGTCCTCGACTTACGTCGTTTCGAGTTACGTCAAACAATTTTTTGACACTATTCCTCAAGTATACGTCAATTTGTTGTTGCTTATTTCGAGAACCTAACATACCGTAAGTACGAGGACTTCCTGTATTACTAATTATAAACATTATTACAACTTTCGCATAGTGCCACTTAAATCATCTTGTAGGCAATAATTATGTTTAAATAAATTTTTTCTTGTTTTACAACGGTCCATATACTGGGTAATGTTAAGTTAAGAAGTTCGAGTGGGATATATGAGCGAATAGAAAGAGTTGTCCGCAACATGAGATTAGACCAGTGGTACAATTGATCTATTATATACCTACCAAATAAAATATTTTTAAAAGACTCTAATCAGCGTATTTCGTAAAAAGTTTAAGCAAAAGGAAAATAAGAGTTTTCTTTGAAACACGACGCGAACTTTTAAAAACGCTCTCGCAATTTCAATTCCATTATCTAGAATTCCAGATTTATTCGCCTTTATAGTCTATTTTAGATAGGCAACTGCTTGTGCAAAGCTGTTGTCGAGATATGTAGAACGCACAAAGTTCTGGACTCAAGCCAATCCACATAAAGTGAGACTTTGTTTCGGAGGGTTAGAAAAACAGTCCATTACTGATAGAAATCTTTTGCGTTATGTTTTTTCTTTAATTAGTCATTGTTGTTTCTGACACTGTTTTTGTTCTATTCGTGGAATTGAAGAAATGTATATATGTATATTATCGTCGATAGAAAAGAGGTTGCGGCGGCGATGTAAATGGTGTATATATTTTTATAAATAAATCTGTCAATTTAATTTTTAATTTGAAATAAAAGAATAGAGGAACGCGAGGGACGGACGAATGAGGATTTCGATGTTGGTTGCGAATGGGAACGGATGTGTGTGCTTAGATTATAAGGAATTGATAATATAATGTAAATAGAATTTTCAAGAGTTTTCATTTAATAAGTACAGTCCAATACTCTATTGGCTACAATTATTATAACTTCTACACTTTTTATTGTTTAATAATTTACATTTATGCGTACATTGCGTGGCATGTGAGCGTCATATGTCTTGTAAAATATGAAACTCCAAATGGACGTGCTATATATGACGAACATGTTCAATAACAACATTCACAGATAAACTTCGAAGTTTGATATGTAGAGGGGGAAATTTAAAACTCTAATATGAATTTGAAAGGATTAGTCAAGCTGTACTTTTGTGGAAATAACCAATTGGGATGATTTAGGTGCGGCGTTAATGACTTTTGTCTAATTACCTACAATATACTTCCACTATAGCATGTAGTGTAACTGAAATACGTTTCTATTATAGCAGTGATTCTTAAACACTGTGTCACGAAATTCTAAAAGCGTGCCGCCAAATTTTGAAATGGTTAAAAGTGTGCCGCAACAAAAAAAGGTTGAGAATTACTGTATTATAGTGATACCCAAGATTATTCGCGAAGTATTAACTAATTGTACAAAAACAATTGAAATTCTATTATAAATAATTCAATATTTATACTAATAGTCCAATTTTTCAAGTCTCTAGAGCAATCTTAACGTAATATATTGAATATTATTATTAAATATTGTTTGTGTTAAAATAAAATGTTGTCGTAGCACGTGAGAATCGCATTATGCCATGTTACATGTACACATATTAACACGACAAACTACACAGTTTAGAAAATAATCGAACGCATATTTTATAAACTGCCTGTTGTAGTGTATTTTATATTGTATTTTATTTAATCTGTGGTTATTTTTTGGCAATGTAAACATCTTAATGTGTACACGGACAGGACGCTTAACAGAACTGCCTGTATAATGGTACATTAAGGTACATAAAAGGTGTTTCGAGATACCATTTACTTCATAAACATATTGTAAAAGGGTTTACCAAACATTATGTATGAGTTTAATGTTCTGTGAAAAAATTGAATTATAGAAATTGAACAGAATTTCTATGATTTTGGTATGATACTATATTATGATTAAGCCACAACTACACGTGGCGTGTACTAACTTAGTTATACACTAAACTATCAAATATGTTACATGCCATTCAGTCATGGATCCGTCACACATGTACATTGTACACGTAGCTGTGACTTAGCCATCGGATATACATATTGATATTAATCCACCATTGTGTAGAAGTGCGACTTAGATGTCAAACACAAAGCTTAATGCTGTAATAATTCCCTTCTTGTATAAAAGTAAAACATGTCAATAGATATGCTTCTATACAGTTACATATTTCACTTATGTTTAGGGTTCATTGATGTAGTCTATATCTATCCTAATATATAAAGAGAAAACATTTGATTGTTTGTTTGTTTGTATGTATTGAATAGGCTCCGAAACTACTGGATCGATTTGAAAAATTCTTTTAACATTACAATCCTACATTATCTCTGATGAACATAGGCTATAAAATATTTTCAAAAACGTTAGGGATCCGTATGAAAACTACAATAATGTAACCCAAAGTGTGAAAAAACATCATTATATTGCGTGCGCTGCGGAAATTATTGACAATAGTGCAAAGTGATGTACTACAGTTTTATAGAGGACGTCAATATCTACAAAAAAGTCTGAGATACCGTATGTCTAACTATTACAGTTATGTCACAATAACTACTTTTTCATGTTAAAATATATAATAGTACGCGGCCACATCATTACACTTCATAGTACTTTATATCTTCATTACTACGCGAACGAACCCGCTGGCAACAGCTAGTCAAATATAATAATAACTATCCTAATAAAAAAAATCTTATACAATATTTATCAAAACTAAAGAAACTCGGTACTTGATCAATTTATAATTAAAGCATTTGGGAGGGCCTTGTCCTCCGATCCTGCCATTAAATATTGACGGCTAAGTGAAGTTAAATTAACACAAACACTCTTGGTTTTAACAAGTTCCACCAACTCCCTGTGTTAGAATACTAATCAATTTGGGTAAATCTATTCAATAGTACCTACCTATAGTGTACTGATAAATTCTAGTTTAAAATAATAATAAATTTGAGAAGAACAGAATGTGAGAGATGAGAAGAAATGTACTCTCAACTACTTCTAAGACAATTTAAAAATAAATTTAAAACATATCTAATATTAAAATGTTTTTATTCAATTGATGAGTACTTCAATAATTCGAAACAGTAAATGGAATTAAATAATTAATTGAAATAATTAATTTTTAATTTTTTTAATTATTATTATTTAATTAATTCACATTCACATAATTAAGTCACATTGACACTGAATTGTATGACATCTTAATTATTATAATTGTGACATGCAATAAAGATATTTGAACCCGAAACGGCTATATAATATATCACTTTACCACCGTTACTACTTAGGGACGATATATTTATAAAGTTTTAAATTCAAACTAGGATTTTTTATTCATTTTATTAGTAATTTTTTTTATAAACAAATAGCTTTATTATAGTGATGTTTAAGAGTCATAGTGAATATAACAATAATAATTTGTTATCGTTTGTTGTCGTTGTTTCATGGGGATTAGCATAAAGTCTTTATCAGTTCAAGAAAATCATAAAAAGCAAACTTATTCAAAAATCATATTACACGTTAGATGAATATCTTACTGATAAAAAAGCTTGGATATAATCTATGTCATTTTATGTTTACCCTTAGGTATACAATAGGATGACAATGCCCCTATACAGCAGCTAAATCAAATTGACAATTATTAAATTAATAAATTTATTTCATTTATATTTGTATATGTATTGACGAGTAAAAGCGCTCTATTGGAGCCCATTTACTAAAAGTAAATAAATAATAATAATAATAAATTCTTTATTGCATTAAAAATTGTACATAGGCGAACTTAATGCCGTCAGAATTATTTATCAGCTAACCTTTAGCATCATTTAGCTATTTAAAATATTTTTGGGGTTTTATTGTCACTTTTATTTTGACTAATTTAACCTGAAGTTTAGTTTAGTCATATAATATCTCTAGGTCTTGGTTTTTCTTAATACATATGTGATTTATATGTAGGTACTAATCATCAAAATGAAATTAAATCTAATACTCATATTCCATCTTCAAACACTTAATTGAGTAAGTCTTTCAATTTCAGTAATTTCATGAGATGTCAACTTCAATACGACCACTAACTATGCGAGTCAAAACTAAATGTTTAAACAAACAGTCAGTAAACTTGAATGGGTGTAAATTTAAAACGGTACCATCGGACTAATTCTGTTTCTAAACTAAAACAGAACTGAAATACTACAAGTTAAGTGCCGTTTCTATATTGAATATTTGACCTGTATTGTGAATTAATGAAATTTAAACAATTTTATACATTTACTAGAAAATGTGTAATTATGAAACTCGCATTACATTGTGTTACATGCACATCATACACCAGTGATACTCAACCTTTTTTAATATAAGTTTAAAAGTTGTTTACTTGTCTATGAAACACTGTGCAAAATATTATATACACCGTCTCTATATTGATATATTACTAAACTTTGACGGCACACTTTAAGAATTTGGCAGCACACAAAAGTGCCTCGGTACTGTAGTTGAGAATCACTGTTATACACTATACTAATAAAGTTACAAACATTACAAACAATTGACAAATAATAATAATAAGTCACGGTTAAAATGTAAAGGTACATTAGTATACGTACCCAAAAACGTTGCGGCTGCGGACGCGAGCTAACTTTTCAAACTTAATTAGGCTCACTAGTCAAGATATACTTCGACTGCCTACCCCAATGTCCACGTTATAATGTTAAGATACATAATCTTTTGAAAAAAATAATTTATTTTTTTGTTATTATAAATAGTAGGTATAATTGACTGTAATAGATAATTGTAGACAGAATACGATTACAATCTATTTACAGTTCCATGCGTACGCTTGCCAATTTCATACTTGTAGTGTACGCACATATTACACAATTATAAAGAAATTAATTTAACTGTTATTAGTAACTTTTGTTAGTTAACTGTTATATTTGTGGTTAAAATGTTCAAAAAGCATAGTCTTATAGTTCGGGTTTAAAATAAATAAAGTTAAAATTAATGAGCTCGCAATTGAAGAAAAAAAAATTTAACTGCATGGCCTTAATAATAAGTGATTATTTTTAATACATAACAGTATATCCCATGTAGGAATGTATATTAAGAGAAACTATTAAATTCTAAAAGCACGTTTCCCGAACAAACAATGAAGGCAAAATAAATTACGTAGTATATTATTATACATAACAAGATTCCAAGTTGAGGTGAAGCGATATCAAACTGAACATAAACACTAACTAAATTAACTGCAAACTGCAACTATATGCGAGACAGTACAGACCTCCATTCAGTTAGGGCATATTCAATTTTGGTTTTATTAACCAGTTACTTGGCCACGTGAATTACTTGCTAGAACACAATTTTAATAATAACTTGGAATAAAGCAAATATTTGTATCGGGTCGGGTCTATTTATAGCTCAGGCTTTTGTATCCCAATTTAGATAATCAACAATATTGTGTTGTCGACAGAAAAGAGATTGCGGGGCGATTTTAATCCCTACTAATATTATAGATGTGAATGTGAGTTTGTTTGTTACGTTTTCACGCAACAACTACTCAACCGATCGTCATGAAACTTTGTACACATATTTTTGGAGGTACTAGAAGTAACATAGGATACTTTTTATTTAAAAAAAATATATTTTTTACTATAGTTTACAATTGAATATAGTATCAGCTTTTTGGAATTTTTCTATATTTATTTTTATTTCCGTCTGTCATTTTTATATATGCAGTATAAAACTATTTAAATTTTTTGAGTTTGGGAAACATCATTGTGTGTAGTAATTTTTAAAAATTGATAATCCCAGCCAAGCAAGAAAACATAGTTATCATATTGATTCATTTCTATTGAAATGATCTCTGATACTTATTTAATGACTTAAATGCGAGCGAAGCCGCGACTACCAGTTCAACACAGGGTTTTTTATCACGTTGTCACAAGCAAGGGCGACAATACGCGTCGGCGGTGGACGGCAGACCAGTTCATCACGTTGCCACAAGCAAGGGCGACAATACGCGTCGGCGGTGGACGGCAGACCAGTTCATCACGTTGCCACAAGCAAGGGCGACAATACGCGTCGGCGGTGGACGGCAGACTGACTGACACTAGTCATGTCAGTAGATGGCGCTAGCGTCGCATACTCGGTGGATGACGTAGCGGGCCCGCGAATATTTTAATGATGAGAGGAAATGAAGAGGGTAGGAATCAAAAGGAAGGGATGATACCAAGCCATAACATTTCCCCCCACTTGAAATCAGCTAGGGATTTCACAAGGTAATCCTTTTCCTGAAAGCTAGGCCAAGAAAATACAATTTGTGTTCGGATAAACATATGGACGCTATGAAATTATACCGAAGCTACTAAACTTACTACTAACTAAATATGATTAAACTAAACTAGAAATCCTTAAATGCTAAGAAACAAAATATGAATTAAGAACTAAGTTTAAGTATAAAGAAGATCCTATGTAGCTATAGGAAGGGGACAGACTTTCCTAGAAGGTCTAGTAAAAGTGCCCTTCGCAGTGCGTATCGTTACTACGCGGACGTTTCCGTCTTTACCCAGAAATATATTTTCTATCCCCACTAATCGTCCCCCCACTCGCAAGAGACTGGACGGATCAATAAATGGTTGATCGATTGCAAGGTCGATTTGATTTGAGACAATTAAATTCATCAGTGAAATAATTATCCTGTGTAGATTTAATTATTTTACAAAGAGCTGTAGATATTTCTGTCACTGTTAAGGGACCGTACGAACGAGCTTCAGGTGTCTGCTTACAATTTCGAATAAACCTAATACAATTTGCTATCGTGCGTTGCATTCGCGTGAATGATGAAAAGCGAGTGAGAAGTGTGTGGACTGAGTTTTCTTCTTTCTCTTCGTCACTGTGAGAGACAAACGATGAGGACTTCAGTTCAACGTGCACATTCTGTGGCTCCGGTTCTCTGCTCATCGGCCAGCGTGCCGATTCGCAGGTGAGCCAGTCGGGGCCCGACCACCAACGCTTGCAGGCAGCGAGCTCAGAGCAGCTCAGACCGCGACTGCAATAATCGGCAGGGTTCTCGACTGTTGATACATGCTTCCATTTCGATGCGGGAACAGCATCCGTAGCTTGGACGACGCGATGTGCCACAAATGTTTTAAGTTTGTGCGGTTCCGTATTAAGCCAGGACAGAACGGTACTGCTATCAGTAAAAGCGATTTGATCGGTTATGTTGATTTTATCCTTTAGCAAAGTAAATAAGTGTGCAAGTACTCGCGAGAGCAAGGTGGCGCCACACAGTTCTAGTCGATTCACCGTAAGTGGTTTCAATGGAGCTACTTTAGACTTTGCTATAAGAAGGTGGAGAGTTACGGAACTGGTTGATACCGCACGTAGGTAAACACAGCACCCGTACGCCTTCGTGGAACCGTCGCAAAAACCAATCAGTTGAAAAGTAGTGGCTTCAGGCGGCACTACTAAACGTGGAAATTTAATAAGATGTAAATTGTTTAGCTCGGAAACAAATTCATGCCAAATTCTCGCTAAATCATACGGAACAGATTCGTCCCAGGTAAGTTTCAGTCGCCAAAGATCTTGAAGGAGCAATTTTGCTATAAGTGTTACTGGAGTTAGCCATCCTAGCGGGTCAAAAATGCGAGCGACGTTCGACAAGATCGAACGTTTTGTACACTCGACGCTTACTGGCGAAGCGGAGTAAGTAAAGAAGTCGCCAACAGGATCCCACTGGACTCCTAAAATCTTCAGAGTAGCCTGGTTTGTCTCTTCAGAAAATGATTTAGGAACTTGTACATGTTCAGAAGGCAAATGTTTGAGAAACGCTGGGGAGTTGCTCGTCCATTTGTGTAGTTTGAACTGAGCACATTGCAGCAACTGAGTCAACTCATCTTGCAGTTGAAGAGCCTGTTCAATAGACGGCGCCCCGGTAATGACGTCATCCATGAACACATCATGGCGTATCACTTCAGCAGCACGTGGCCAAGTGGCTCCATGATCGGCTGCTAGTTGTTGCAATGTTCGAATGGCCAGGAACGGTGAACTGCTCACACCATACGTAACGGTGCGGAGCTCGTATTCGCAGACAGAGTCGGACGGTGTGTCGCGCCAAAGAATGTGTTGCCATCGACGATCTTCCGGTCTTATCAATATCTCGCGGTACATTTTGGCGATGTCACTAGTGAAGACCACCGCGTGGAGGCGAAACTTGGTTAGAATGTCGACGATATCCGCTTGGAGTTTCGGACCAGTGTAGACCAAGTCATTGAGTGACCGACCGTTCGATGATTTGCAGCTTGCGTCAAATACAACACGTAGCTTTGTCGTAGCACTATCTGGACGAATAACACAATGATGTGGTATGAAGTACTGACCGGCTGGGGATTCTGACTTCACACGCTGCATGTGATTAAGATGTTCGTATTCTCGCATGAATGTTGCGTAATCTTCTTTCAATTGTCCGTGTTTGGTGAGACGCTTTTCTAAATTAACCAGACGAGATAGCGAGTGCTTGTATGAATCACCAAGCATGGGACGATCCTTTAGTAGAATGGGCACTACGTATCTGCCATCTGGATCTTGCCGCACCGAGTTTGCGTATAGGGATTCGCATTCTTCATCCTCTGGCGCAGCCAGACGTGTCTTCGGTGGTTCTTCGACCTCCCAGAAGCGTTGAACTACCTCGTCTAAGGCGCAGGTAGACGCAACTAAAGAGGAAACCGTAGAAGGTGGTCGACAGCTAGGATCGAGCTTCCCGGTGAGTACCCATCCGAAGACGCTGTGCAGGGCGGTAGGTAAACCGGGCCCTGGTGCAACACGCTGTCCGTCGTAGATGAGATGAAATAATTCGGCACCCAATAGTAGGTCGACTTCTGACGGCTGGTCGAAAGTTTCATCGGCCAGCATTAAGTGGCAAAAGTGACGTCGTACAGTGTCAGGTACTGTAGCAGTGGGCATCTTAGAAGTTACAGCATCCATTACAATTGGTCGAATGTTGAATTGAGGCTCAGGCTGGTCTCGCGGTAGAATCGTACACGCAGTGACACCTCTGACGTGATGGACTGTGTTTTGACCAAGACCGGAAACTGTAAGGTTGCAGCGACGTACAGTCAGTCCAAGGCGGCGAGCGCAGGCGGTCGTCATAAAACAATCTTGTGCTCCGCTGTCAATAAGGGCGCGAACAGGCTGCGGCGGGCCATTGGAGGCGCGCGCCAGCAGTGTACACGTACCTAAGAGCACAAGAGAGCGCCCGTGCCCAATGTGAGCACTGGTACTGGTGTGACTGCCGGTACTCACTCCAGAAGTGCCAGGTTCCGAAGTAGTAGGCGTATCGCTATGCAGAAGCGTATGATGTTTTTCTCCGCACGTTAAACAGCCGGTTTTGGAAGAACAGTCGTTTACGTTGTGTCCGAATCGCAAACAGTTGCCGCATAGGTTTTTTCCAGTAGCGAAAGTTAACCTAGTGGGCGAGTTGAACGTCTGAAATTTCGGACATTTGTATATGCTGTGTTGAAGGTTACAGCATGGACACGTGATCTTTTTCACAAATCCTTTTCGAGTCACAGAGGAGTTATAGTTTTTACTGGACTTAAAACGAGGCTCGGTCGGCTTATTACCAGGTTTAGGGAACGTATTTACACGAGGCTGCACAGAACTAGGGCTGGATCTTTGTTCGCTGGTCTCCAGGATTTTAACGTAACCCTGAAGAAACGACAATAAATCAGCAAAGTGAGGCATATGTTTTTCATTTTGAATTTCGAATCTTTTTCGAGTATCACAATCAAGGGCTCGAAAGGCAAGATGAAATAAAATGTATTCGCCTAAGTTGTCGATATTGATACTGTGAAGCGCGCTCACGGACTCATAAAAGGTATTTGTTAAAGTTAACAATTGATCGAGTGAGGATGATTTTAAGGCGGTGATGTTTAATATTTTATCGAGATACTTCGCCGCTAAAAGTCTTTTATTTTGAAAGCGATCCACTAATGCGTCAAAAGCTATTTGATAGTTTTCTGTGGTCACTGGCAGACCCTTTACTATCGTTAACGCAGAACCGGACAGACAAGAAATAAGGTAGTGGTATTTTTCGACGGCTGACAACGACTCGTTATTGTGGACCAAAGCAACAAACGTATCGTGAAACGTTTGCCAGTTTTCGATGAGACTGTCGAACCTGGGAAGCTCAAGTTTGGGCAAACGCACGCGTGACGATGCTGTGGCTGTGGCACTATCCGTTGCGGTGGCGCTGTGTATTCCCTTTGCTTAATGTAAATCTTTTGTTTATCTTCCATAGTTATAATTGGTAAGAAATGATATAACTATATAAGGAAGTAAAGAGAGAAGAAAAAATAATTAAAAAGAATTTAAAAAAATATTATTTTATCTTTTAATAAGTGACGCCTTAATGAAAATATTTTAATATTTCACTTGTGGGTACTTTTAAATAGTTTTATCAAAATGCTTTCCATTTATAATTTTGAATAGGTGGGTAGTTTTTACTAACAACGATTGCAAGGAACGTTTTTTCGACCTACCTACCTACAAAACGAAAAAAAAAAAAAACAAACAAATAAAACTAAGTTGAATGCTAGGTCAACTGTTTACTAAAACTAACAAAATACCTAATGTTGAATATGTTTATCCGAACGTTACGACACAAAACAAAACCACAATTCTTTTACAATCGATAGATTTGTATACAACGGTTAGCTTTAAGTTGTTTTGACTGTATTTATGCTATATTGGAATCAAAATGTTAACGAAGTTTTCATTTAACTGAAATTGAACTCGTAACTTATGATCAATATAAACACTCCATAGGAATTCGCGCTCGATAGGTACCAAAAATAATGTATCGTGTTGTTTGGGGTAGTGTGTATACAAGATCTAGATTGTGAATTGCAGCTTTGAGTTTTGTGCCGTTTGTAATTGCATTTACTCAGGCCAGCATCCAAGCCAGGGGATACCTAAACCTGCCAAATCAAGCTTGGAGAAACACAAGGACAAAGTATAGGAAAGACGGGTGTACTCACATTCGCGTGGCCGGCAATCCAGTTCAACACAGGGTTTTTTATCACGTTGTCACAAGCAAGGGCGACAATACGCGTCGGCGGTGGACGGCAGACTGGTTCATCACGTTGCCACAAGCAAGGGCGACAATACGCGTCGGCGGTGGACGGCAGACTAGTTCAACACATTGCCACAAGCAAGGGCGACAATACGCGTCGGCGGTGGACGGCAGACTGACTGTCACTAGTCATGTCATCATGCTCGGTGGATGACGTAGCGGGCCCGCGAATATTTTAATATGAGAGGAAATGAAGAGGGTAGGGGAATCAAAGGAAGGGATGATACCAAGCCATAATAGAAAGACCGAAATTTAGTATATACCTATATAGCCCAAAAGCAGTCAAAATGACTGCTTTGTGAAAGAATGGCTAATGTGTAAAGAAATTTGTTTAAAATTATTTTTTTTATATTTTTCATATTATTTATAGTTATTATAACAAGTTATTAGTAAATAATAATAATTAAAAAATTTACTACACTTGGAAAAAAAATGTATGTATTATTATTTGTACATTTTATGCAAATGAAAGTGGAAATCTTTTATGTGTATTTATATTATTTGTTTTGTTGTTGTGGAAAAGTCGTACTTGATAAATTCTTCGTTTATTAGAATGGGTTGCATTTGATGATGTTGCAGTTGATCTTTTGTTCTGATTGGTTGGTCTTCATGTCCTGATAAATTTCTCTGTTTTTCAGCTCTATATTCGGTGGAAAGCTGTTCTGCTAATTGAAACAAGAACTATTTTCGTTGTATTTGTATTCCTGTCGTTTCTTTGTAGAGGATCCAAGCATTTATAGCAGTCAAATCTAAAATATTGAAAAATATTTGGACCCCTACTTTGCAGATCATAAATCACTGTTTTAATTTTTTTTTTGCATCGTAGGCTTCACGAACATATAAAATCCCAATAAGCCAGTGTCAGATGTTTCATTTTGAATTATAACTCGAGAACGGCCGAACCGATTTGGCTGAAAATTGGTGGGGAGGTAGCTTAGGGCCGGGGGAAGGCTTTAGGATGCTTTTTATCCCGTTGGATATAAAGGAAAATCGTGTTAGTGGCACTATTTATAACACAAGAACGGCTGAACCGATTTGGCTGAAAATTGGTGGGGAGGTAGCCTAGAACCAGGAGACGGACATAGGATACTTTTTATCCCGTTCGACCGCGTTCCCGTGTGGCGTGACATAAAACGTCAAAGAGAATAAAAATTGTTACATAATTAAAATACAATTGTCACTTATGTCATTGTGGTTGAAAATAAACAGCTTTTCATGTTAAAACTGCATTTATATTTTATTAATAATGCAAATAACGATGTCGATCGGCAAGTTTAAGTTCGATTTTTTCAACCCCTACAATGAAGACTGGGATTATTGTATTGAACAATTACTATGGCAAGAAAACGTACGTACTCTCGGAAAAAGTGTGTTTTGGAACAAGACATCGGGAAGAAGGTGAAACAATCTACCAGTTTTCTTTACAACTACACCCTTGGAAACTATCACGATAATTTAGAGGAATGTCCAGCCAGAGGCAAACGCTGTAGGTTATGCGGGAAGAACAACCACTTCTCAAAAGTGTGCATTAGTAGCGGCAAAGCAATGCATAAATAGTTTCGAACGAGACGCCTAGCACGACACAACACGTCTAGCGAATCTAGCGACAATGAAAGCAACCAAACGTATCCAGTGAATAAAAAAGATTCGACAACTAAGGTAATGATACCAACTAAGTGAAATGTTGTTTGGAAGATAAATGCGCACTACGTTTGATCTTCTTAAGTCAAGTCTTAAGGAAGATCTTGAAAGAGCTGGGTTATTCCAGGAACTCAAGCCATCAGTTAAAGAAACTATTCCGCCAGAATATTCGATTGGAGGTCTGGGTTAACAAATCTATAGGAAAAGGCTCTGAACCAGGGAATACATCAAAACGCACCGGGCCTTACTCCTATCAAGTTGAAATGAACAATGGAGTAATCAAACGGAAACACTCTGATCAACTTAGGCGAAGGGAAACTAACGATGAAAACAACGATGATAAGGTCATTCGTAACGATAACAGTTTGGAAACGAAAAACGATACTGTGAGTAACAACAAGAAGCCGAAGAATTATTCCCATTATAGTCGTGGATCAAAACGAGGTAGGGGTGACGTCAATGATCATGTTTTACCGGACGCGATGACTTATCAACCTGGTGCATCAACTCAAATCACACAACAAAGTTTATCAGATGGACACGGAGACAAATCAGCTGGGTCTCCTAACGCTCAACAGTAGAATATTGAACAGCGGGAGCCTCAACCCTCAACGTCTGCAGCATTAAACGAGGCACCACGTCGTTCCACACAACGACGTAAACCTCCTGCGCGTTTCGGATATTGAGCTTTCAGGAGGAGTAATATTACATAATTAATATTCTAGGCTTAAAATACTATTGCCAATTATGTCATTGTGATTGAAAATAAACAGCTTTTCATGTTAAAACTGCATTTATATTTTATTCATAATGCAACAAAAGTCATTATAAAACGTGATATACCAAAAACGTATCTGAGATGGAATAACAAAACGGAAATGACAACTAAACAAATACAAATCACAAGGCCAATCTTTGAAAGTTTGTGGTCTGAATCTGGAAAATCCATGTGTTTCCCATGGTCAATTATATGTGGCATGTTCACGGGTCGGAAGACCATCTGCGTTGTTTGTTCTTGCACCTGATAATAAAACAAAAAATGTCGTGTATCCCAAGGTGGTTAACTAAAGAGTGCAACCTATGCAACAAAATACATGAATAATAAAGAATCATTAAAATACTTGATTTTTTATTTGTTTTTCCTAATAAAAAATTGAACTTAATCAAATCCAAAATCTGTTTATTTATTACTTATAAGGCGGAACAAAGGTTTTTTCTTCACTTCATAGCACGTCTCCTTCCATCCTCCCTTGTCATGTTCGATATATGTGAAGCCAATGCACTTTGCATACATAAAGCTTGATCACCATTCACATAAGTAGAAAAGGAGTTTCCGGTGGAATAGGGGCTGAAACTTTGGGGATGCACTTTACTTCTGTCTCTACGGTAACTTCGGGAAAAATTCGACATTTTCGGAAAGTCGATTCCGGAACGACCCGAGCTGCGATTCCGGCGAAACCGTAAGAGTCTAATCAAAGTTTCAAAACTAAGATCGTAGAATGTGTCAGTTAGTTTCGGAATCCGAAGTTTCATACCTCAAATCCGATAAATATATATTTTTTTCATACAAATTGGAATAGATATCTTTTAATCATGCACATTTGTGGTATAGAGGGCCGAAGAGCACTTTTCGGAATGGCAGTTTAATTTTCCGAAAAATAAAACATTTATCGAAAGTTGTTGTGAAAGTTTGTTTCTAAAAAACCACAATTGCACAAATACTCAAATGTGAGAGACAGCCATCAGAGACCGGTGTCTCGCACAACTTTTAGAAGAAATCATCTTTCTGTTCGAGTTGAAGTCATCTTGGTTTTGAAGAGTCTGTTTTGTTAATGCAATATGTATATTTTTATTTGAATTAACAATTGATGCAAAAAATCCCAGCACGGCTGCAGCTGTGGAGACATATTTCCCAGGAGTGCGCCGACTCTGATTGCTTTCCGTAGTAAGATGAAGATGGGATCTCTGATTGATTGAATGGCCACTCTCCACTGTGTGCGAGCAGTAATAGCAGATAACATAAGTATTTATTGAGATGCGCTTCTTTGACGCAGACTTTTTGCAATTTCTAAGAGCGCGTTTTGTTATAAAAAAGCGTGAATTCCGTCCATGACCGCGGGCCACTCCATCGCACAGCACTGACTCCGCTCGATATCTAACAGTCGAATGCCGCAACCGGTCAAATATAAATTTACATTTAAAATAACCACGATGCGGCGAGTCGACGCCAAATTGTATGAAATTAGGGAAAATTTAAAGGTACAGCCAAATGATAGAGTGAGTGCAGGGGCGGCGGGGCGGCGGGGCGGCGGGACGGGGGGGGGGGGGCAGTCCTATTATTTGTTCTAAGCAGGTCGACCAACCCGACGAATTGACCATCAACCACAAGTGCTCTTTGGATTGTTGCCAGATGGTTACTCTTCGATGACGTCTGCAGCCGGCTCCCTCGGTTGCATCGAATTGTTTCGTTGGAACGGTTGTCAATCATATTCCCACACGAGCATTGAAGCATTAATACACTCTAATTTGCGAATGGGCTGGCAGTTGAAACCCAAAATTGTGTAAGATCCGATAATTCAAAGTAAAATCTTAAGTAATAAATATGAAGTTGTTAGTGCTAATAAAGTGCGGGTTATGGGGCGGGGGCGGGGGGAGGGGGCAGAGGGGGAGGGGGTCCAACCCGGTAACACGTGCGAGTTAGTACGGAGCCGAACTC
>JAPWLS010000449.1:0-186595 GCA_028551675.1 Tineola bisselliella | reverse complement strand
GATACGTGGCAATATATATAAACTAGTGTTGTGTCCATGTTTCCCACAAGTAGCCACGGTTTGTTCAGAAGACAATTGGGCCACCAAAAAGTGGTTGTTATACTTTATAAACAACTAGCTTTTACCCGCTGCTTCGCTCGCATTTAAGTCGTTAAATAAGTATCAGAGATCATTTCAATAGAAATGAATCAATATGATAACTATATTTTCTTGCTTGGCTGGGATTATCAATTTTTTAAAATTACTACATACAATGATGTTTCAAAAATTTAAATTTTCTAAAAATAAAAAATATCGTATGTTACTTCTAGTAACTCCAAAAACATGTGTACAGAGTTTCATGATGATCGGTTAAGGAGTTGTTGCGTGAAAACGTAATAAACTCACATTCACATTTATAATATTAGTAGGCAAGATATAATTGTTCGATTTAAAAAAAAAAGAATCGAATAAAATCGTACAAATTAAAAATATCGTATTTAAAATTTTATTAACATTTAAAAAAATTGTAATTTAAATAGTTACTTGTATATAGGTATAACAGTACAAACGCAGAGAAATTATAAAAGAGAGGCAAATAAAAACGTCTAAACTTTGACATTCTATCGCCATTCCTTTAGGAGAATAACGCACGGAATGTTTTTAAAAACTTTACATACAAAAGGTTTTGTGGCTCGATTCGACCTCGAAAATTTCTGGAGTGGCTCTCTGTTTAAAAAGAATGATTTGGCAGGTTTTATATCCTGTATAAGTTTTTAGCATATGACCTTTAGAAAGTTCGTTTCTAAAGCCTACTTTTCACGGCGGCTTCTGTTTCATGTTATCGTATGAGTTCGTAGTGGATAGCGGGCTTAAATCTGATAGTGGGAACGAACCCTATAATATGTGTATATAGGCATCTTTTTAAATGCCTCCCAACAATTCAAGGTCACTTTCATATCGAGCTACTATTAGGTATATATATAGGTATATATAGTTCAGGTAATTAAAATTTAACATAACGCCTAATTTAAATGACAATAGTGTCTGAAATAGGATAGAAATTTTACACGTATTACATACAGTTGCTCTTACAAACTATATATACCTATATATTTTCTATCTTTAGTATTTTAGTAGGTTAGATTATATAGTACAGCCATTCTCAAAGTGGTGTTCCGCGGAACCCTAGGGCTAAAATACTGCAAAAAATACCCACCAAAGGGAGATTATAAGGTTACATCTAAATATTCCAACTAAATATTACGTAATATTACATTGCAATATGATTATTCATAAACACATATAAATCAGTTTTTTATAATTATATTACGGCTTTTTCCTTAGTTTGAGAACCGCTGATATAGTACATATATACTTGATTATAATTTTTTTATCCTAACCTCAAGCATATTCAATTGAACATAAAATAGTCATAAAATATTTTACTTGACATTTGAACCTTAAACCGCGAGAAATGATTATACCACCGACTTTTTATGGCTCCCATTAGCGTTTGCAAATACGAATGAAATAGCGGATTTGTAGAGACGGGAAGTATCGAGTTAGTGGGCCGTTAAAATCGTATTATGTAGATTGACAGCTCACCTTTGGAGGGGCCTTGACATGCAACGCTGCAACATAGCGAATACGATTCACGAAGTTTTTGATATTAGCCTTTTTGTAGTTGCAACTGTTTATTAAAGAAATTGCTTAAAAACTAATCATTACTTGAACCTTTGCAATTAGAAGAACTGTAGAGACGATTTCTAAAACACACACGTTTCATGTTGTATTTTCAAGGTTGGTATTTCATTGATTTTTAATTATTTTTGTCTTTATCTACTTTTATTGAACTTTAATAACCTCCACAATAACAGGCCCCGTATTCGAAACCTCTTGTAATAAAAATATGTAAACATTTCCATTTGAAAACGTAATAAGGCCGACGATGTTCTCGTCTTAGCATTAGATCTGACAATTTAAATAGTTGATTCTTTTGTTTTTAAAAGGTATTATTAATGTTTTTTTTTAATAAAAGGAACAAGATAAAGACCATTTCCTTTGCACGCATTCCGGCACTTAATAAATAACATCGTATTCATGGTAACGCCTATTTTTAGAATTATTTAATACATAATCCCTTATGAAATATTCAAAACGTTCGCAGTCGTTTTATTTACGACTTTTACTACGTTTAATTCCTACGTGGAACTTCGATATACTGTAACTTAATATGTTATATTTAGTTTTTTGTTATTGTTATTTTTTAAGTTAAATAGTTTGTAATGTTTTAACATAATGAATAAAATTTTAAAACGGAGACTTGTCGAAAAAGGCGTGAAAAAGTTATGAAAGTTTCTCAGAATCCAATTTCGTTGAACAAAATTATTTTGTAATAGAACAAAAAAAAAGAAAATAATAAATCATTATGATAATCATTCCAATTTCATATTATCAAAATATCTAAATAATTTTATTTATATATTAAATATGAATATATATTTTTAATTATTACTTAGTTTTCAAATGAAATTGACACAAGAAATCTAATTAAATAACTTGAAAGTTTTCAACTAAAAAAGGAATCGACCGTGTCTCTTTATAGCGACGATTTTATCTACCTATCTCAGTAAAACCAATTGTGTTACACTCTATTATACAGATTTATTAATAAATAAAAACTAAAATTCCTTACAAAATAATTATAACTTAATGCGCCACGTGAGTGAAATTCCAGAAAATATGACCAGCGATTTTCATTCGTAAAACATTTTATATACACGCTTGAAGCTATGCGGCAATTGTAGCATTAATTTCATTGCTAGTTACAGCGCGCTTACATTACGCTTTTGTACAACTTTCCACTTATGAATACACCCCATGCTTAAAACTACTCAAAACCACGGACTGCTATTTTACAGAAACAACTGACTGCTACATACCACGATATCCACAACTGCTTTTCAGGCATTTAATCCTTTATATATATCTCTATAAGAACCATCACGTATACAGGCAATACTCGGTTTTACGTCATGTTAGATACCAGAGAATAGAGCTGCAAAACAAAATGACGTAAAACGAGGACTGCCATAGTACATAGGCACAAATATATAGGAATATATAATATATATAGGAATATATATATCTGAAGATAAAAGAAGAAGAATAAAAAGGCTGTTATTTAATAACTACATTTTTACTTTAATTTTACCTATAAATAAAATAGCTTAGGGCCACTGATGTTGAGGCGAATTACATTTATAGAGCTAAAAATGTACCTAAAAATACCTACATGGGTACAGTCTGTGTATTTTTCTAGTAAATATTAGCTTCTTACGTAATCTCGCAGTCTTGTTCCTCTGGGGAAACCAAAAACTGTAACTCCAATGATTTCTTTCTCTCTTTATAGATATAAAACCAAACGGTCTTCTTTTTCCCTTTACAATGTCTATACCAGCCATTCTCAAAGTGTGTTCCGCGGAACCCTAGGGCTAAAATATTGCAAAAAATACCTACCAAAGGGAGATTATAAGGTTACATCTAAATATTCCAACTAAATATTACGTAATATTACATTGCAATATGATTATTCATAAATACATATAAATCAGTTTTTTATAATTATATTAAGGCTTTTTCCTTCGCCAAAAAAGTTTAAGAACCGCTGGTCTATACTAAACTATTAGTCTAAAACTAGTAGTGAATACCACCCAATTAAAATAAAATAGAAACGCTTATTGTTCTAACAATGCAACGGTTTTGTATGTAAATATTACCTATTTATTATTCGTGCAAATTTCGTATCTAATTTGTAAACATAATAGGGTAAACAGGGTGTAATTTGGATCGATCTGCACACAATTTTTTTACCATGCGTAGTTCTCAACATTAACATATAGGATTCGCGCGTCAGCCAGTCCAGTAGCGGTGGGTGTGGGCGTGGGAGGCTGTGAAACTCGTCGGAAAATCTATGAAAAAAAGTGATAGATCTGCGAATGAAAATTTGTTTATATTGTAAATTATTGATGATTAAACGTAAAAATACTCGTCAGCCACTTTCCCGATGGGGGGATCATCGTCAGTCAGAGGTTTGAAGTCGTCGGAAAATTGGAAAATTCAAGTGATCGATCTTCACTTGAAATTTTGTGGAATGATTATTAATATCTAATCAAGCATGAAAGTGAACGTCAGCCACGTTGATCGTGGTGGATTCATCGTCAGTCGGCTTTCCAAAGTCGAGCGTGCTGACCAGATTCCTCTGGCGCGCTGCATCTTATGCAGCTCGATAGACGAAGAATCCACCGGCGTCGTGCCAACTGACGATTGTTTGTTTAAAGTGTGAAACAAGTTCTCTCTAATTTATTAATTTCAAGTCAATATAAATCACTTGATCGAATTTTTGAATCGTTATCAAGACTATTATTGTAAATTAAAATGTCATGCTCATTTAAATAACATTTATTTTTTATTGCTTATGAAGTATATAATAATATCATAACATACATGAATGATTTCTTTTAAAAGAATCACATCACAATCACAAGAGGCACATTGAGACGGTACAGACTGGGCTGTTTACTGGAAAACTTGTTTTGAAAATGACTGATCCAAAGCATTTCTGCGTTATTTGCTCGAAAAAGAGTGAACAGTTAATTTCATCTACCAGTGATACATTAAACGAGTGTCAAACAGTGTGGAAAATTCGAAAAGAAAATGATTTGTCAATGAGCGATGTAAGACTGTCTGTCGAAAAAATATAGAAAACCTAAGGAAATTGATTTTTCAGAAACATCAGATTTACCAAAGTTTGTTGTGTAACGGTAAAGCGTTAGCTCGACTTTAGTTAAGGTAAATGCACCTATTCGTGAAACATGTACCTATCATGAAACGTTTGTATGCATGTATGAATAAAATCGTACGTATGTTTGCGAAAAAATTTGTTTATTTCGTATGTGTGATTAAATTACAATGAAAAAAATTTTTAAATGGTGCATAATTACTGAATTTTTTTATACGTAAGGAATTAAAACTGGTTTTTTATTGCTTAATGAAAAAATTAAATACTATGAATTTTTTTTACAGAAAATGATGACTATTTATTTAAGTTTTCGATCAACATTTATTTATATTAAACAGAAAAATTTGTTTAAAATTGAAAAAAAAATTTAAAACTTATAATAATGTACAGGTTTGAGACTATAAGTAAAATTTATTATTTATTATTATCTACGTATTATTTACTATGAGTGAAAGTTTTAAACAGTTATTATTGGTCAAACTTTTTAAAAGATTTTTTCATTTGTGAAATATGGTTTTATTTAATCGTTAAATAATATTTCATTTACCATTAAGTTTATCTCACAAAAATTACAAGTTTTCATCGATTGCATAATTATTTATCTAATAATAATCAAAAATAAAACTGTATAAAAGTTACGATCAGTCATCAGATTAAGATGATGAAGATGATACTTCCACGGATGAGTCAGACAGCCAGAGTGAAAGAGAAAATGATTAATTTTCAAAGATTTTTGTGTAACTAATAAAAAAAATGCAATTTTAATAAGCGGGACTTTTCACTTTTTAATGATATTGTTAATAACGATTCAAAAATTCAATCAAGTGATTTATATTGACTTGAAATTAATAAATTATAGAGAACTTGTTTCACACTTTAAACAAACAATCGTCAGTTGGCACGACGCCGGTGGATTCTTCGTCTATCGAGCTGCATAAGATGCAGCGCGCCAGAGGAATCTGGTCAGCACGCTCGACTTTGGAAAGCCGACTGACGATGAATCCACCACGATCAACGTGGCTGACGTTCACTTTCATGCTTGATTAGATATTAATAATCATTCCACAAAATTTCAAGTGAAGATCGATCACTTGAATTTTCCAATTTTCCGACGACTTCAAACCTCTGACTGACGATGATCCCACCATCGGGAAAGTGGCTGACGAGTATTTTTACGTTTAATCATCAATAATTTACAATATAAACAAATGCCTACACTAAACTAGTATATTGTGAAGTTCGAGTATGGGGACTATCGATTGTGAATCCTCGTCTAACTATCGTCTATGCACTCCTTAACTTATATCTAGACGAATACTAATTCAGTAGTGACTTGAAAGGGCGATACCAACTTTACTATAGATATTTTTTTATTTTTCACATATTATGCATACTGATGTACTCTGAAAGTGATAACTACCTTAACAGCAACTTTAGTTTCTTCTGTAGCCCCATGCAAATCACGAGCTACTCCTTCAAAAACTTCTCCAAAAGCCCCGGACCCCAAGAATTTGTGGAGAGTTATCTGTTCTCGACGAATGTGAGGTAGAGCTGCCAGTTCAGCATCTGATGGTATGTGGACTCCCTGGAGAAGGAAAATAATAGTTTTGTATGTAGCATTTTTTTTAAATATGAAGCTGAGCTCGAGTGTGATTCGTGATTCGCCTAGATTGACATGGCACACCCATTATACCCAGTTATATACATCATATAAAATAGTATTATTACCTGATTATACAATATATTGTTGGAATGTCTTATAGGCAATTGTCTTAAAGTAGCAAGCTCTACATCAGGTCCCCGTCGTACCACATTCAAATGCTGCTGATTCTGCAATGCCTCTTTCTTCTTAGAACGATTTCTGTACACTGAAATAATTACATTTTTTATAAAATAATATAGAGTATAAACCTGCACAAGTCACATTCCAGCAACAGTTGATTGACGCCTTCAATCTGATCGCAGCATAAACGTATGTGTTTTACTTTTTAAGGTTAATTTTACACATTATTAGCATTCATGCTGCCTTTTTTCTTCATTAGACGCAATGAGAACAAATAACTGAAGTAATTGTACAACTTCAAAGATGGTTTGCAATCTATTTTTATAATAGTAGAAGTAGTTAATACACTTACTGTATAGCAATCCTAGTGCAGTGAGCGCCGTAAGCGCAGCAATGGCGACGATTGATGCGAGTACGGCAGCCGAGGAAGTGATAGGGGCGAGTGGGGGCGGCGAGGGGGAGGACGGGGCGAGCACTCCTTGGGCGGAGGGGGCTCCCCATCCGAGAGCATTACGCGCAACCACACACACCGACCAACCATCTGCTGACACTGCAGATACCTCGGAGCTGATCAACCAGTAGTTCTCTGAAATACACGATATCAAATTAATTTTATTTGTTCAAGTCACTTAGTTACATGTAAAAGATGTACATAAAAATATATATTTATAATTGTTGTATATACCTGTGCCATTATGTAGTAAAACAAGGCCTTCCCTCAAAACCATTGATTTAAAATTATCATCAATATCATTTGGTAAATTTTGCTCAAAATCACTAAAATTCTGCACTGGATTTTCATTTTGTATTCTACAAACAAAACGTATAGATTTTTAAACATAAATATTAATAAATAATTAAAAATAGATGTTATAATAATTAATTACTTGTGTCGTGGTCGTCCCCACACTCTGTATTCAATAATTGGGTGACCATTCGAAGCTGGTTCTTCCCACCACGCTCGGAGCACACGGGAATCTACTGCTTCAACGTGAGGTGCTCCAGGTGGACCCGGCACATCACCTGAAAATAATAATATTGATCAACAACTTAAATATCTATGTAGAACTAATTGGTTTTTTTTTCATTGATTCATCCATCACACAAAATTATTAAGTATATTCAAATAGCTTTTACTAAAACAATTAAATATCAGCTGCTATGATGCTGTCTAGATTACCGTTAAAATATTCACTTATAATAAAACTAAATGAAAACATTTATTAAACATTCATTTTCATTATAAAACATCAAACATACAAATTAGAAGATTATTAATACACCATCTCAAAAAATTGTATTCCTTTTATTCTAAGGCTAAAAATGCGAATACGAATTCATTATACAAAAACCCGCGTGATAAGTGACGATTTCATCTTAACCACATGTCTTACCTAAAGTGATGAAAGTAAACCGGTCGTCATGCGGCCAATGATAGGGAGGCGCCTCAAACGCATATTGCAGCTGCAATCGAAATCTGTACTGAGTCCTTGGCCTTAACGATTCCGCACTCCACACATTGGCGGTCTTAGTTCTAACACACGCCAACCATTCATTGTTACCTGACATTTCAGAATATTCTATTTTGTACCTGAAAAATATTAACAAAATTACGTGAGAAACGCATTTCAGGTCTTTGAAAAGTTAGTGATTATATTAATCGTAGGTCACGGTCCCACCAAAATGTTATTAAATGTGAGAGGAAATAAATTAAACTAAATATATAGGACGTAGCGAAATTATGAAGATTTTATAAGTTCATTATATGAGAATTGAACTGGCTCCAGTTTGAAATATCTCCCATATACAATTCGAGTCATTTTCCTATTAAATACCAAAATATAGATAAATAAAGTTTACCTGATTAATTTGTATGTGGTCGGAGGAATCCATTTAACTTGTATATTATATGCTGACGTGTTATAAACAAAAATACGTGTTGGCAAGGGATAAGTGTGAACTGAAATTTGCTTGCTGTCTGTATACACCTAAAAGTAATCAATATTTTATTAGCAATATCTGTATGCAATATCTCCCAGTCCCAATTTAAACCAAATATTAGTAAAATAAAGTTGAGATATGTTTCAAGTATGCAGTTAATTAAAACTATATAAAAATTGAGGCGATAATAAAATAACTGAATATTAAATTCAATTAAATAGAGTATAATATAGTGATGTATCTTGTTAAAAGATTTCACTCACCTTGCTGTAATTGGAGCAAGCCCGCACCCATACTACATACGATGTGTTCGGAGACAAGTGAGACATGTTTGCTGCACGACCTTCGGATACAGGGAACGTGTTATGTTCTGAAAAGTATAAGCTTATTATTGTTACCTGTAGAGGGCGTAGTAATTTTGTGTGTATAGAAGTGCGCTAACTCAGACTAGACTACATTTCAGTCAGACATTAACCTTGAAATTTGTGTTGAAAATGATCAGACTCATTTGTAGCCCAATACAATTGATACCAGAGTTCTGGTCGCGTAGTCCATTCGACACGAGCTAACACTGGACTAAGTACAGTCGCTGTTACATCTTGAGCCGCTGCTGGTGCTGGAATAACAATTATTTTTATTGATGAATGGAAACAGTAAGTGGAGATTCAAAAAATCAAACAAGGGAGAGAGTTAGTATTAGCTAGTAATAGAGCTAATAATATTATACGAAATTCCTTGTTCTTTAATCTTACCTTCAGCTGCAGTCTGCACCACTACTGGTGTTCCCTTAACAGGAGGCATTTCATATTGTTTCGCATAATAATTCGTTGCTTCAACATAAACAGTGTAATTTTTAAATGTTAACAAATGATAAAGCGTCACTTCTCTATCTACAGTATTCACAGTCATTATTGGTTCTTCATCTGGCTCTTTTGTATTTAATTGGTAGTATATTGTGTACTCTGTGGCAGCCTTGTCGAAATAAGAACATTTTCTAGATGTTTCTAAATCTGGTAATTCTAGAGTAATGCTGTTGGCTGAGTTTGTTACTATTTGTGGCGTTAGAGTCTTTGCTTGGGGATATAGGCATTCCTTTGGTGGGTATGGTTGGTTCGCAGTGTCGAGCGCTAAGATTTTTGTACCAAGTGATGTGGTCGCTTGATTCACTTTATTATTAAGGTTTTTATCCCGATAATAAACTGTTTTTTCAGTAGAATTTAACCAGTAAATATTTCTGCTGTCAATCGTCACTGATACTGGTGGGAAACCTAGTAGAAATATAAACGAAAATTTAAAAAAAAAAAATTGTATTACTATTTTGCATGTTGAAGACCACGTCTAGACCTATCTAGACTCGTCTAGAAATATTTTAATTATAATATTGTATACTATAATACTATTTAAAGAATTAATGTTATAATTATTTGCCACATAATCCTCACCGAATCTCATATCAGAGTTAGCATCCAAAACAACCGAGCATTTGCATCCATTCATATCAGACGCAACTATCTGTTGTACCCAAGGATCAACCCAATACAGTTTCTCTACAGCACCACTGACGTCTAAAACGAAACTTCTATCAACTTGTGGATTTTCCGGACAATTACATTGATCACTTCTGTTTGTTCTTTTAAAGAATGGTTTTATATTTGTGCCATCTGTTTTTGATGTTATAATTGTTCCAAAACCAGGATGTTCTCCTTCTTCATACCAGTAGAGAGATCTGTAAGCATTAAGTTACATAAATCGCAATAAAGCAAAAACAACCCGTAAGACTTCGGCGTATTGAATAGGTATTATTTGCATACATATGAGCGAATAAAACGTTGCCGGTTTACGACGGGGTGAGGGGTGAAAATGTTATTATGTTTTTATTTATGTATTTAAAACATAAAATTAAAATGAATATAATTCAGTGGGAAATGAGCTGTGTAACAATATATTGCTCTGCCTATCCCAGGTTTATACATAACTTCGATTTAGCTGAAATTCAACAAACCTGGTCAAAGGAGATATTTGTAGGTTTTGTATCGATCTACCAGTGGCTAAGACCCAAGTGAGTCTGGCTCTGGTGTTTGGTAATCCCAATTGTGCGCGGTATATGACGTGGGGTTGGGATGACGTAGGTTCATGTTGAGCCCAATACACCGCTCTGCCTACCCAATCTACGCAAACGCTGCTTGATGTGCCATTAATTGTTGATAACTAGAAATATAATCAAATACATGACTTTACAAATCGCAAAATTATACGCTCTGAGTGCTTATGCCAAATGCAGTGATCTTTCGTTCACAATAGAGAAAACAAAAGAAATATTAGTCATGCATATTATAGAGAAGCTCTTCATAAAGATGTATCCTTTACTTTGTAAAATTGAATGCCTCATCTTTTACCATCTTCTGCATAAAACTGAAGTAAATCAAAGACGGATTCCTATTTTGTCCAGTAGACCGTTTTAAAATATTTTTGCGAAATTTTTTAAAATAAATATTAATTGATAAAGAAAATATTATTAAGCTCTCAACGTAATAGGTATATCTCTTAATCGCTAAGAAGAAAGTTTATTTATGTGCGTATGCTATATTTCTATATTCAAGCTTTGCAAGATGTTGCATCATGCTTGCATTAAAACTAATATGAACAGATTACCTTATAATGACCACTGCCAACCATGCGCGTAGCAAATATTTCGTCTAAATTATTAGACCAATAAATAACATTTTCTTCAATGGAGACATCGAAGTCAACTGTCATGCCTATGATTTTAGGCACAGTTTCACTTTCACTGTTATCTAAATCCAACACTTTGAGGAATTCTTGGGAAGACATTAATATTCTTGGGATTGGATTCACCACTTCCGAAGATGATGATACTATTTCTGAATAAAAACCAAAGCCAGCATCTGTGTGTGCTCTAACCTGAAAATTAATTTTAAGAAATAACAATCTTGAATTTTTCAAACGCAAAAATTTGGTTGAATGCTTTAGTAAAGATCTTATCACTTTGGTAAAGCTATTTTTGACATGACTTCTGTATAATGATTAAATTATGCATGAAACACGATATTAACTTTAAAAAAAGATTTACTATAAAAATATTAAAATGTAAAAAAGAAGAACGTTAAGAATACCTGAAAATAATACGTAGTGTTCTGCATTAAGCTTTTCACTAGTAACTGTCTGTGTTCGGGAGGTAATCTAACACCTGCACATTCACTGGGTCTGGCTGGTACTGCTCCTGGTTTGAAGGAGTTAGGAATGATCCAACACTGAGTTTCGAATCCTCGTATGACACCATTGGCACGAGTTGGCGAATCCCACCGGAAGATAGCATTCGTTGTGCTGCCTTTCCTGTTTGGAGACAAATTGATATATTTTAGAATGACATATTAATAACTACCTCAATGACGTCACAGACAGACAATATGGTTAATATGAAAATATTATTTGGTGTTTACTTGATTATAACGTATTTATTTTCAAAAACAAAAATAATCTTCATATGGCCTATGGTCTATAATTATACACTTTAAATAAGTGCATGCCTTTATAAAGAGGTTTCGCTCTCTACTATGTATAGTTTTATTCATAATAAATAAATCGAAAAGTATATATCTATAATTTTTATTAAAACCGTACCTATTAAAGTGGGGAAGTAACGTTAGTGATTTTGTACGTGGGTGCACAGTTATGATGGTTAGATATTTATCAATTATCTACTTTACTTTATTAATAATCTTACCCATTATATTGTATAAAAAGTCGTGGATTTATTGGTGCGGCTGGTGCAGCTTGAGGTGTCCTCATCGTAACTGATACAGCTTGACCTCCTCCCCATTGCGTGTGTGCTCTAACACTTGCCTCTACGACACTATATGGTGGTACACTACGTTCACGCACACTCACCCATGGTTGTTCCAGAGTTTTCTATAATTATACAATAAAACTAATTATAACATATTTTAATTAGTTACAAGCCTAAAACACAAAAAAAAACCGTTAATTCAAACTATAATTCTTCTTAAATTTGATTTAGACTCGTACAATGTGCATTTGCTATTAGTTCTACACAGCTTTAATTGTACACCTCGTGAATAATATAAATTATGAAGTACAATAAATTCGTTACTACATTATGAGAGAGAAAAATAACAAACCTCAATTTTATAATGTTCGTGGAAGTGCAAACTGACATCGTAATAAACCCGACCATGATTCACGTACGAAGCTGGTCCCCAAGTGACATTAAACTTATCCCAAACACCAGACACTTTAATAGTTGATTTATCAATCGCTTGGGGTATAGCAACTAGATCTTCTGCAATTTAGGAAAGAAAACAACAATTTAAATTATGGGGCAAGTTTGTTTATCTTTAAAACATCCTTCAAGTGCCTAGTTCAATTTGAGAGTAGTCAAGAATAACGATTAATCTCCTGTAATTAAGAAAGTAGCCTGCTGGCATTTCTCATAGATAACATTTCAGTTAATCATTAAACGGAATAGATCGGCACTATAGACCTTAGTAGGTCTTAGTGAAAAACTGAAATCACTTCAAACAAAAGTACATACCACTATGTTCATGTAACGTAGGATCCCTTACAGCAATAACACGCACACCTTGCAATAATGTAGCAGTGTACCGACCAGCCAAATCTGACACTACAGCTTGAGATCCATCCTTTACCCAAAATAATTTTCCGCCGCAGTAACTCAGCGGACCAATAGATGGACCATTGAGGCGGCTTACTAGCGATTTGGACACCTGGTTATAATAAAATGGTTAAATTTAATAGTAAAAATAAACTAAAATCTAGAAATGGTGTGGTTTTTTAAACCATCACTTACATCATAATTATCAGCAGAAATCTTATCAGCTGTGGGAGCTCGATGCAATTCAGATCCATCATAACTTCTAACTGACCAGTACAGCCACTTCTTCTCCAAATCAGCTGTGAGACCCATGACTGAAATATTTTCAAACATTAATTTCAAGACCATAAAATACCCATAACCATAAGGTTGATTAAAATTTACCTTGCTTCCCACTAAAAAGTTGCGCTGGATAATAGACCATTTTATTTTCACCATTAAGCCTTGCGCCTTCGACTGCATGACCAGTATTCCAGTATATATATGCTCCTAAGGAATCTATAGTTAATTCTTTAGCCACCGTTACTATTGGAACAGGCTCTCTGTTGCCACCATCAAGATTTCCACGAGTTATCTGTAATAGTAGATCCACAATTTTTAAAGGTACTGAGATGTGTTCATTAAATTTAATATAAGATTGTCTTATGACTAAGATACAACACTATAAAAATACATTGTGAACCGTAACAAAGAAGAAAATAAACTTACCAACTGTTGTTTAGGATTTGACCAGTAAATCCGTTTACCGACCCAATCTACAGCAATACTTCCTACATTATCCATGTTAGCCATTAAACCCTTTTCATGTGATGTAGTGTTATACCAAATGACTGTTGAGGCATTCGTTACTAAATACAATCGATCTCTATACCAAGATATGTCCGTAACGGTCAGATATTTCAAATGTGCCCTAAAATAAAACTAGAAATGTATTTCTTACGAAATATTGACTCATAAATATCTAAATATTATTGTAGTTGCGTATTGAAATTAAATCCAAACAAATGTCAATATTATCGCATCTATTCATGACCCTATAATGTGTACGTGAACTTATTAACTTATGGCCTGAAGTATTTACAAGCAAAATCTTATCCGATTATTAATAGTAACAGATTTTATATGAAAAAACTACACAAGTATGAGTACCTGTGAATCAATGTCTGCACTTTATATCCAAATAAATCAGCTTGTAGAAGCCCATCAGGCCCTGACCACAGCAATGTACTGTTTAATATAGCTGAAGTATGTGCTAGAGTCCTGCCGACAAACTCCGAGGACCACGGACCTGATCCCGATTGTGTGATTGCCGCCACTTTGATTATATATTCAGAGTCTTCCTTTAAACCATCCACTATGTATGATGTTTCATTGTATGCATCTCTAGAAATAATACTAAATTACGGTGTCAAATAATATCCTATGTCATTTAAAATAATGATGCGAACGTTTAAATGTTTATAAAAAAATACCTGTTAATATTAAAACCTGTGGCTACATCAGTGGCTTGAACATGGAAATCCCATTGCTGCCAAGCCCCACTACCTTGATGTCCCAATAAATGTGGAACTGACCAAGATACTTTAGCCCTGGTTATTCCCATTACACTTTCAACATTAATAGGTGGATTTGCAGGAACTGGAATAGGTTGGCAACTTCTCAAGGCTACTAAAACTTGTCTAGTTGCCACCTTCTTAGTATTGAAAACGACTGGATATTCATTGTGAAAATAACTGTCAGTTCTTGCATGATATTCTTCAGTCAGCATCTCTTTCCCATTTGTCCAATAGAATAGACCACCAGCAAATGCTATTGAACGTGCTAATCCGAACATTGGAGTTTGTGTATTACGACGAAGATCGTTTACTTCTCGACTATAAAAACACACACAAATTATTATATTGTTATAAAACATTAAACTTAGATTAATTTAAAAATCATTACCCATCAAGCGATACAGCAAGAACTGTATTAAGGCGTCTATTAGCAACCAGCAATCTAAAGTCAGTATGGTCAACAGTAAATGCTCCGAGATGTGCATCTCTCAAAATAAGTTCTGGAGGAGCATCATGGGGAACACCATTAGAAATATTAGCTAGATCCAACCGATATAAACCACCACGTTCTACTCCACGTAAGGCCCAAAATATGTAACTGTAAAAGTGATTTAAAACTAAAATAATGTCATTTTCTATTGAAATTTCACACCGACTAAAGTACATACCCATTATAGGGATCCACTTCAAAATGTATTGGCCTGCTATTGAACCCAGCGAGGGCTACAAGTTGGTTTTCACCATCAAAATCACATCTCAATATTTCCCAATTCGTGTATCTAGTTGTATTGCGCCATGGTGATCCTTCTCTTGTATAATACACCTCTCCCAAAATGTATAAATGTTTATTCAACCAGTCGACAGATAAATCTAGAGGTTTGTACGAGATGGAATCTGGTGTAAGTATCGGAATTGAAGACCTCTTTTTAGAAAGAGAACTTCTGTAAACGTAGCCATTCGAAATTGATACGAATAAATAATCCCTCGTGACATCGAGGCCGACACCTAGAAAATGTCAACATTTTGCAATCTTTGAATTCTTAGAATTAATATGATATACATAAATTATTAGTTAAGTGACATAATTTCAAAATCAATTATATGCTATTTGGGTTCAGAAGAGGTTATCATTACCTGTTATATTATGTTCTGTGCTGTATAATTCTATTGGATCTGAGAGCATATCGTTAGCTTGTGCGGCCAGAATACTCTGCTCTCCTCCAAGAATTAGGATAGGCTGTTGACTCGGGATAACTGGAGAAAAATGTTACTATTTATTACATATACTGCAAATATTTATCAATTTGTATTTATAAGGATTTAAAGTTGAAACGCACCTGCAGGTAAAGGTGGTGTAGACACACGAACTACAGCACGTGCACCTTCGCCTACAGCATTCCTCATTGCCACAGACACCTCGTATTCATGCGCAGGTAATAAATTTTGGAACATGTAAAACAATGTGTTGTTTGAAGCTGGCATGTCCTACAACAAATACATCACGTCAAATTTGGCTCTTGAATTTTGTAAATTAGATCTTCGTTTCTTACCTCTAAAGCAGTATAACTAGTGTTTGGTTGAGTATCCGCCAGTCTTAGAACATACGAAATCAATGGACCATTAGGAAAAGGACCAGGTTCCCAGGATATAGCGATTCTTCCAGAACCAGGTGTTGCAGCTCGTAATGCAGATGGTGGTGAACTGGGTTTTCCAGTTTCAAGGGTTGACATTACCACTGATTGTGCAGAATATACTGGTTCTACTGTACCTCCACGTCCTGAGAGAAATATTGCTATTCGGAACTAAAAATGCATAGTTTACGTTATTCATAGTGGAAAACTGATCTATAGGTAAGTACAGATATTTAATTTGATACGTACTCGATATTTGGTATAAGGTCTTAGATGTTCCACGTGAATGACGGTACGATCTGCTCTGCTATTATTAGAATAATATTGCCATGTACCAGGAAGTTCTTCATACTTCCATTGAACTAAATAACTTAGGTTTCCTATGTAAGGAGCCTCCCAGAGCAGGGATAGAGAAGTGGCTGTTAAACTATCTGCTACTAAAGCTGGAGCAGGTGGTATACCTATCAGGTCTGAAATTTTATTTATTGACGTATAAATTAATAAAATTAACTAGAACAGCATTGTTTATTATTCCACTAGTCAACTGTTTACTAAGCTCACCTCTAAGCTTTTGAAAGTAAGAGTTAAGTGCTTCATTACAACCCATAACACAATAAAGTTCTCTCGACACGACAGTTTCAGATGTGACATTCTGTAAATAAACCTAACGATGACTCATCTATCAACAAACGCATAATACGCAAATTATTATATTTAAATGAAATTGAACGGACATTCACATGACGGTCACCACTTTGTCACCAGCCCTTTTATTCATTATTACTTCCAGTGAATATTTATTATTGTATCATAATCAATTACTTTATTTAAACATCTGTTAAATACATTTTAATGATTATTTGGGAGATCTTATTACTTTACTAATAGCATTGTTATGAATTTTGATACATATTATTATGTCTAGAAGTACAATGACATAAACAAATTATAATGAGAGGTTCAAGGTTAAAATTAGGTCATGTGACCTTTTTTTCCATCTTTCTAGTTTCAAGAAGTTCTAACTCAAGACACAGAGATTTATCTTTACCTAACAACATTCGCTAGAAGCAGTATATTAACTACTTTAGCAGACCTTATTCGTTTCTGATTGAAAATATCACGACTACGCTCAAAACAAATAGCTGCAAAACATTCTAGTAATAAAATCAAAATAAACGAACGCTTTAGTAGTCGAATTGATTTTATGTTAGTCATCAATCAGTATATTTAATATAAATAAATGAAAAGAACTTACACAAGTAATTTGGCAGGTTTTTTCTAACCCCTGCTTCCAGAGACTGCAACCCAAGACACACTGAAAAGCAATAGAGTCAACATCATTTATTAGTTTTATTGATTATCCTATTAAGTTACAACCGTTGAATAAAGACGGATTGGTACTCTGCCTTGCTTAAGATTTTACGTCATTACACCAATTATTTATTTATACATATTATATATTCTTTAAAAATACACATTCATAGTTCCACAAAAATAAATTGTTGTCTAAATTAGGATATCCTTAAAGATACCTTAAAACTAAAGCTTCTGGTTTATTAAAATTCATAAGAACGAAGACCTTGATTTGAAATGCCAGGAAGGGCAAGGATACACCTGCGACATCCGGGGCAGCAGACAACCGGCCGAGCATGAAAATCCGTTACAAAAGACATCTACGCCATGCCTTCACCCCTATTTTGCTTTCTTAACTTTTTACTTCAAGCGTAACTATCATAAAAAAACAATCACGTTAAATATACTAGAGAAGATGCCTCTAATAGTTCGATTTTTTTAAAATGTGGAATATATATTAAATTAAATTATTTTATTTATATTAACATGCTCAAAAATATCGTTGTATTATATTTTATCTAGTCACTATTCTATGAATAAAAATATTCAGTTACGCACTGTGACTTTAGCGCATGTTTTCGTTTATATAACTTCTCTAATAAATTTAACAAGGTTTTAAATCTATTGACGTTTCTATTTATTTATTAAAATTTAATTTATTGAAAATTATTTAATATTTCATTATTCATAATAAATCGCATATTAAAAACAAAACAAAAACGATAATACTATCAAATTTAGTTTATTAACAAAAGATAAATGTAAATTTATTTAGAGCTATCGTATGTATACAAAAAAGTGAAATAATTGGATTATAGCCCGCACCAATAAGTGAGCTAATTGATGTAAATCATAGGAAGTGACCCTTAAAAATTATCTTGTCATCACCAATTTGAGTGTTAGTTTTAATATAATTGTGATCCTCAAATTAATAATTAATTAATAAATTAACTTTGAGCTAGAATGAATAATATTTTTAAAATATTTATGGCTTTGGTCGCGGATCGCATTCACGGCATTCAAATTCAAGGTAAAACAAAAGGAACACTTAACTTATAATGAATTATGTCTTTCAAACAAGACGTAACACGATAGTCTAACGATTATTATTGTAATGTCCATGTTGGTTATAGACGATGTAATCATTACACTTTAAGAATAATTCTGTATCTATAATATCTGTAACAATTAGAACCTAATGAGATTCTTACTTGTTAATATTATATGTATACCTATAAGATAGCCAATGAGTGTTTAGACCTAAAAATTAGTGTAATTATATAAACAAAAAAATATATATAACTATTGTACATATATACATATGTATAGTTAATATATAACACATAGTGTTCGAGCTTAGCGCAGGTGTGGTACACAGAAATATTAAGCATTAAGTTACGTGATTTATTATAGGTATTAGCTTTTCTTAGAACTTTAAATATTATTGTTTTATTTACTCGTATTATATTCATAATAAATACTGCTGATTATAGCTTTGAACCAGCGTGGTTTTTTTTTTAAATTCCCAATATTGTAGTGATGCCTGAAATTATTCTAGTACATAATTAAACTATTAAATAGCTATTGTGTCAAAAACTTTATATTTAATATGACTATTCGTT
Source organism: Tineola bisselliella (assembly GCA_028551675.1). Classification (NCBI taxonomy): domain Eukaryota; kingdom Metazoa; phylum Arthropoda; class Insecta; order Lepidoptera; family Tineidae; genus Tineola; species Tineola bisselliella. The sequence continues at coordinate 167,272 of JAPWLS010000449.1, read as the reverse complement.
CTTATTATTCCAAGTTTTTTCCTGGCTATTCTTTTAGTCTTATATAGAAAACTGCTTAAACAGCTTTATAAGCAGACGCTTACCTATTACAATTAGTATTTTCGTCGTTCATTAACTGAATAAGTTGCTTATCAATGCTTTTCGGTTGTTTGGCAATGGGGCGATATGTTATTGATAAATAAGACTTAGAAGTTTATACAATGATATTATGATCGTACGTTTCCATTGTGAAGCGGATTAGTTGCTTATTTAGTAATTGAGTCTATTCATGTTACTCTAATAAGTGCTTTGAACACCAAATGAATGAAGAATGAATGGAAAAAAGAAGGAATTCTTTTGATATCAAGCGTCTGTATATACAAACATAAAGTAGATTCAAATTATATCATTATTATTACTATTACACTTAAAATTAAAAGAGTCGCCAATGAACCATCTTACAGAAATTCAAACGCATTTTAAATTCTTATAACCTCTTTACGTAGTTGTCATTTATAAAAGTCGGTATAATTATTGATAATTTTAATTTGACTCACTCTGACAAATTGTCGAACTTAATATATCTTGTATTATTCGTGTCTCAGGTCTTTAATAATATAATAATGACCTCTTATTACTTTTACTTATATATAAAACTAATAAATTCATTTTAATGACAATTTAACAATTCTATTAAATACATACATGATAGTGGATGGAGTAATTAAGGTAACATTTAATTAAACAAAACTTTAGATTAAGTAATTAATAACATGATCTTTTCTTCATAAATATGTATGTATTTAAGTAGGTATATATCATTATTTGTTATATTATGTACTGTATGTATTGTGTAGATTTAATTATTTTTATTTTCTGTTCATTGCACTGAATATCACCGCTCACACCGACAAAGGTTACCTGGTAGATAATGGCGACGGCATTAAGCTCGTCTATGTGAAAAATGATTATTGCAATAAAGAATTTATTTAATTATTAATGATCTGTATAGATGAATAAAGTCATTTGTTTACATTCAAAAGTATCCACAATTAGATGGTAACAATTAAACGCATGACGACATAACTCGCAGACTCGTATCTGTGCCGTTTGTTTCGGGTTCGTAATTACGGGTCGCGGCCTCGTGCGCGGTTTGCGGGCGCCCGTCGCTCGCGTTAAATAGGACAACTGAATCAGCCGGGATAACACCGAGATGGCTGCTTCCTCATTGTGCCACTTGCGAATTGCTATGAACATGTTTGCTGCTTTACCTGTCTAATATTACTATATTTTGAGATAGTTCAATGTAATAGAAAATACACGTTAATCTAAATCTGAGTAATCTGATGACTACAATAATGACTTATATGCTATTTGAATCTACTTATTTTAAAATATCTAAATGGTATCTATTGATATATAATAGATGGTAGCGTAACACCTTTGTTTCGGATATCTTCTCTATATTTTTAACTTAGTGCACTTTCTGCAATATTTTTTTAGTTTCCAAATATTATTCTGTTTGGAAAAAAAAATGTCAATTATATATTGTTGTTTTGGTTTCTCCTTAAATATGGAATTATTCTTAGCGTAATTTTTAATGCTTACGCACAAACTAGCAAGCGAGAGGCTCCATTCCGGACAAAATAATTTAACATTTGACCTTTGAAATATGAAATCTATCCATCATCATCAGTAGTTTATCTAAATAAATTTAGTTCTAACACACCCTCCTAGTCTGTTTCCGTATTCACTGTCACAACACCACGCCCAAACAGTTAAAGCTCAATTTCATCGTCTCTATCATTGTTAGAATAGTAGAACATGTTTGTTTAACATTATGGAAAGTGTCAGGGATCTGTCAGTTTTAGTTAACAAGCTTATTCCGCATTTGTAAATTGCTCTGCACGAAATCCATATTAAAACCATTCCAGTTATATACACTGAAGTAAATTATAGAAACAAAACAGCACAGTTTATTGATGCATTAATAAAATAAAATTTAAATTTAATTTATTTCTTTTAATGACGTTATAAAGAATAACAGCAGCTGAATAAAACCTTTTAATTCTGAATAAGTATTTAAAAACAAACCTAAAGAAAAATCGAAAAATGACTTTAACGCGTGGCTACATTTAAAACAACATAAAAATTGTAACAACTAAGTGAATTAGCGTCTAATTAGCCGGCATCCTGTCTCGTGCTCGAAATAATAACAAAACAATGGTTTCTCCCTTAATGCAGTGTCATTAAAACACAGCGCACCCATGCACCATGATGAATTCGGAACCAACTCGGAAGTCCAATTGAAATTGAGAGCGCACCGGACGCGGAGAAAGAATCATTTAGCTAATAACTTGTTAATTACTCATGCAGCATCACAAATATTGAGCATTTCCGATTACAATTGTTATGTTTATGAAGTTATTGAAATTTAAATTGATTAATTTTTCAATACTTTAATTATAGCTTTACGTCGAGAACTTTCAAAACAATAAAAATAAACGTAACTTTACAGATTAATGTGTTTTAAAATAGTCAATTATTTTAATATTTAAAAATTATCACACATTATTATAAGCTTAAATTAATTCAAATGCCTGTAGTAAATAGTTATTCTTTTATTTTGTTATTTTAATATCAGATAAATATGAATGTTTTGAATGAATCTAATTTAATCAATAATAAAATATGTTTGAATAACAAGCAACTTTATCATACTTTATTAATGACTTACGATAATAAAACGTTAGAAACGCGTCGTTCTATCCAACACGTGCTTCAATACAGACTATCACCTCCTTACATAAGATGTTTTCAATCCCTACATTGAAACAATGTTTTGAAGGCAAAATTGAAACAATAATTTACTATTTTGAATTGAAAGTTTATCTGAGTTATCTTCATGATTTATTTTGACTAAATAAATATATAATTCATATTATTATTCATAAATAAAACAATTGTGTTGTCATGAACCTATGTGTTCACATGGATGTGTTTTTATGCTTTTATTTTTTTCAATAACATCGGTATTTTACCGTAACGCGCGTTAAAATTGTGCCCGTGGATACGACTAGACAACATATTAATATGTTGAACCTAATATTTATTATAGAAATATTTTATTGACAACACGGTTATAGCCTTCTTATACTTATGTTTTTTGTTATATATTAATGTAATAATTAATAATTATTTTGTTTACTTATCGGCCTCTGAAACTATAGCTTACTTTTAATATTTATTTGTAGGTATTTGTTTCGAGTCTGGGCATTATAGTTAAAAAAAATAGTTGAATAAGTGTTTTTGTTTTCCCTCCACTTTGTCGTATTGTGTAAGAAATAAATAATATCTGATTAAGTTAATACAAACACTTTATTAGCAATAACAAATTGTTATAACGCCAAAACAAACAAAAAATAAGTTCATTTGTAGGCACATGTAGTTATTTTATTTTTATTAGTAATTTATCACTTGACATAACATGATCCCTATAAATCGTGTTGATAAAATGTTGCTTAAAAATTTGTCAACGTTAGAGAATAACAAAATATAGCAATGTGTTAAGAATTAATTACCAAATTTGTAAATAAGCGCCATGAGCGTCATTGTGCTGTTTTTCTAACTGCTTTGTCGTGAATGACCCACGATAACTTCACCGATACGAGAAGGTTCACTTTAAATATAAATTGTTTAATAACAGCTAAGATTATCAGTTTATACTTCGAGATTTATTACAATCTATAGTACCTACTTATAGAGAGGAATCTCTTTTTTTTAATAAAACGCGAACGAAAAAACTGTGAGATTTTCTCTTCGACATTATATGTAACTTTTTATTATTATTTACAAAATGTATTAACCATGCAATTGGAAAAACCCTAGTGCAGATATTAGTATTGAAAACGCAATAAACAGTTTTTTTTGTATAGTATAAGGTGTTTTTGGTTCCGCAGGTCACCAATAGTTTCGCATTGATTTGTTTAATATAAAAAAACTTTTGACATTTACATTTCAATGTTAAAATTTGCACTAGGGGCACTATAGCGAGTAAAAAGTACGAAGAGCGAGGTGTCGAGTCACGCGCGAGCCCACGCCAACCACTTGTCGGCTCCAATTGGATAATACAGGACGCAAATTGGGGCCCACACCGGCATCCCAGTAGCACTCCTCACAAGGACCCTCAATATAGTGTTGGCCACTATATGCCGACCTCCAATCTTACAACGAATAGTGCACTTATTTATTTTATTATATGAAACTGTTTAATTTGTATTAAGTAAGCCAATTGCTCTATGAATATTTATTTAAGTTTTTTATGATACCATTGCATTAAACCCTGAAAATTCGACATCATTGAGTTAAATATAATAAAGAAAACCATAAACTATTGCTCAAAACCATGAACCATATGAGACGCTATTATAATAAGTTAGTAAACAAAAAAAATCAAATAGAATAAAACCATTTTATTTTAAATAGAGCGGTGTTTAATACTAAGTTATTGCAATTCAAAATTATTCCTTAAATAAACTAACCAAACTTGATGTTTCAATTCATAAGTCGATGAAAACAAAACAAGAAATCTAATTCAGCATAGTTGAAATTGTAGCACCCACGGATTTGCTATATTCAGCGCATCCGTTGTATGTTTAATAAATGAACAATAAATCAAAGCACTTAACGCTTCAGGGTCTAATGCACCGACGTTGAATGGTCCGAGGTAGTGGGGATTTTATACATAGTTTCTAGTGAATGGACGCAGGGGACGCCGAGACCTAATGAGGAAATAGGAATTAGCCGTCGACGCGCCACCGTCGACCGCTGCCGAGGCGAAATGCACTTAGAGCAACTTATACTAATGGGATGGGTTAGAAGTGAAATGGTCGTTTTTTGTTTCATGAGTGACGATGGTTATTATCGCAGTCTGCCACCACCACTAACATCCGTGAGGTAGCTTAGTGGGATTTTGGGATCAGCTTAAAATTAACCCGTTTGCTATAACAAGAGTGGTGCATCTCTTTTAAATATTGTATTTCTTAAGTTTTGTAATTTTTTACTCAAAAAATGTTTATGAATAACCGAAAAATGTATTATACAATTACAGAAAACTGCACACCGTGAGAATATACTACATCATTATAAACTTTAATATTCAAACAGATATTTGAATAATTTATGCTTAAATGCAGTAGAGCACAACTTGTCCACCCACTGAATTACGGTGCAACGGCACTACATTGGACTTTTTCCCGTAGCGTCAGGTGCAATCATGAATATTCAATGCATGTCACTCTATGTACACTATTCTAATGACCTTTGCTTGCTCTACTTGCATTTATTTAACTATTAATTCATATTTCCCATGTTTAACCATTCAACAATTTGAATTTACAACGTGACAATGAAGGAGAAATTAAAAAGAAAGAATTTATAGCGTTTGGAAGAGAATCATAATTTAACATTTTAATACTTATATTTCGTTCACTTTTTAGATATTAATAATATACAAAACCAAACCTGTATATAATTTAATAATAATTTAATCTTAAATATTTACATATATTAATTTTTTCAACCGCTTCAAAAGATTTTAATCTTGTTAACGTACGCGATAAAAAAATTGCGTCTGAGCTTTCTAGGAAATGAGCATTTCGAAAAGCTCACACGAAAAAACAGTTTCGCGATTTAATAAACGCAAATGTAAACCGCAAACTAAACCTTACCTCTTATGACCGTTACCTTCTTCTGAGTGCTACATTAATTAATTCATATTTGTTTACTTGTCACTACATCAGACACGAGTAATCGTTACTAATTACCGAATGGCAGATAAAGTGGTAATATGACATATCAGAGAATAATAAATAAATATATATGTCAATGAATTCATAACAATGCATCTGTAATTTTCTCATGTGAGAGTTGGGACTATCGAGACCATGGAATGCGATTAGTTGTAATTGAAACTGCGTGCGATGTGCTGCGTCGAACAGTTGCCCTCCATTAGCCAATCAACGCCGAATGCTTGCTTTGTTTGAGCTGACTATAACTCATTTCATGGAAAAAGACAAATGAATGTAAACAATAAAGTCGATGATTCTCATACACTTAAAGCTTTTTTGTTTTGTTTTTGTTACATATTTATATTAATATGTCTAACATTTGTCTTAATATTCTAACACTGAAAGAAACATTGTCAGCAAATCAGATGAGAATCATGACAAGTGTGTGCTTGACGCAAATAAAGAAGTCGCGGCCAGTCCATAGTACTCTCTGTTTATCCCACTGTCTAGCACCTAATAAGACTTTATCGAGTCAATAGAAAACTAAAAATAAATTTTATATAAAAAAAAAACTATAAATTATTTTTTATAAATTTATCAATTTATCAAAGATGATTAAAATAAGGTAAGATTTATTTGGATTGTTAAATAATATTTTTTATATATTTTCTGTTGGATACTCAAAGTTCAAAAAAGTTAAAATAACATTTTAAACAATAAAAAAATATTACATAGAAATTGAAATACGTATTTAAATAAAAGTTATTTGCAACACAGAGAAATATGTTTATTTTAAAAAAACATATGTTAAAACTAAGTTTATCGTTTCTCTATATAAGAAATAAAAATGTCAATAGAATTCGTATTTCAAATAGCTGATATTATATGGCACTTGTTTGACTACTTCCGGTTTTAATTAATAATAATTTAAACAACTGAATTAATGGTTGTTGTTATCGAGAAAAGGGTGGCTGTGTGTTTAGTTTTGTAGTTAAAATCTTTAAACAGAAATAATATAATTTATAGGTTTGATAGTGTTAATTGCAATAGGATTTTACAATCATAAATAAAATAGAAAGATTTGAGTTTAGTTTTAGTTTGTCCTTATATTTTACAAATGCAAAACAAACTAATAATAATATATGTCATGGCAATGCTAGAAAATAACACCTCATAGGTCATCATATTAGTTGTTTATTCAATCCAATAGTGCCTACAACTGGACTTGCATACTGAACTTGTGCCTTGAAATAAACTTGTAGCATTTCCTGGTCCTTGATTGAGCTAACAATAACTGTGTGTGAGATTGTTTAAATTAATCTAGTCGTCTGCTTGACCAATTAAATAACACTATAGTTTAAAATAACTGTGCTCGCTATATTTTAATGTTTGAAAGCGTCCAAGTAACCGCATGCGAGGGATTTCTGAAACGCAAGACGTGTGACATACTGTTTTCTCCATAGTATTTGTAGTGACTGAGAGCGATTCGGACGGAAGTATGAATTAAAAAACTCGACAGAGCGCATCGGGTGTCCATACAGCCATATATCCCGCAATTCTCATACTGGGCATGAGCAGCGACTGTGAATACCTCTTCCTGTACCAACTAGCTCCTGATACGTTTACACTTCATTGAATATTAATGTTATTTTATTAAAGAAATCACTTTAATATATGGTATTTTTGTCGCCAACATTGATATGTCCTATATACATACATAGAGAAATAAATAAGAATAAAAGCAGAATTCATAGCGATTAGAAGAATTTAAAAGAAGTCATTATTACAAAACATTGCATTAAATAATTTTAATTTAATTAAAGTGATATCTTATCCTGGAACCACTCTGATAATTTAAGAAATAAACTGTCAAAGATTCATATCGCTTATAATTTATCGAATTCATTATCGAATTCTACTTTTAAAATTATTCGATTTTAAGAATTTGTTATCTCTCGTTTAGTGCATTTGAAGACTGTCATAATCTAAAGTTTAAAATTGGAGCTCGTTCTATTTTTAACACTCAATATAATAAAATAACCTTCACCTCTTTTAAACTTATCAAAATTTCAATGTATGTTTTCATAGAGTTTCTAGATCGGTCAACATTTTAGAAAGGATCAGGCGAGAAACATCATGATATGGCTGAAGAGATAGTTGTATATATGTAGTTACTAACACTCCATAGCGTATACCCACTAGGGTTCATGATTTCTCGAGCTTATCAGTTTCTCGGGTCTCGAGAATTCTCGAGGCCAATTTCTCGGGTCTTCTCGGGTTGTCGAGAAATTTACATTTACGTACGTTTTTGCATATTTTTCGGGTCAAATAATGTAATTAATCAACAAATACAGTGGTTGGAAAAACTAAAGCATTATAGCTTTATCAGATAGCCGGTTCCTTATTTTATCAACTACATTTCCTGAAATTGAAAACACTTTCATTTTGTTGTAGTTGTAGTAGGCTTAACTTTGGATTTGGTGATCTCTTCCCAGTAGTAAGAACTCGTTCTTTATTATAGATTTGACAGCGCCACTGCACTTGTCTTCTCATTTGTCGAAACACCTTTAATTGATTTTTCTAATTAAGTTTCGAAGCTGTCGCGTTCAGGTTCTGATGGGCTTGCTTCTTCTACCACTTACGACTCATTTTCGGTCATTTCGGGCAAAGTTGTGGTGCCAGGATATAGACAATTATATTCTCTTTCAGCGTATCCAATCAAAAATGTCTTGTCTATTATCAATGAAGTAGTTACTTTTAGATTAATTGATGAAGTAGTTAAGTTTTATTTTATAATTTCATAGACTCAAATATGATTTCTCGAGTTCTCGACTTTTCTCGAGCTTAGTTTCCCGGGAACAAACCTCAACGATTTCCCGGGAATTCTCGACTCGAACCCTAATACCCACCCACTCAGTATTACGATATGAAATATGCAATAAAAATACATTTTAGCTATTGTATCAAAATAATTGAGCATCAGATCTTAACAAGTGCTCTTTTCCCGACATCCCATACAAATAGTCTTTTATTGACGTTATTATTTTTTAAATTGCCATAATATTTACGGTGCTGTGAGGGAGTGAGGGAGCAATGCAATGAACTCTAAAATAGATATGTGGGGAGCGTATACCAACTAGCAGCTTCCTTCCTCTGCGTCCGGTCGCTACCACTCTCACGCCATCACCCTTAGTCTAGCCACGAATCTAGGGATTCTAAGTAACTGTGAGAGATTTATATTCTATACAATCATTTATAGTGTTGTCTTATGTTATTTGCGAACATTAATTTAATTCAGTTTCCAAACTTTTAAGGTCAATCTCGCCGATACTACAATAGTAGCTAAACATCAAATTAAAATAATCAAAAATAAAGACAATATTTTCACTAAAACATTTAAAATTATTTTCATATGAAATTATAGATAAATCCTCTCCGTTAATTTACTAAAACAGTTGTATAATGAATAATTTAAAAGAAATTAAAAGATAATTTGAATAATTTAATCTGACATTTTGAAAGCACGATAATAAGCCGCATCACTATTTAAATGAATAAGTACATACTTAGTATAATTGTATTATACCAAATTCTAAGAATATATATTTCATATTAAAATCTCCACTTGAAGAGTCAACATAATCTCAATTAATCTGACGAGCTTTCATAGTTTTTAATCCCGGAAATATTATTCCGAGAATCTATTAACGAGATGAAAGATATGTACATCTAATTAAGTGTTTAAATGTAAAGTAACACTGTTAGGTGTTTTAAAACTTCATAAACAAACTATCTGCTCTTCCGTGAGTTGTGAATGAGTGAATGCAGCTCTATGCAGTTTCGGTTACCTGATGACGTGTTTAACATGAAACAGGTCTATTTTAGAAAAAAAAGGAAATAGTATAACAGTGTTTCTATTTCGAAATAGACAAGAACAAAATATAATTAGTTGTTTCAGGCGTTACTTTGCGGAAATCCATATTAAATGAAATTAATTAAAATTATTTTGCTTATAATTCCCGCTACAACATTCAGTAATTTGTCTCGACCCTTTAGGATATATAAACCGACAGCAAACACAGCGAAAAATCAGTCGTTGAAGCGAAGCCGAAACGACCGCACGTATCCTGATGATGCCACGTGAAGTGGCGAAACGCGTCGAGACAAATTACTGAATGTTGTAGCGGGAATTATAAGCAAAATAATTTTAATTAATTTCATTTAAGAACAAAATATACAAAATCAAGCAACATAATATATGTTTAAAACTTATTTATGCTCTACTATTGATTCTCAACGGGAGCGCAAACGCCTACCCTGTTGCAGTCGTATCTCTAAAAGGTTGGGAACCTTTGTTTCAAAATCTGTTTTGAATTTATTTTCTTCGTGAAATTATAATCCGAGTTTTTATCTAGAGAATTCCGTTATTTCCAATTAAAATAAAAACTTTATTATCGTTTATCATATTTATTTATTTGTAATTATTATATATAAATATCGTCTATATATTTCATTACCTATTCTCTACCTAAGGGTGGTGTTAGGTGGTGGTGGTTGCCTAGACAAGAACCTTTCTTAGCCGTAACACCAATATCTATTATAGCCAATACTAATTTATACAAGGTATAAAATCTCATTTTAAATGATTAAAACAAAATTATAAATTAATAATTTACATTACATCTGAGAATATTTAAAAATATATATCAAGCTAAAGTAAAGCAAAAATAACGGTGCATGAAATGTAAAGTTCTTATTCAAAACGGTTAAATGTAGCTAATTTGAAGAGAGGCGCACACGCAGCCCACTTGATTTTTTCCTCGTCTGAGGGGTGCGTAAATTGCTTCCAACCAGATAATATTGACATTAACCAGTAGTAACTGTCAAGGGTTGGCAGAAACATCATGTTTTATGTCAGTTTTTGTATATGCGAATGATAAATCGATTACTTTACTTAAATATGCGTGGGAGCACATATTGTTTTCAATGTATTATAAAAGTCATGTCAGCTCCATTCGAAAGCCAATATGTACATAAATAAAATAATCAAAAATTATTCAAACAAATACATTGATTACCTGGAATTTGAAGTCTCGATTATTCTTAATTCTTATATTATTAAATATTACATATGTATACTTAGACAACAATAAACAAAAACCTACATAATAACAAACGCCTTCGTAAACTGATAGTTTTTGCATGATAAAAGAGGCCTTTTCTGTGGAACTGTCGCAACTTTTGGTGGGATGTGTTAATAATGGTGAAGTATTGACCATTATTAGGTTTTTATGAGTATATATGTACTACATATAATCCAAGTAAATAATTATTATATATACAACGTTCCTAGAATATTTACATAAACTAATATACTCTGTGCTGTAGATAAACAATATAATATTATATATAAAAGGAAGTTGTGTTAGTTACACTAATTAACTCGAGAACGGCCGAACCGATTTGGCTGAAAATTGGTGGGGAGGTAGCTTAGGGCCGGGGGAAGGCTTTAGGATACTTTTTATCCCGTTGGATATAAAGGAAAATCGTGTTAGTGGCACTATTTATAACTCAAGAACGGCTGAACCGATTTGGCTGAAAATTGGTGAGGAGGTAGCTTAGAACCAGGAAACGGAGATAGGATACTTTTTATCCCGTTCGACCGGGTTCCCGTGTGGCGTGACATAATACGTCAAAGGGAATAAAAATTGTTACATAATTAAAATACAATTGTCACTTATGTCATTGTGGTTGAAAATAAACAGCTTTTCATGTTAAAACTGCATTTATATTTTATTCATAATGCAAATAACGATGTCGATCGGCAAGTTTAACTTCGATGTTTTCAACCCCTACAATGAAGATTGGGATTATTGTATTAAACAATTATTATGGCAAGAAAACGTACGTACTCTCGGAAAAAGTGTGTTTTGTAAAAAGACATCGGGAAGAAAGTGAAACAATCTATCAGTTTTCTTTACAACTACACCCTTGGAGACTATCACGATAATTTAGAGGAATGTCCAGCCAGAGGCAAACGCTGTAGGTTATGCGGGAAGAACAACAACTTCTCAAAAGTGTGCATTAGTAGCGGCAAAGCAATGCATAAATAGTTTCGAACGAGACGCCTAGCACGACACAACACGTCTAGCAAATCTAGCGACAATGAAAGCAACCAAACGTATCCAGTGAATAAAAAAGATTCGCCAACTAAGGTAATGATACCAACTAAGTGAAATGTTGTTTGGAAGATAAATGCGCACTACGTTTGATCTTCTTAAGTCAAGTGCTAAGGAAGATCTTGAAACAGCTGGGTTATTCCCAGCCATCAGTTAAAGAAACTATTCCGCCAGAATATTCGATTGGAGACATGGTCGGGGTTAACAAATCTATAGGAAAAGGCTCTGAACCAGGGAATACATCAAAACGCACCGGGCCTTACTCCTATCAAGTTGAAATAAACAATGGAGTAATCAAACGGAAACACTCTGATCAACTTAGGCGAAGGGAAACTAACGATGAGAACAACGATGATAAGGATGTCATTCGTAACGATAACAGTTTGGAAGTGAAAAACGATACTGTGAGTAACAACAAGAAGCCGAAGAATTATTCCTATTATAGTCGTGGATCAAAACGAGGTAGGGGTGACGTCAATGATCATGTTTTACCGGACGCGATGACTTATCAACCTGGTGCATCAACTCAAATCACACAACAAAGTTTATCAGATGGACACGGAGACAAATCAGCTAGGTCTCCTAACGCTCAACAGTAGAATCTTGAACAGCGGGAGCCTCAGCCCTCAACGTCTGCAGCATTAAACGAGGCACCACGTCGTTCCACAAAAACCTCCTGCGCGTTTCGGATATTGAGCTTTCAGGAGGAGTAATGTTACATAATTAATATTCTAGGCTTAAAATACTATTGCCAATTATGTCATTGTGATTGAAAATAAACAGCTTTTCATGTTAAAACTGCATTTATATTTTATTCATATTGCAACAAAAGTCATTATAAAACGTGATATACCAAAAACGTATCTGAGATGGAATAACAAAACGGAAATGACAACTAAACAAATACAAATCACAAGGCCAATCTTTGAAAGTTTGTGGTCTGAATCTGGAAAATCCATGTGTTTCCCATGGTCAATTATATGTGGCATGTTCACGGGTCGGAAGACCATCTGCGTGTATCCCGTGTATCCCAAGGTGGTTAACTAAAGAGTGCAACCTATGCAACAAAATACATGAATAATAAAGAATCATTAAAATACTTGATTTTTTTTATTTGTTTTTCCTAATAAAAAATTGAACTTAATCAAATCCAAAATCTGTTTATTTATTGCTTATAAGGCGGAACAAAGTTCGCCGGGTCAGCTAGTATTATATATTAATAAAAACGTAGATTCCAATTTTCCCATCAAAACCTAAATATAAGTTATTGTAAATATTTTATCACTTTACAAAGAAAAATGAAGGCTAATACAGCCTGTTTAAAATGGAAATATTTGTAAAGACTGGACTGAATAAAACAAAGAAATGGTACAGACCCACAATCATTTGTTATTTTTACTAAAACACAAGAACACACTTAAAGACGTTTATTTGATTTGCTCTTTAATCTTAGTGAGGCGACGGTCCACTTTTGTTTACTACTCTTCCTCAAGAAGGGTTCACTTTATTTGACCACAAAATTCTCATCCCTTTGTAATATTTGAGAAATTAATTCGAAGAATAGACAACACCAGAAACATTTTTAATCTTAATATTTAATAAATAAAAATATTTTGAAATATAAATTGATTATGTCGCATCTTAATCGTCCGAGGTCAGAGTTGAATTGATTGCATTTTTACGTATCGTTTTAATTATTATTTCATTGTTTCTTACCTACATTTAATTAAGTAAATACAATAGATTACCAAGAAAGTATTTTAATAGTTTTTTGCTCCTAATTTCTTATCTGTTTACCTAATTATAAGTTCTAAAAAAATATTTTATCTTTGCATAAACTTTTATCGTCTGCTATAATTTTTAAAGTTCAAAGGGCACAATTTATGTCTGTATTAATTTGTTTCGTTTCCCTCTTTTTTAATAATCATAGTTATGAAATACAATGTTGATTTTATTTAAGAGACATCGCGTTTACATATTCCGAAACATTCTGGTTAAAACTATCAACATAAATGCATAATTGTAAAATGTTCATGCGAACCTGCACACATTATATTATATTATATTATATTATATTATATTATATTATATTATATTATATTATATTATATTATATTATATTATATTATATTATATTATATTATATTATATTATATTATATATTATATTATATATATTATATTATATTATATTATATTATATTATATTATATTATATTATATTATATTATATTATATTATATTATAAGTATTAGTATTGAAAATCTACTTACTTGTTGAATACTGCATTCAGAGTCACAACTTAAATCGAAATGTCCATCACCTGTCCTGTTCTGAAAAAAGAAAGTTCATTATTTTAGTCAAAAGCCCAAGAATATTTTTTTTTAATATCTAAGCGAACTAAACAGATTTTTTACGTTTAACAAATTACATATTAAATACGGGCGCCATCAAAACAGGTAGTAGAGCTATTTGAGGCGTATCCCCGTGTCGCAGTTCCGGTGACATCCGCTCTGCGCGTGCGCAACCAACCGTAATATATACCAATCATAGCTCCCCTTTACCTAGCAGTAAATTATAATATAAACCATTTAATTGCTGTTTAAAATCTCAGATATATTTTATTAGTATTGTTTGCGAGGTCAAACTGTTAAACATTTTCTGAAGGATTTTGCATTCTGCTCATGAAAATAATTATATTGTCATTCTTTGATTCAATTGAATAGTATTACATAAATTACTCTTCACAATTATATTGGATTGGAATGTTCATTATTATCCCCTTATGGATGGTGGGCTTAAGAAACTATAAACTAATTTATTAAAGCCATATCAAGAGAGGCAATGCACATCCCGTGATTTACAACGCCCACCTTACATTCGCAATTTGGCTGGGTCGGCTATTACGCTACTACACTATTCTAGAATGTTCATGAATACGTTCATAAGAAACGAGATGTGTTTGAAAAATAATGTATTTTCATTCAATTGAACGAACGAAAAACGACTTCACGAACTCTGGGTAGGCCTACTGATGTTATTAATGTTAAGGATACTGAGGCATATGAGCTGAGACAATTGTTGCCACTGAAAAATATTAGTTAGTAGTAATTGTCTTCGCTATAATGACTGAAGAAAACTATTTCGAGACCCTATTGAGTAATGGAGTAACCCTCAAGTGAATCCCGATACTCGTTTAGGTCACTTGTACTGAAGTATCATCAGCTTGTCTCCGCTCTTTCATCTAGTTTTTAATTAATATGTACAGATACTAATGTGAACTATTTATATTTGATTGCGTGAATCCATGGTCGGATGGGACCACAAAATTGACATTCTATCACCTCCTCAATATGGCTTCTACTTGTCATACGACACTGCGGTTTTGATTTTTTTAAGGGCCCTCTCTGTAGTAGATGAAAGCAACCGTTGATAGAACTACTATAAGTAATGCATATTAAAAATATAGCATTTATTATAAAGTAACAATTGAAGCGCGACGTTATATAAAAAATTGGTTAGACACTGAACCGTTTTTGTTTTTGTTGTAACAGTCCGTTGTATGACCGCACTCCACCTGATGCTATAAAGCTAGAATGCGGCCTGCAACTATTGGCACAAAAATATCCGCAATCAGACTGATAATGTAGGATATATAATGACTGGTAAAAAAGTCTGTCTGTCGTCCAGAATTAGTGTTTACTACTAATTTCGATCATTAATAAAAAAATTGTCATTGAATATATGAACTATATCCTGCACCCTTATCGGGGTTTTTTAAAATAAAACTCGATTAATCGTAAAATTAATGCAAACCTATTAGTGACGCGCAAAACCAAAAATGGCCCATACAAAAAAGAGCTATTAATATGTTTAAGATTCTTTAATCTTAGTATTTCAAAAGCAAATAGTTAATTAACATTAAACGTATGAAAGCAAATGATGCCTATATTTAGCAGTTAGTAACAATTAACAATTATAAACAATTGTTTGAGCGTTGAACTCAAAACAAAATAAACAAACATCATTTAATTGCAAAGGAAAATATTTATTATTCAAAAACAATTTTTTAATGCATGTGTTTTATGATCTTAGACTAAAATACGCTGTACTATGGGCATGAGAACAAGGACATCACAAACAAGTAATCGTTTACTTACTTTTTAAAGTAATTTTATACATTTATTATACAAGAACATATATCAATAA
Source organism: Tineola bisselliella (assembly GCA_028551675.1). Lineage (NCBI taxonomy): Eukaryota > Metazoa > Arthropoda > Insecta > Lepidoptera > Tineidae > Tineola > Tineola bisselliella. The sequence goes on along the minus strand of JAPWLS010000449.1, from coordinate 151,117 downwards.
ATATTAAGTATGTTTCGAGCGGGGATCGAACTCTGGTTCTGCGAGTACACGTGACAGATTAGCGGCGTTAACCGCTGCGCCACATTTATAAGTAGGTACCTAACTTTAACAGCCATGAAGTGACATAGTAACGCTTTAGGATCAACTTCGGATCGAAGCCGGAGTATATGAAAGACAGCTATAAAAAAATTAACCATTTTTCGAGAATTTTTTAAAAATTACTATAGTTAATTCCGCTTAGAAAAATAATAAAATTTCATTATTAATAGAATAAAAATAATCACGACAAATTTGCAATATAATTGAGAGACTGAATATACCTAATATTTATACAGTAAAAACCTAAGTATTTCAAAATATAATATTATCAATTTAATAATTAAATACACAATCAAAATGTTTTGATAAACTACCTAACTTACGAGAACTAAAACAATAAGTAATGAAACAAAAACAACATAATAATTATCATAATACATTTGTTTATATTGTCTTAGCAATATTTTGCTCTGTTTACAATCTAACTTGAAATTCTAATTATATTTTTAATCAGATTCTTTAGCTGTTTCAATTTGTGGCTGACTCAATCACAAATCACAAAAAAAACAACTGAACCTAAGAGATATATAAATAATATATTATAGAATTGTCAATTTGATGCACCTTGGATGATGAAAACACAAATGTATTATTCTTGAACTAAAAGAATACTATAAAGTTTTCTTTAAATTAAATTCACATTCATCGCGTTATTATTGTTTTTTTTTTACAAATTTTCTCAATAAAATTATAAATTCTTATTATTAGTGTTAAATCGTATATTTTTTAAATTAATGTAATATTTTAGTATTGCTTGCAACACTATTTAATTAATTTAGAATATCTGCAGTTACCTCACTTGCCTTACTTGATAAGCCGCGATGATGCTAAACTAATTAATGTGATGTTTTATTAATAAAAACGTAAGCAGACCTGAAAAGGACATTTTTCATTGCAACGTTCCACAGCTTCCGCTCCAAATTTCTCAGTGATGGAACTATAATCGCAGTCAATTGGTCGAGCGGACAAAGCCAATCCGAGCAGCAACATCATGAGCCATTTATGCCAATTCTCTGGTGTCCTCATTGTAAGCAAAATGCACACAAACACTTGTTAAAACTACCACCTAATATAAGCACCCCAACCCTTCATCACGTTTATTTTCTTTAAAATTCCATCACAAGTATAAAAAGTATGTATTAATAATAAAAAGGATAAAGTCTATATTAATAAATCTGCGCGAACTTATTTGAATCTAACTGCCGCTCAGCGCTGCGCACACGCAACGAACGCTACTGACGTACTGCGCGGACAGAGTTCGAGTGGTTATGCGAGGACGCTCCACTTGTTACGTATCGATGCTTACCATTGTCTACCTGCTGTCTCGTCACAGATCTGTCTCATCTCATCAATCACAATATAAATACAATGTACTATAAATGTCCAGTTTAAAATATATAACAAAACATCCGACATTGAAAGTGTTTTATTAAAAATATAAACAGTAATAAAATGTCAGGCTTATAATGAAAATGATCTGTATCGATAAATAAAACAAAACAAAATTATTATTTTATTTATTTGAGTATTAAACAGCTTAGGTTTCAGGTCATTAGAAAACGAAAACTTAACGTATTATATATAACATAAATGACACCACAAATACTTTAATACAACGAATGCAATTAAATAATTTCGTGCAAATTAAAACAATATATATTATAACAACTGCATTTACTTAATTAAATATATTCTGCATAGTAGAAGAAATAATAATATACCAAAATCTTTATTTACAGCAACTTTCACACGAATTTCTCGCTCCATTAACCTTGTTGATCCTAATTTCTGTGGGGCATTTTTATAGCGTCGTATATCAAACACTAAGCAAGCGTGACCTTTCTCATATCCATACTAGATGATATAGTTTCCAATTAGACTAACTTTAAGACGCCCACGTTATAATCTCTTGGTTTTATCATCTTTTAAGAGAGTTATTTCAAACATAAATATCCAAAATAATCTTTTGTAGCTTAAGTCTGGTGCATAATACTAAGAAAAGAAAAGTAAGATTGCTAATAGAAAAATAAGTCAACTTAACTTTAAAGATGATACGAGCCGTTAAGACTCATCCATTAGAATAATATCAGTATCAGCGCCATCTGTTAAAAAATTATTACAACTATAACTTCAGTTGTATTTACACTGATATACAAAATGTTGCAATTGAAAATTCTAAATTTACTAGTGACATCTAGTATTCAGTAGTGATACTAGCACAATAATAATAAATTAGTGTTGCTAGTTAAAAATTGTATGTTTTTTAATTTACAACACTAAATGTGCTATCGCCATCTAGTATTTAGTAGTAAAACTAATAAAAGTAGTGTTACCAAGTAAAAATGTATATTTTATTAACAAGCAATACTAAAACAAAAATAACAAGGCCGTATAGTGAGTCTAAATAAAAAGCATTAAACAATTTAATAATGTATATAATTATTTAAATTTAAATGGACTAATATTACAAAGAATATAATAGAATGAGCAATGCCATCTATTTCAATTTGTAGACAACTAACTTTATGTGACGAATTTAATGAGTATTATGATTTATTAGTTAACTACGTATCAGAAATGGCTCATATCGTTAGAAATTTAAACAACCATTTCTGAGAACTCCAATGCAGACCTTGATATTTTTCTCCACACTCATTTGCGGCTATCTTTGAAAGTCATATAAAAGAGTTTAATAACAATCAAATGTGTATTTTGGTATATAAAATATGGGTCAATGTTGAGTATTTGTATCAATGTGCTTCAAAACTTCAAAGATTCTGGCTGACAAAATTCTGGCTATACCTATTACGAAAATTGATGGATATTGTATGATATTTGTATTGTATTGTATGAATTAATATAATAATTAGTACAAATTAAATTTATTTAGAATGTTATATTCGTGTAATGTATTTCATTTAGGAAATGCAATTAATCATTGGCTGATTTGACTGTCTTTATAGGACTTTGATAATATTTTTGATAACTACGGTAATTCCCCTTACTGGGCGTGCGAGTTGCCGGTCAATGCTTTATTTGATTGTACATTTTCCTTATTGCTTTAACACTATTGTCCTTTACTAAATGCATGCCCAACTGGTTTTGAAATAGAATTAATTTTGGAATGACTGCAATAAAACGACATTTTCTTTGAATTGTATTTTAGTTTTTTCAAGCGACTTGATTTAGGTATAACCGTGCCAAGTTTATAATTAGTAACTATTATACTGAGACGTTATCGAACAATTATCCGATTAGTTCATCATCCAGTGATCGCTATAGGTATTGTAATATAATACAATTTATAATATTTATCGTGTGTTTAGTAATAAAGTCATTCGACTGTAACAGCTGATAAACCTATTTGAACTAACAAAACACAACAGTTTTATTATGTGAGTTTAAGGAATTTCTAGATAATCGTTTAATGTTATCATTTATAGGCTTTATCGTGGTTAAGAGCGCGCATTAGCTCATTTGGTGTCATTTGCTTGTGAAGTCCTTTCGTGATTCGACGTTGAGAGAAAACATTATTATGACAGAAGACGGTGTCGATACTAAGGTAAAAGCATTTTAAAATCATACACATTGCTACAATATTTTTATTCCTTTTTAGAATATATTGAAATATTATTTATAGAACAATAAAAAATATATATGAAAATCTATTTATATTAAATGTAAAACATTACATTATTGCTTCTAATAAAAATAACTCAATATAAAAACGTCCTTTTGAAAAAATAATTTATTTTACAATTAAGTATAGTTTAAAAAAGTGTAAGAAAGTCATAAAATTTTCAGTAATCATTTCAATTTTATATTAAATCACGATTATAAAGTGGAATATTTTCCTCCATGATTACTTTTACAACTTGATAAATTATTTTACAAAAGCAATACGATTATAGCATAAATTATGTTTTAGATTTTTTGCAAACATGTTTTAACTATTTTTTTAAAAAGGAGCTTATTATTTTTTTACGGATTAAAATAAAATGAACGCTAAGGTTACACTCACTAAATTTAATTGGTCTATACTTGTTTATTGACATATACAATTTTAAATACAATTCAAAGATTTCACAATTATAAGTCAGAAATCGTTGTGTATTGCAAATAATGTTGCAACAGTAATGCATCTGCTTTCGAATATGCATAATACAAAACTGCATTTGGAAAAGGACTTCAGGCCAGAACCCGTGCGCGTGATCACGTACATACCACGCATATGAAATAGGGATGGGCACCAACTATCGATATATCAAAATATCGATATTTTTACAAAAAATAATCGATAAATATCGGCGATATTTTTTATTTCGAAATATCGATAATCGATATTTATTTTTGAATATCGAAGTCGATATTTTTTTAAGAATTTTATTATATTTTATATGAATTATGTATTCTACTTACTATTGCGATATTTTGCCAGTCTTATTCGCAAATGAATATAAAACAGAGCGTGCGAGAATTTGCTCGTGAGTTTTGGTATCAGTGCTGTCTATATCCCTCTGTAGTTTGTGAACGCAACCAAAAAACATCTCTGTGGGTAGTTTAAGGAGTAGCGCTTAAGTATTTGATTTGTCAATCCTCCTCAGTATCGTCTGAACGACTTGCGTCGGCTGTAAGTTTAGCGATACCAGATAACAGGAGCAGGTTAACCGGTGAACATATTAAAGAAAGAGTGCTCTTAATGTCTATATCAGATGACTATTGGTTCGATTAAAAATTCTTTTAATACGATTGTTCTAATTTTTTACTTAAATTATAATAATTATAATAATAATTCTTTATTTTTTTCATAATACTTAAAAGTCTTCATTGTAATAATAATACCTAAATACATATTTTCACAATAAATAAAATTAATATAATTTCCAAATATGTATTAATTTTTTTCACGCTCAAATATTTTAACAATTTTTTCAGGTAATTGCACTTTGTAATAAAAATATCGATATATCGAAATATCGATATTTTTTATTCAGTATACATATATCGATATTGTTTAAAAATATCGATACGATATATATCGATATATTTTTTTCATTTGCCCATCCCTAATATGAAATATTAGAGCTATGGCGCATGCGTGGAGGCACGACAGCCAAACAAGCACCACACCCACGATTGTAATCGGCTTACGATTTCTCAATATATAAATGTAATATTTTTGATTCTTTCTTACTTATTTATAAACAAATTATATTTAAAACCTTTGGCTAAAAGTTGAAGATGTTATGATTAAAACTAGATTTAAATAAAGCAAATACCTATTAGCAAGTAATATTAAAATTCAATTAGTAAAATAAAACCATATTTATAAATTAACTTTAAGCCACGTCTCCTGCTCCTCTGTCTTCCAAACATTAGACAAAAACATCAAACATTGGGGCGTGGCCTACACAATGTTTTTGTTTTCCGTCGACCACGGAAAACAAAAAACATTGTCTATGAATACAAAAATGTATACGGCCACGCCCCAATGTTTCGATGTTTTTGTCTAATGTTTGGAAAACATAGGAGCAGGAGACGCGGCATTAGATAGTCAAACAACAAGATTTTTTGTCGACCTTCCAACCTTATTTTAAAACTTGAATAACTCGTTCGAAAGGTTGTTTTAAATATTGTGAATACAGTTTAATGTTATATTATAAATATATGTTTGATATACATACAATATAATTATGGTAAACTAAAAAGTATAAAAACTGAACTACACCAACGTTGTTAGGTGTGAATTCAGCAAGGCGTGTCATTGAACCAGCATTCGTAAACAAGTTACATTGGTGGAACACAAACTGTGCAAGCAATAAAGTATAACGACCACTAAAAATATAATATTGTAATGTATAGTAAAGTCTACGAAAGTATACACACTACTACTTATCATATTATATCAATAGTTGTAGTCTAATATTTATCCATACTTAACAGTGTCCCTTGCAAAGTTCAATAACTATGTATCCTTGTATATCAGACTTTAAATACAACAATATAAATGTTAAAAACATAAAAATGTAAAACAAAGATCTTGGATTATTATTCAAATTATAAAAATAAATATGACCTAATGTTTCGCAGTGTCGGGTAATATTGCAAATTCTTAACTTATTATTGTCAAATACTAACAAGATTAGATTCGTAACAATTCCTACATGTTAAGAGTCGTTGGTCACTGTGATTTTTTATTACCGTGATTTCTAGCTGCTAGTAGACAGCGCGTGACTGTCACTTAATATTATATTTTGTTTTGAAAATGTGATGACTAGGCTACTTTTTGTTATTAAACTGATTGTTGTTAAACATTCTTGTATCGGGCATCGAGTGACATAAAGTCACGGCTGCATATAGTCACCGTGTGAGGTTTAATTGGTAGCAGCATCATACGGCTTCAGGGACTAAGCTATTATTGTTATGAAAAAATAACAGCTTAAAGTCCCAAACCGTTCTATTTATAGTTAAAATGTAAGATACTTGGTATCGTGAAAACCGTACTGGTTGTTTATTGACTTATCATTAAATTTACTTTTCATATTCGATGTCCTTGCAGAATAACACCACTAACTGGTCATTAGTGGTGTTATTATTATTTGGCATGTCATCTTTACTGTAATTAACTCAATAAAGATTTTTACTGTATTTAACTATTAGTCTTGTTCTACGTCAAACATGAAACACAAACTGCTATATTGTAATGCAAAACAATGTCGGATCTCTTATGACGATAACGTTCTAAGGAAAAATAACAAAAAATTAGTTTGTGTAGCTATAAATATACCTAATAGTTTTGTTAGATGTAAGTAAGTACTCTAAATTATTCCACAACGACCTCAAACGTGTTTTAAAGTAATTTTCCTATAAGAATAAGCAAAGCAAACTTACTAAGATTTCCTGTCCATAAGGGATCGGCAGATAATTGAATAACTATACTAAATTACTTATAAAATGCAATTCTAATTAGAATATGGCGCAGGTTACACCCGTGTTAACAGTTAGCCAATTTGCGCTTAACGGCATGCACGGGGTGCTAATAGTGATTTACTAATAAGCACTAACAAACAAAACAACGCAACACAATGTCAATCTGTCCGTAATTGGTAAATGACTATAGGGTAATTTAAGTCTTGTCATAAAACAGAGTCCATTAGAGCAAAGCAGCCAACTTGCATTACCTAATAATTGTAGAGATGATATAAAAATTGCAATGTCTGTTATTTCTATGATTACACATTGCTACTACAAAGTTACATGAGACTATGGTGAAATATTGCGGCATCAACGCCCGCACAGGTTTAACCGAAGTTTGTTATATGTACAAATTGTATATTCTTACCGCTTACCTATATATATATACGTGCATAGGCTAGGGCATACATAAAAGTTCTATATTAATTACCTAAAATAGACTTTAAATACGCTGAAGCGGAAGGTCTCGTGACGTCACCAGCGGTCGCGCGGACTCGTACGTGCGCGACGTTTCGAGGGCGTGGTGCACATGCGCGAGCTTAAATCGTCAAGGTGACCCTCACGAACCGGCGCACCGCGCCCGCCACAAGTGTAAATTCCGCCGAACGTTGCGTAGCGCTCCTTTCACTTCACCTCGCCGCCCGTTATCGGTCCGACACCGAATTTATCGTTTTCATTGTGACTTGTAATTAAAAGGCATCAACCTGTGGACTTCTACGTTACTCATTCATCACCTGTTATCTCAGTCCGGGAGATTGACGAAATATTTCAATATGCGTCAACCACGGGATATTGTGAGTACTAAACATTTATGTAGATAAATTATTTTTACAAAATAAAACTAATTATTTAAAATTCTTAGCAAGTTTATATTATCGGGGTTTATCGTCATTACTTGATAGACCCCCGCTGTACGAGTTCCGCTTACTGAACGATGACATTGACAGCAGGCGGTCAATACCGCCAGCGCCATTCATAGGTTAGATTTATTAATAACTGTTTATACGATTAACATTAGACTTCCTGCATTTAAGTAGACTGTCTATGTGTCCAATACTTGGATAACACAGATGATATTTTTCGATTAATATGAGTAAGCAAATCCGGTAAAATGTAGAATTTAATGATAAAAATCTTATATCATATATTATATCTTATGAAACAGTATTCTTAGTAAAAATTGCTTCTTAAGAAATGACATGTCCATAACTCAATGGTCGTTCCTCAAGGGCAAAAGGTCATTAAGTTTATCACAACGCTCGCTTTTCAATGGAAACTCCTTTCCCTCTCGCTTCTGCTTCAAAGACAAAATTTGGCAGATATATTCTTATAGACCTTTTATGTATTTATCTGAGCATAATTCCCGCACGATACAAAATAAATAAATACTCCGTAATTTTTTGCGTTTACTTTTATATGGGTGATATTATTCAAGTGATGTCATTGAAATAATAAAACAAGTTATTGGGGAATGTTACTTTCACAATATTTATGTCCATTTACATGATCATTAATCTGTGATTAAATGTTATTAATATTTTATACTAATATTGAATGATAAAGTGGGAATTAAAACTTGATACTATTAATTAATCTTTATGAAAATCAATACTTTTGAATCAGTGATTTCAACATTAAGGTCCGTGTTTTCAGAAACTACACTCAAGCAATAATCTGACTTCTTGAGCATAGATTCCTTTTTTCTCTTTCGGAATTAAGTACAGATTCTACTTCCAAGGAATGATCAAGTGATTGCAGATCAAAGTCACAATATATCGATAGATTTAATGGGAGATTGTAATACGGAAGAGATTATCATGTGCCATTATCAATTTATCACCTGAACATACCACTTTAATTTTATTAATCGAAAACTTTCGGAAATTAAATAATAAAATTCACCATAAATATAAATTGTGCTTATTCTGATAATCTAATCTCAGTCACGGTAAATTGCTATCATTGAATGGTGGATAGCGTATCTAGTGTTTTGTTAAATAGCATATCTAGATAATTCTGGTAATCTATAAATTTAGGTTTTTCAAGACTTAATCTTAAAACTTAAAAAATTATTGTAAAATCGCGGATTTTCCTCATTTAGTTCAGTATAGTAGAAGAAATATGTCAAACAAAATTTTGTCGTACACTTGCATATAGAGTAACGCATAAATTATGCCGAGAAACACAACATAATTAGATATATTTTAATAAGTTGTTAAATAAAGAAATCCAATTATATAAAAAATATTTAGTTGCACAACTTGTAAATATTAGTCCACTGGACCCATCCTAGTACAGTAACAATTTTGCTTCTGGTATCATCTCTGAATCGGATGGTTTTCTTAATTACACAATGTTTACCGGTAACAAACTATTACTTAAGCATCGCTTTCTGTGGCCCCCTAGTTTCGTTACTTCATTGGGTCAGCGCATCGCGAGTGCGTTAGGTTATAGTCGTTATTTGTTATTGACGTAAATTAGATGGACCAATGATATTTATAAAAATGATGAATCGATGAGAAAAATAATTTATAAAAATCTAAATAACGTCTAAGCTAATAAGCGAACGTGCTCGGCTGCCCTTCGCCAGGAGTTCATTGTAGTTTACATGAAAAGTAGGTTCGTCGTAATCGTCAAGAATTTATACCGAAATACGCCGCATCAGGAGCAATGTATGTCAAGTGCCAATTATTCTTGCGTCAACTTAACACCATAAGCAAAAGCTATTTTTTCAACTATCATATCACATGATTTGAGAATAAATAGGCCACTTTCATTGAATGGATTATGCTAAATCTAATTTTAACTGAAAAGCAACCCACGCCAATGATAAACAGCAGCACCACACGTTAATAACACGAACCAACTGAGACATGTGGCCGATGACGTACAATGCGAGCCCACTTGTTAGCCAATCAGAATTCAACAACTAGAGGCTTGTCCTGGTTTAATGTAAACACGTACGATTTTAATCCACATTTTTTAATACGCCACCTTTCTATTTATTTACATAATTTAAAATACTACTTATTGTAGTACTTATCAATTTTTGATGTGCCTATAATTTAATCAGCGTATTTCATTCATTAGTCATAATTCAGTCGAGTACACTATAGCTGTTTTCTTCTGTACCATTGAATATTACGGACTAAGAGCGGGACATAAGTATGTAGCTTGTTATTGAAAGAAAACGTTCACATTGTTACGACGGGCAATGGGCATGTTGTCAGACGCAAACCGCTTATTTCATTCCGAAGTCGGCAACCGGCGCTCGCGGACTTTGTCGTGCTAATTCATTATCAAAGTTTAGTGGTTAATTTTTGTGAAAATGGGTCTCATAGAAAACAATTTTTCACTGGTGAGTGTCTGTAACTTATATAATCACTCGCCTTTATTGAAAATTGGAAAATAGGTGTGTATATAATGACCGCTTTGACCTTGTGAAATTCGTTTGTGATAATATCAATCTTTGCAATTTTTACTGTATAAGAAGTTTAATAAAACTGCTAATTATTGTTTACTATTTTTTTTATTTCGGTTAACGTTTTATTTTAATAATCTAACTCGTATTCATTACGTAAAAATGTAAAATCCAATTTCTGATAATATTTGATATGAAATTGCAATTGATAGTGGTTAAATTAGAGAAAAAAATATTCAATACTCTTTTGTTTTTCTTAACATTTTTATCGTTTCCCACATGTTTCATAACATTTATCTCCACAACTCATATTTATTAGAATATTATTTAAATTCTTCTATATTTAATAAAATATTATTTTCAACAATAGAAATTAGAATGTTCGATTTTTTTGTTAATTATCCCAAAACATGTAATATTTATTTATTAATCGTTGCATATTATCTAAATAAGTACAGTACACTTCCTTTTTTACCTTTTTTCTTTTGCTCTCTGTAAGTAATTATATTATGAAACCACAATGCAAGTAACAGTGAACAATGAGAAATAAATGTCATTTTTTAAAGAATTAATATTTTATAAGCACATAATTATTATTGAAAAGAATGTATTAGTTTGGGTCTGAGTGTACAGGGAGTTCCAGTTTGGTGTCAGGGCATTGTATGTATTTATTTATTTATCGTCTATAACGCCTGATTTTACGGGAAATAATATTTGTAAAATATAAGTTTCTCAATTACTTAATTATCATGTCTATTCCTTGCAATTGCGGTTTATTTATTTTTTTATTAAATAGGATGGAATTTGTTAATAAGTCGTCATTTGTTTATAGATTCGCGAAGAATGCGAAGTTCTGCAGCTGTCAGACAAGCAGATCAAGGAGATCATGAGCAGGCTGCACAACGACCTGCTCAAAGGTCTCAGCAAACAAAACCACGACAAGGCGATGGTCAAGTGTTTTATAACGTACATACAAGATTTACCCAACGGAAAAGGTGACTATTATTAGTATACGTAAATTTAAAAAAGACAATCGAAGAATTGTAAACACTCAATTTTATTCGTAACAACAAAATACGATTGTATTTTAAACGAATCGCCAATCGCTAATTAATATCTCGCTTACCTTTGTTAGAATAAACGTGGACATTACTGGACAAGAATCAGTTCTCAATTATGTAAATTTGTTTTGTAGAGTAATTATTTAAACAGTTCCACGCGAGTAGTTTGTTAATTTATTTTCCAATGAATAAATAGATCGATTTAAAACGTGAAGCTTTATATTGAATTCTATTCTATTTACAGAGCGAGGAAAATTCCTGGCTTTAGATTTAGGCGGCACAAACTTCCGAGTTTTAATTATAAATTTGGATGAAAATCACTTCGATATGCAGTCAAAGATTTATGAAATACCAGCCAGCATAATGGTTGGCACTGGAGTGGCCTTGTTCGATCACATCGCTGAATGTCTAGCTAACTTTATGAAGGTAACATATTTAATTATATGTAGTAGGTATATTTGTGAAAGTTATAAATTTCATTAAAATACGTAACATAAACATCTTTTTAGCGCCATTTTTAAATTAATATTTTAAACCAATAGGAGCACAACGTGTATGATGAGAGATTGGCCCTTGGTTTTACATTCAGTTTTCCCTTAAGACAATTAGGGTTGACGAAGGGCATTTTACAACGTTGGACTAAAGGCTTTTCTTGTTCCGGCGTTGTCGGAGAGGACGTCGTGCAGGGATTGAAAGATGCCATTGCAAGGAGAGGGGTAAGTCACTACCGGTTTTTATTGATGTTTTACGGATTTTTGTGACACTTTACTGTGTAAAATATAATTAAATAATAATTACGCCTTTCATTTAATTGAATTCGATTGAATGAATTATTGTTAATTAATGTAGCCATGTTCTAGTTCACGAATTAATTATACATTAACTTGAACGCTGGATATTTGTAACTAAGGTTTTAAATAAAAAGTGGATTAAAATATGCGTTAATACTGAATACGTTAATAAGTAGAAAATTTACAGGATCTAGAGATATCTGTTATGGGAATATTAAATGACTCTACAGGCACTTTAATGTCTTGTGCACATAAGAATAAGGCTTGCAAAATAGGCATTATTATTGGTAAGTTGATGGTGATCTAATCTTTTAAGGCATGTAAATAGGTACTTAGAAACTGTCAACTCATGCCAACTATACGTATAGCACAATATCTGTCATTCTTTAAATATAAAAGTTAATATTAGTTTAAGTTAGGGCATTGGGGAATAACAATGAATCAAATTTTCAATAGTAAAATTAATTCGGATATCTCCTGACTTATACTTAAAAGTTACACAACATTTAGTATAAGAATAAAATTTAAATCTACATTGTATAACAATTCGTCTTTATTTCTCAGTAGCATAATAATTTAAGGGAATTTCATCATGATTATTTATTTCATTTAACTAAATGATGCCGTGACCGAAACACTACTTCCGAAAACATTTAGCTCAAAAACAGGTTCTATTTTCAAATTTACTCTATGTCTCAAACGTTGATATCATTTTTTTCAACTAGCTATTTTATTTTCCGTGTACGTGTATTGGCTTCACATTGCATATTAATCACACTTAAACCCATATTTATCAAACTTTTGAGTTATAACATTAAGCAATATTACTTACATATATTTTGCAGACTTTTTATAAATGTATTACTTTAGAAATCAAGCATTTAATAATAGATTTAATATGAAAATATATTACTTATTCAATTTGTACAATAGTTGCGTCATTTTTGTAATACTTTCGTGTATTGTGTTGCTTGAACAATATCAAAAGGAACTTTTTTAGTTTATTTTATTTCATTGTTTCTATTTAGTTTTATTTAAAATGGTAAATTAAAATATGTATTCATTTTTGTTCAAAGATCGTTGACCTCACACCAAACTAAAACACCGTGAAGGAGTCCAACTAACAATCGTTAAGTACTTTAAGATAGAATTTGTGCTATGATATTTTAAAAAGCCTTGTTATGATCATCTTCAACTCTGTCAATCTATTCGCTCTATAAGATAACATTCTGTGCTCTTCTTACAAGCATGTTTTCTCACTCTTTGTAGGATGTACAGATTGATATATGCGCTATACTGAATGATACCACGGGAACTTTGATGTCTTGCGCGTGGAAAAACCACAACTGCAAAATAGGACTTATTGTCGGTAGGTTCATCAAACAATAACATTATAGGCCCATTGTCTACGCTTGCGTGGACAGTTGGTCTTATTGGGATGTGGTGTGGTTCTTTGCAATGTTTATTTTGTGATCGTACTGTGTTGCTCCCTGCATGGTTACATTGGGTTGTCTTGGTAACGTTATATTTGTATAAGTAGCTTAACAATTGCAGGCGTCTTTTGGATCCTCTACTCACTGTGATCTTTCTATTAATGTGACATAAATATAAAGTACGTGACATACGGTGACAAAACGTACTAGCTAGCAGCGCGTGACAGTCACGTGGACTGTACATTGCGTACTAGACGAATGTATGTTACTCGGCCGCCTGTAAAATTAATATATACCCTTTAATTTAAAGTTTAGTAGAATTAGGTAATGGTATTATGGGCTAATATGTCTGTACAGACAAAAGTGGTAATAATGATGAAAAATCACAGTTTGCGGAGATTCTTATTTGTTAGTGATCGCTGATCCTCAGAACTAAAACTTAATTATATAAAGTTGTATAAGAATCTTATGCATGTAACGTTATTAAAACTACAATGTATTTCTGCTTCATAATTCATTAAGCATCATCACAATACACTTGTTTGATTTACACCCTATGTGTCATGTCTGAGTCTATACGTAATCACAAATTATTCTTTGCATGAAACAAATGCATGCAATAAAGTTATTAATTTATGATCGTTTTATCAACTATTTATTTCCTTATTTATTTATTGTCTTGTTTATTTGTTTTCTAGTGAAATGTCATGTGCTTATTACAAATGCACTTTATTATTATTTTCTCTTTGTATGTAACTATAGTGCATTTTATTGCCGATTCTTTTGATCTTTTTTCAATATAACAATAATTCTTTATTACAATCCTTGTATGACGTTGAAAATTGATTCAGGCACGGGCAGTAATGCGTGTTATGTTGAGAAGACGGATAACTGTGAGTTGTTCGATGGTGAACGTGGCAAAAGAGATATGTTAATTAATACTGAATGGGGAGCTTTTGGTGACGATGGGACCTTGGACTTCATACGTACTGAATTCGATAGAGAAGTCGATATGAACTCAATTAACCCCGGAAAGCAGATGTAAGTATATTGTGAAATTAACCTGTATGCTCAAATTACAAATGTAAAGTTTGGAGGGAGAATGTTAAATTAATAATAAGTTATGCATAATATTTATTATTGGTAGATATACAGTTTCTTATCAATTTAAAAATTACCATATTTTTTTCTAAACTTTTTCAAACTGCAAATAAATTAGCTAGTTAAGACTTTATGAGGCTTAGGTATTGTCGCGTTTATTTTGATTATTTAACGTCGGATTAAAACAATAAAAATAAACGCGATAATACCTAAGCCTCATAAAGTCTTTGAAGTTAGTTAAAGCATGTTCGAGAATAACCACATACATGAGCACGAATAGAAGAATATATATTTTTTTAGTCAAGAAAAAATGATATCCGGGATGTATTTGGGGGAGTTAGTGCGCCTCGTGCTCGTCAAATTCACCAAGAACGGTCTGATATTTAGCGGCACTGGTTCCGATTTATTATTCGAACGGGGAAAGTTCTACACTAAATATGTGTCAGAAATTGAATCTGATAAACGTGGAGACTTTACCAGTTGCATTGAAGTACTTGAGGAATTAGGTAAGACACTGTTGGTTATAGCAATGGCCTGTATTCATGTTGGGCTTTGGTTCAAAACAGTTTATTACAATGATCTGAGTTGAAACTTGATATAGGATTGTTAAAATTGTCGTAAATTTTAGGTCTCGCGCACGCATCTGAAGCTGACATGGAGGCTGTGCGTTACGTTTGCGAGTGTGTGTCTCGTCGTGCCGCTCACCTGGTGTCGGCGGGCATCGCAACTTTAATTAATAAGATGCAAGAAACACGAGTTACTGTGGGCATTGACGGCTCTGTGTATCGCTTCCATCCGCACTTCCATGCTTTAATGTTTGACAAGATCTCCCAATTTATAGATCCTGGTATCCAGGTGAGATTTTCAATTACAATATTTTTAATAAAAGAGTCGACATAATCCATATTTATATTGATTCATACAGCTATACTTTATTACACAATATGTTATTTGGGAAAAATACTTTGCAAATTACTGTATAGATAATTTAAAAAAAGTGAAAACACAAGTCTGAACCACAGTTGAAGGACTTTATTTATCATTAATGTTTATATTGATAAACTTTAATAACGTATAGTAAACTATTGTATTGACCCTGACTGAGTTAAGAACGTAGTTTCAATTACTACTACATATTTCCAGTTAAAACTTCATTAAACACGTGACAACGCTGTGATTTGTGCATTTTTGACATTGATAACAGCCAACTTTATTATTAAAAGTGTATAATATATGTTTGTTTATGACAATAATAACGTAATTAGCTGGGAATTATACGTGACATGGCTTTTTTTGACAAAGAATTTACATGAGTTTTAAAATTTTATAATTTCTTGCTGGGCAGTTGACCCGAATACTCGACATTGGCAAAATTGTTTTTGTTAGACATCTGAGGCCATTAATAAAAGAAGGATAAGAAGTACACGTGACATCTCTAATTAGTTCCCGGCAATACTTACATGCGCAGTAGAATTATATAGTTGTCATTGTCGCTGTCTCAAAGGTCTATGATAACAAACCGGATTTCAATCGAGGATATCTATTTTACAATGATAAATCTTTATCTATCTAACCCTTTGGCTTCGTGCACTAATATAGTATTAATAAAATTATAAACGTACACCCTTTTTAACCTCTTAACCCTGACATACTTATCTCATAGACCCCGTGTGCGTTTATTCAATTCATTTCAACCAACAGTTACGCAGGTACGAGGCAAACCGTAATTTATGTTTTTAAGACGAAATTCTAATATTATTAGTAGAACTAGTCAATTATTTATATAGGTATTATTATAAAAAAATATTATCTGACATACAGTATAAAAAGCTTTTGTATTGATAACCTATATGGAGTTTATTACCGTTCAAAACAAGTGTTTTTTTTACTTATATAAAATTAGTATGTATAAGTGTATAGTGACGTGACGTCACGGATCGTCTGTTAGCACAATAAAGAGGCATTTAGAAATTATTACGACACATCGGCTCACACTTACGAGAAATTTAATATTGACATTTGTTTTATATGAATCATATGCAAACATTACATTAATATCTACATAGTACATACTATGAAACTATCAAACATGGCATGAGTCACTAGATAAAGAATGAACACGGGCATGCATAGAAGCAGGTTACAAGCTAATCGGAATTATACAAGTTTGTCCCAAGTTAATTTTAAGATATGTTATTTCACATCTACGAAATAATTAACAACAATTAGCGTGTAGTTATAGAACTCAATAGTTAATTTCTGTACACTAATGTCTTCAGATTTCTTCGACATATATTAATAATGCATTTGTAATTTCAGTTCGATTTGATGTTATCCGAGGACGGCAGTGGTCGTGGCGCAGCGTTGGTTGCCGCGGTGGCTTGTCGCCAACGAGAACAAATCGCTTAACTTCAGCACATACATTCTCTCCAAGACAATAACCTATATGTAGCTATATTGAATTTTCGTGGCATATGCAACGAAGTTTTATACAAAAAATAGAAATGAATGAATTTAGATATATAATGTTGCAGTAGAGCGGCTCTGTTTATTTAAAGATAATATTTTCAAACATTAGGCCCTTTTTAAATCGTAAGGCCTTTTAAATCAATTTTATATAAATTATGTAAATATATTTTATGTCCTTTACAACAAATTCTATTTTATCAAATTTTTTATAGTTTTTTTTTTAACAAATATTGGGAACTCTACTTAAAATTTAATAAGTGGCATTGTTGGACAAATATTAGTACTTTTTTCTAGTCAAAAATTTATATTGATTGCCAGTTACTTAATATTTGAAACGAAACGGTCGAGTGTCTGTCGTGGCTAAAAGATATTATTTTTATAAGTTTAGGAGAGAAGGCAAATTTAGTATAAGTAATCTTCTTTGTAGGTAGAAAAAATGATGCAAATAAATAGATGTATGTTAGTGCTGCTAATCGAATTGGCTTTAAACTTCCCAACAGGTTTATTAAATTTAAAATATATCACTAATAATGAGTTTATTGACAAACAAATCAATAGTCTTATTAGTATATATAAATAGCGATACAAATTGAATCTCAAAGTTTCTGCAACCGTGTGTTGTGCAAATTCAATCATTCCACTTTTTTAAAAAAAATTCACAAACATTTTCTCATTTGTTTTATTATTGTAACATTTAAAAATCGTACATTCTAACCTTCGAAGAGTTTTACATAATAGATTATATATAAAGAAAAAAATATACTAAGTAAGATTTTTTTCTGAGAATCTTTGAATTTGGAAATGTTTAAAATTATTGTTGCCTGAAATGTCTACTTTTTATTAAAATTTTGATATTTTTACTGTGATAGTTATTGGACTACTTTTCATGTATTTTTCATAATTTGTTTAGGATATTACTAACATTATATCTTGCAGTACTTAATTTTTTTCTAATATTTTTGTCGCACACTCATAGAATGGCAGAATAGTAAAATGTAGTTCCTTGCGTATTTAAACATAAGTAGGTGCATTTTAAGTTAACATTTATTTTAGATTATCATATTTATTTTATGAACTACGTACTTTAATTAATTTGTATGTTTTGTGTTATGTTAAATTTGTAAACCTTATTTCGACTTGTGAAATTACGTTCATTTTTTTGTGGTTACAGGGTTTTTCTGCTATTATCTGCTGAAAAATATTTTTTTATTTATTAATCAAAGCAGTTTCTAATAGCTTGTTTAGAAAGACGTTAATAGATTCATTTGGCTTTGTGCACGTCTTTTGCTTACATCACTCTTGCAAAATCCAATGGCATATAGTGAACATTCCACATGTATTGAAATAATCGTAAAACAACATAAATCGGATCATCAATTTCCATGTGTCATTTGCTTATTTTTTGTAATTACTTTATGAAATCATGTTTTTTATTTAGAAATTGCAGAAATTAGTGTTTCAGCATTTGAAGGTATATTTTATGTTATTTTTAAAATATTTTATGTGATTACGTAACAATATACGGATAGCTCTATTTCTATAAAAGCTGTAAGCGATGTTACTTATTGAAATAAAATATATATTATAAAAAAAAATATATTTTATTTTTATTGTTATTAATAAATATAAAATAAATGAAACATACATTATAAAATTTCTAATGTTTTATTTGAAATATTTACAGTAAGTTACAAACATTAATTAATACAGTAATATGTTTATGCCTAAACAATAACAGTCCAAGGGGACACACGCCCTAGCTTCAAGGGGATCTGAGATTGACCTCGCTAGTCACCAACCACCAGTGGTGTTGAGTGGAGTTCCACTCCAAGGAAGGGGCAACCGAACAAAAATTGCATCGAAATCATTTTAAAATGTATTAATTCCAAAAGGAGAGCCGCTAGGTGCTATTTCTTATGATTACAGATGATTTTGCACCCCATATAGAAGTTACAAAATGTGTCCACGTGAAAATAAATCCCTATCCCTTTACTAATATAAATGTGGATGTGAGTTTGCTTGTTACGTTTTCACGCAACAACTACTTAATCGATCATCATCATGAAACTTTGTACACATATTTTTGGAAGTACCTACTAGGAGTAACATAGGATACTCTTTATCAAAAAAAAATAATTATTTTTACTATAGTTTCCAATTGACTATAGTTTCAGCTGTTTGGAATTTTTCTATATATTTTTTTATTTTCGTCTGTCATTTTTATATAGGGGAAATCCGGGAGACTTGATCAGGTGGGAGACAGGCTCCACAACGCATAAATCCTTTTAAAGTTCGTACTCTTGGGTTCGCTGTCAACTGGTTACACGCTCTTTCACTATCTGACATTTATGCGCCGCCATATTGGCCGCCAATTCGCCGGTTCGTGCTTGAGCGATGTGGACACGTTTTTGGTTGTCGCAAGTGAAAAAAATCTGTTTTTTGTGTTTTTACGTTACATCGACAAATAATAAGGTACGTAATGTTTTGTATATTACTTGGATGACTGAATTCATGTACTTTAGGAATGTAATGTGTCCTTTTTCTTCTGATTTATCCAAATTTCTACTGCACATTAAGTGATGAAAGTGAGGTTAGGAAAACATGATCCACAGTGCTTAAGGGAGACTTGATCAGTGGTTCAACTGTCCCTTACGTATATCGTATTTGAGCATCCCTTATGTTTTGTTTATTTTTATTTGCAGGTATTAATATCATGCCGTTCCGGTATAAAACTAAGGTTGGTTCTACCCGCAAAAAAAATCACTAAGCAAGAATTACAAAACGCTATTGAAGAAGTGAAATCGGGTGTCTCTCTTCGAAAGACAGCTATTAAATATAACATTGACAGGACCACATTACGTCGGTACACCAAAAATGAACAAAATCTGCGGAAGCTTGACGATAAGGGTAGTTCATATAAAGCTTCTCAGATTTTTACAATCGCCGAAGAGAAACTTGATAGAATATTTAATAAATTCGTCGAACTGTAAACAAATTCCAAATAGTTGGTCAAGGAATAATTCAGCTGGAAAAGACTGGTTCCGTGGATTCCTCCTTAGGAATCCAGAGATAAGTTTACGTACTCCTGAAGCTACCAGCTTATCACGAGCAACCAGATTCAATAAAAAGATGTGGGCGATTTCTTTGAAAATTTGAGCTTAGAGAAAGACAAATTTGAACCGCAAAATATTTATAATTGCGATGAGACAGGATGCACTGCCGTCCAAGACTGTCCAAAGGTATTGGCAAGCAAAAAATCGAAACAAGTGGGACAGGTCCCTCCCTGCCAAGAGAGGAACTCTGGTCACTGTCTGTTTTGCGGTCAATGCAATTGGTAATATCATGCCACCCTTTTTTATATTCCCGCGGGTGAAATTTCGACCAGATTCTGTGGTTGATGGGCCTGAAGGGTCAGATGGTGACGCAGACCCTACTGGGTGGATGACTACGAAGAGCTTCTTGAAGTTTATGGAGCCCCATGCAGGAGCTCGCCAGAGTTGACAAAGGGACCGAGCCAGGACCTCTCTCATCTCAACAACAGCCTTTGAATAAAAACAAAAATACTCAAAGCCACACTAAATCAAGCAATGGTTCAGATTTCGTATCGGAAGCTGATGGAGATATTCTTCCCAACAACAATTTAGCAGATGAGACGAGCGAGGAAGCTGTGTTCGATAGTACAGCGGAACCTAAAGGTATTTCTTATTATTTCCTGAATAAGATCTCATGTGATATACTTTAAATATAATATATTTATTTATTGTCTGAAAATATTGTTGATTTTTAATTTTGAAAAATAATATTACCATGATTATTTATTGTATAATTTCTAGGTATCAAAAACTATGATGATCTTGCTAAACATTTGCAGAATGTCATTTGCACTGAAATGGCCAAAATTAAAAAAAGCGTCAATTACACAATTGGACAAGTGAAAAAAATACTAGAAGTCATCCAGCAGTCTGGAGATGCACCAAATAAACAAAAAGCTTGGACTATAGTTGGTGCCGACATGGCATACGGAGACAATGCAGCATTTGTTACGTTCGATGAATCATTAAAGGATAACGAGGAAAAACGTAATGCACCCACATAATCATAAATAAATGGAATTTACCCATATAATCGGCATCTGTTTACTGAGCTCGATTTTGCTCCAGCGTTTGTAACGGATAGGCCAAATCCCGGAAATACAATAGAGGCAGAGGTTGCTCCTATACCAAATACTAACCCAATTGATGATGAAACGCCGCCACTATCGCCTTCTCTGCTAATTAATGAACCGCCAGTAGACAGCTATTCACCAACAGGCAATCAATAGTTCATCAGTCCCAAGAACTGAATACCTAAACATTGAAGGGCTGGAAACTTTGAATACACCACCCAGACGTCACAGTAGCATTGGTGATCAGCAAACTTCACCGCAACCCTCTACAAGTGCTCAACCAATTTCTTCTAGTGATCCTGTTGTATTTACACCAAAGCAATACGACCATTACCGAAAGCTCCTCCGAGAAAATCTAATACAGGGCGAAAAACTAGAAAATCTACCATTTACACTGATACACCCGAGAAAGAAGAAATAAGAAAGGAGCATGAAATAAGACTAAAACGAACCAAAGCTAAACAAGTTAAGAAAAGATTCAATGGAGGAAAAAATAAAAAAAATATCACAAAAAGAAAAAAAATACACAACAGGAAATTTCATCAGAAGAGGAGGAGTGCTACTGCCTTGTTTGTTTATCATCATATTCAGAGAGCAAATCTGGAGAAAAGTGGATACAATGCACCACTTGTAAACTGTGGGCTCACGAAGAATGTACGGAAGGTGGTCTTAGCTATGTTTGCCACAATTGTGACTCGGAATGATACCAAACTAGATTTTTGTTTGATTTATGACCAATCAAAATTAAAGAAATGTTTTCTTTTAGTTTATTCTCAAATTGTTTTGTTTAGTTTGTTTTGTTTTACATTTTTGTTAATTACATACATTGTGTATCAATGATTAGTAGGTAGTCATATTTTCACAGACGACTGATAGTATACATTTTAAAATGTGTCCTCTAAAAACTTAGCTGATTAAAAATATTGTTATTAGTATTAAAACATTGAAGACTAATTATATCGTCGAATGGTGCCATAATTACTTATAGAATTACTACTAATATCAGAAAACATTTTTTTTAATCTCTGTAAGAAAATAGCAAATAAGTTTTTGTAATTGGTTAGTTTCACATCACCTAGCTTTTTTACTTGTACAATTGAAACTGTAACATTTTTGAAAAAATTGTTATAGTATAGTATTATTTATGGTTTTTTTATGGATATAAATTTTTCAGGCCGGAGACACCACACAATGTTAATGAAGACCACGAATTTGAAGATTCAAGTGATCACGTTCAAATCAATGAACACAGTAATGAAGAAAACATGCCACTGCAAGCATGCTTTATTTGCGAAAAAACACGCAAACGTCGTAAAGGCCGTGAAATACTTTTAGCAATCAACAGAAAAAAAAACCATTGATATTTTAAAAAGTACAGCTACTGAATATAACGAAATAGACATGTTAGAAAAAAATTAGTTCCTTTTCGGACGAATCTAGAATTCCGTATCATAAATGCTGTGAAGATAATTATTTGCGAAATCTTACAAAAGGAGAAGAAAGTGATTTTCAAAAAAAGCTAAAAGCCATAAATACAGCTTATGCCTTACTATGCGATATATTGGAAGAATATGTTGTGAAAA
Source organism: Tineola bisselliella (assembly GCA_028551675.1). Classification (NCBI taxonomy): domain Eukaryota; kingdom Metazoa; phylum Arthropoda; class Insecta; order Lepidoptera; family Tineidae; genus Tineola; species Tineola bisselliella. The sequence goes on along the minus strand of JAPWLS010000449.1, from coordinate 128,019 downwards.
ATAATGAATGTTTATTCTATGATCGCGTCAAGAGTGAATACCTCAGATTATTAACCGAACAATGCAAGTTATTGTCCGATTCAATTAGTATTACTTCATTTTCTGACCGTCATTTAGAGAATAAATTAATGACAACTTTCGAGAAAAAAATCAAGATCATTTATGCAGAGAGAAAAAAGTTTCTAACTGACATATTTAGAAAAATGGTATAACTTTGAAGATTTGGAATACCAAGCAATGAAAATTTTATCTTTAAAAGAACCAATCACATGGGCCGGCATTACTAGACTCCAGGAATTATTAAATATTGACTTAGATAGTGACAAATTGTACGATGAGGTTAGACTTTTGCGTAAGATGCAACCACAGCTGGTTGAAGAAAATCGAGTGGATTTACGCTGGGTTGACTTCTTTACGAAATCGAAAGACAGAAGTCACTGTCCTGAATTGAAAAAAATGGTCACGTTCTTTCCATTCCTGTCTCGAATGCTTCATGCGAGCGCGTATTCAGCATAATGGAGCAAGGAAAGAAACCGAATGAGTATTTCGTTGGTAAAAGCTGAATTACAAATTCTAACAAACTTCGATTTTTCTTGTAAAAACTTTTATGATTATGTGATGAAAAACCGTCAAATATTGGATGCTGCTCGTAAGCAAAATAAATATAAATTTAAACATTAATTAATGACTTTCTTTTGGTCACACACACACACAGACACATTTCAATTCATGCTCTTCTTCTTTAAAAATGCCTCGGAAGCGGAAATCTGGTCTATCCAAAAATTCGCAGCAAAAGTTGCACGAAATCAAGAATCTTCTGTTAACGCAGAGCTGAGAAGACAACAGCAAGCACAGCGACAAAGTGTATTGAGAGCAGCTGAAACGCCTCTTCAGGCACAAGTTCGTTCAGAAAGACAAGCTGCGCTGCAGGCAGCTAGAAGAGCGATAGAAACGCCAGAACAATCGCAGGCGAGAAAAATTTATCATACAGAAATACAGACCACGCACCGTCGAAATTTCATGCGTAAGGAATGGTCTGTATTTAATGGTACTGGGTTTCAATATGATCCCTCAATTGAATATCATAATCATCCTTTAATTGTTATTGGCTTCAATGAATAAAAAATGTCAGTATTGCGATGCTTCCAAATGGAAAGATGAAACTGCTGGAGTGTACTGTTCCAGTGGTAAAGTTTCACTGGCATTACTTGGTGAACCAGAAGAGCCTTTAAAAACTTTAATCCCAGTCAAGCAAGAAAATATAGTTATCATATAAGCCGCGGGTAAAAGCCAGTATATTACATATATGTTAAATAGTCAAATTGTATTTAGGATTATATTAAGAATATTTATAATCATAGAAGTGATAGTGTCTGCTAGTTTATCGCTGCAGAGGTAAAGAAACTATTGCGAGATGGTATAATTGAAGAAAGTCAATCACCCTGGAGAGCACAAGTTTTAATCACGAGGAATGCTAACCACAAAAAGAGGTTGGTTATAGATTACTCGCAAACCGTAAATCGTTACCCACAATTGGATGCTTACCTCAGTCAAATATAGAAGATATGGTGACAAAAGTTTCCAAATATTCTACATTTAGCACCTACAGAGTGGTTGTCACCAAGTGCCGATTCTTCCTCAAGAGAAAAAATACACCGCATTTGAAGCTGCCAATAACCTATTACATTTCAACAGGGTTCCTTTTGGCGTTACAAACGGCGTGTCTGCCTTTCAAGGAACCGTAGATTGGGTAATACGGAAAAAGGAATTGTCTGGTACGTTTGCGTATCTTGATGACATTACAATTTGTGGCAAGAGTCAAGAAGATCACGATACGAATCTTGAAAAATTCATGAATGTAGCTAAGGTATATGGACTTACGCCGAATAAGGAGAAAAGCAAATTTAACCTGAAATTGATTAACATATTACGCTATTTGATTTTTAATCACGTTATTAAACCCGACAGCAGCAGATTGCAACCTCTGCTAGATTTACTACCTCCTAATGATCTCGCTTCACTCCGCAGAACTTTGGGTATGTTCGCTCATTGCACAAAATGGATTCCTAATTTTTCGGAAAGGGTTCATGATTTAGCTCATTGCCAGCACTTCCGTTTAACCACTCAAGCGTTAGAATCTTTTGAGAATTTAAAGTCAATGGTAGCAAAATCATCAGTGAATGCTATAGACAACAATATCGCATTCACGGTGGAAACAGATGCTTCTGAACATTCAAATGCAGCTATACTGTCCAAAATTCAAGACCAGAAGCACTTGGCTATAGAGAAAGAAGCTTACGCTATAGTCGAGTCTTTAGAGATGGAGGCACTTTCTAATAGGAAAATCATTCAAGTTGATAACAGATCAGACATCTGTGAGTTTCATGTTCAACTCTAAGCTATCTAATAAAATTAAGAACGAGAAAATTCAGCGATGGCGATTGGAATTGGCTCCATTTACCATACAACCAATACTAAATCTTTTATTAATAATACAATCATCAATCATTGCAATTAGGTTCCTAGATCAACCTAAGTGAACTAAACGCTTAAAGTATAGTGACAACTAAATACTAATGCAAGTGTTTCACATAAAAAACGAACTAAACATTCAATAAGACTATTGAATAAACTACATTTCGCAATACCAAATAAATCGAGTTAAATGTACTAGAGAATACACCATGGACAAAGTTACTCTATGACGATCCCTTTTTTCCAACTACGTGCAAAAGTGATCTCGTGCGATGTCTATGGTTTGTTTTCTTTTGCGTAAATTTTGCTCCAAAAAATGCTTCTTTAATATACATAATTATAAAATAAAACATATGTAGCACCGATTCAGTCGGTAAATAAAAAAATACAATTTTAAACAATAAATGTTCTCTAATCTAAAGTAAAATTAATAATACATAGAGGCTTGGGGTTTGTCAATGAAACCAAGTAAAAACTAACATCACCCGTTTCCGCCCATATAAAAGAATACAGACATTTAGATAAATTCGAACTATCGCCAATTATCTCATCCCTATAGAGACTAATAATCTTCCCAAATTAATGTCCACATTACACACACAAATATACATGTAAAATGTGACACTAAATTTTGATGGAAACAAACTTTATACAATATTGTATTATTATGAAAATTATGTGGTTAAGAAAGTCATGTGCAATTCCAATAATAAAAATATTTCAATTTCAATAAAAAAAATGTTTAGCAAAAATAGGCCATTCTTTGTTTTAATCACATAAATGAGATTCCTTTCTTAGTTCAATTCTATATTATTACAAAATTAAATAATTTTATACATGCTTTCATCATTTTAAAGCTACAGTAACCGTACTGCATGATCATATTAAACAGGGTATGTCCAGTGCTTAGGAAGACATATCGTCTCTATTCTAAATTTGAATTTTAATGACTATAGGCAATATAATTGAATGCCAGTTATGCGGCAGTCATACAATAACTGTAAAATGCAAAATACTCTGCAATTGATGATCTTTAGCAGCAAAGCAAAGATTTTGTAATTCTTTTTTTAAACAGTTTAATGCCATAGGAGATATAATCACATAAATTATATAAAATAATTACAGTGAAGTTTAAAGTAATTTACTATAATTATAGAAGTTTTAGTCATTAATTACTCTTAAGGATAAGAGCAAAAACCTAATTGTAAGATATTGTTTTGTTTTACTAAACAATATAAATTCTTTAAACGCGGCATGGACATTCAGATGGAGCCCGTGTTGGTCTCTTGGGTGGTGCTAACCTTTTAGCAGTATTGTTACCATATTGAATACCAGAACCTATTCTTTCAGGATCTAATTCTCCAGTCTCAATCTTAGCAAGAATCGTTTTAGAACATTTCAGGAAGGCTTCTTCTACATTTTCACCCGTTTTTGCACTCGTCTCCAGAAATGTTAACTCTGAAATTATTTATTCAACATTGTAATAATTTTAAATATTACAAATATATTTCTATAAAAATGATTAATAAAATCTATGCCAACAGAAGGAATCCTAAGAAAATAACTCAGCCAATGTAAATCATTGGCTTGCTCCGAAAATTTCTATAAAAAGCCTATGTCTAACACTATTTATTTATTATGACTCACCATTCTCCTGTGCAAATTGACTAGCCTCAGAAAACGTAACTTCTCTAGATTCCTCCAAATCCTTTTTATTTCCAACAAGCAAAATAACAATATTGGGACTTGCCAATGTTCTGGCATCTCTAAGCCAATTACACAAAGCATTAAACGAATCCCTTGATGTTATGTCATATACTAGTAAAGCCCCGGCTGCACCTCTATAGTACGAACGTGTAACAGATCTAAATCGTTCTTGACCTGCAGTATCCCATATTTGCAACTTTGTAGATTTCCCACCAATATTAATAATTTTAGAGCCAAACTCTACACCAATGGTGTGACATCTGTCTTCTTTAACTGAAATTTAATAAAACATATTAAAAATTATATAAAAAGTTACAGTTAACAATGATATTTTAGGTACATTAATAAACAGCTAATATATTTACATTTATTTCCAATAAAATTGTTGAGAAGACTTGATTTTCCAGCTCCAGCACTTCCTATTACAAGAAATTTGAACAAATATTCTGCAAACAAAATAGAAAATATTGTGAACTATAATTATCTAACGCTCAATGAACAAACCAACACGAATTACCAAACATACCATATGATTCAGACATGATTTGTAATTTATAGCAAATTTATTATATTACATTTGAAACCATAACAATAACAAAACTCACGAAGACCCAGATGCACTCAAATATCAGCAAAATAAGAACTAATATTAACAGAAAAATAGTTTTATCATAAAATTGCAATTTATCGAATATCGACAAACGAATAAGTTACAGTCTATAATAGTAATGGCCACAGACAAGAAAATTAATAAGGATAGATGTCAAATATAATAAAATAGTTTAATACGAAAATATTATGTAGTCTAGTAATCTGTCTATAATTAGCCTACATCTACTGCAACTTACTTTTACTACGACGAGAAAATTATTAATTACGTCGTATGATTCAATTTTATCAGCTGTTAACTTGTATTGCGACTTAGTTGTTTAACAACTGTCAACGGAGTTGTTCGGCTCGGAATATTTAAAAAATGGTACGTATGTTGATATAATTACGACACCCAATACTTTGTAATTCCATATATTAACATGACTGTAATTTTGTATCCTTATAGCTATTTAAATTGTTGTTGTCGAGACCAACTAGTCTCCAATACGCACAAAAAAGATTTTTTTGGGGATATGTTAATATGATGTTTAATAAACCTGATGAGGAGAGAGTCAAGAAACTTGGTCCTGATCGTACGTGCGCTGAATGGATCCTTAGAAATGGAGGTTCAGTAGTTTGGTCTAATGGACGAAAATTAGCCGATTATAACAAACTTCCATCAGACGAGGTAGCTGTACCAAAAATTGCTGAGATTGATGGAACGGATTCCGGTATATCACATTACGGATTTCCACATTTATGTAAGTTATTTTGCACCTGTTTGTTCCCTTCATAAAGAAGTTAAAACCCATAAGTATGTAGAAATAATGCATCTTACTCTTTCTTTAGTTGGGTGTACAGAACTTAAAAAGATAGTACTACACAACGCGAGCTACATTGACGACGAAGCTTTGAAGGGATTGCATCATGTCAAACAAACCCTAAGATATCTGCAAATCTCTGAATGTGTCAATGTGACGGACTCTGGCCTCAAGTATTTAGAAATACTTACAAAGCTTGAAACATTGATATTATTTAATTTGAAAAGTGTTGAAAATATTGAGAAAAGTAAACAATTCTTAAAATCAAAGCTAAATAATTGCAAGATTGAAGGAACACCAGCAAGAGCACAGGCAGCAGAATAATGGATCCTATAATTATTAGAAATGTATTATTAAAACTGTGATTAAAATAAAACCAAATCGATATGATTATGTATCATAAAAAAATGAGTATTTATTCTCTTTTCCCCTGCTAATTAATTTAATTAAGCATTTTAAGAACAAAAATGCGATACCACCAAAGAATAAAAACAAGACATGAAACTGATATTACTAATTTTAAAGTTTTATAGAACCCTGTATCTCTGGTTAAGTTTACTATCTTTACAAGGCTTAAGCCCCTTTCCCAACAGCTTCAGATACGCTTTTATAGCCATTTTTACTAAGAAGTTCAGCTAATTCTTGTTTTATTTTGGTTACTATAGCTGGTCCGTGATATATGAGTGCAGTGTATATTTGTACAACACTCGCTCCTGCAAGTATTTTTTCGAAAGCATCTTCTCCACTGAAGACACCTCCAACACCCACAATCGGAATTTTACCTGGTAGAGATTTCATAATCAAATTTATATAACTATTTTACATGGTTTAGTGCAGCCAGTGAGCCAATATTAGCCAGGATTTTTCTAAGATGGTTAACCAGCAATGCACTTTTCTTTAGTTTTGAAGATATTAATTAAGGCACTATCATGATGTATCTTTGTAGGCAAAAGCATTAAACCAACAATTTAGAAAAATATATTTTATACTTCTTACCTTTAGTTAATTTATACATTTCTTTAATCATCTCTGTTGATTTACTTGTCAAAGGTTTGCCACTCAATCCACCAGATTCGTGAGCAAGTTTATCATTCTTTAATGATTCCCTATCAAGTGTGGTATTAGATATAATTAAACCATCAACTTTGCTTTCATTTCTTGTTATTACAGACACAATATCCCGTTTCTCCTCTTTTGTCAAATCTGGAGCGAGTTTAAGTAATAATGGAGGCGTGTTTACGGCCAATGCTGCTCTTGCCTTGTTTATTTTGATTAATAATTGTTTCAGTTCATCTTTATTTTGTAAAGATCTTAATCCTGGTGTATTTGGGCTGAAAATTATGATCTATTGAATGCCATATTTGTGATATACATTGTTTGTGATATAAGTAAGTGTTGTACCTGCTTATATTAATAACAAAATAATCAGCAACATCATAGAACTTCTGAATTCCCAAAATATAATCTTCTATTGCATTCTCAGAAAGTTTGTTTTTACCCAAATTTATGCCTAAAATACCTTCATTTAATAAAGCTTTGTCTACACCTTTAATTTTATTATATACTTTGTCATGTCCCTCGCTATTGAAACCATATCTATTGATCACAGCCTTGTCTTCTGGTAAACGAAATACTCGAGGCTTTGGGTTCCCAGGCTGTGGTTCTGGAGTGACGGACCCTATTTCAACTACTGAAAATCCGAGATTTCTTAAACCGACAATTGCGTCCCCATGTTTATCAAAACCAGCAGCAATACCAACCGGGTTACTTAATTTATATCCCAAAAAATGTGTTCTCTGAAAACAATACATAAATTTTTACGAAAAATTTCAATATTAATCATAACAATTTAAACTTTTTGCGGCTAGTCATCGCCTTTATTTTTTTATTATACCCAAAGATTCGAAAGTTTTTCGCGGCGAAACTGACGAGAAATTGACGCAACAGCAAGCTGTAAAAATCAGTTGTATAAATAATCTACGAGAATAATCTAAGAAAACACCATATTTACCAACAGATCTGGATCCTCATAGTTTTCTGATGGGAACAAGCCATATTTTATGGCTGAAACGCCAAGTTTATGAGCCCATTCCGGACTCAAAGTTTGACTTAGAGGTTGGAGATAAGTATTGTAATAACTAGAAAAATCCTTTTTTAAATGAACTATCTGATAAGCTACAGTACCCCCAACAGTCACATAACACAACGACTTCAATTTTCTCTGTAAATATTAAATAAAATACAACCGGTTATTAAGAAGGCATTAATTTTAAAGTTTTATTTATCCATCGTCTTACCATAAACTCCTTTTTACTCATTTTGAAATAACAAATTATATTATTCAACCACTAAAACGATGGAAAAGCAAATACGTGCGTGCGGAGATACCGCGATTTGGAAATTAGAATGTCAAGTAACGGATTGATATTTTACTTTTTAATATTCATTATAGCCAAAGATTTCTCATATTTGTCATTTGTATTACTGAACAAATATGTTACAGTTGATAACAAGAATCGCACATTTTAACCTATTATAGAACGGTTTCGGACGCTAAGGTGTCATTTTTTCATTATAATTAAAAATATTAAATTTGTAAAGTATAAAGTAGAACATCAAAAGGCGCCCGTGAAAATGATGCCTGCGGAACGGAGAGCGCGCTAACGTTTGTTTACACCCTCGGTAGCATGGCTTTATGTAATATTATATTACGACTTTACATGTAATGTTATCAGGACTGGGAAGTTTATTATGATGAAAAAACTAATAAATTCTAAATAATTATTTTTACTATTACAGTAAAAAAGTGTTAAATATTTACAGGCTAATCTTAAATACTATGAACTAAAATATACTTCTTGAATCAATAATAAATGTGCTTCTAGTATTGAACATAATATTAATATAATTAACAGAACAAAATCATTTAAAAAAAAGTCTGTTTATATCCTTATACATATACAGTTTTAAATCATATATACGAGTAGTTTATTTTATTGTACTTATTACTATGGAATTACAAAAATTATCATTTATGTATTTTTAAAAAATGTCACTGGCATTACATGATTAAATAAATGCATTCCACATACAAACATTAAAGATTGTCATCCAATTTAAAAGGAAACTAAATAAAAATATAATAGAATTTATAAATCTAAAATATTACAAGACAAAATTAAATACTTAATAACAGTTAATTGCATGGTATTGGAGTACACATAAAATAACCAAATGTTATTATAAAAAACAAACATTCCAAAATGATTTCTTCCTTCCATATGCCCAATACCTTAACTGTTTATACTAATCGTAAACATTTTAGAACAAATGGCACTTAATAATTATTTTTATCTGGATCACTGGTTGTTTTCACTGAAGTCTTTTTATCATTTTTATCATCATCAAAATTTATTAAGTCCTCTTCCATCTTTTCTAATTTAGAATTAACCTGAAATAAAATACATTTAATCATTAGATTTTTTTTTAAATATTATCCTTCTTGGATAATATTTAAAAGAAAACCTTGCTGTAAACATTTTAAATAATGAATAGCTAAATGTAGCAAATTCCCATTGCAACCTAAGGATTACAGACTCCCATATAAAAGTGAAAAACAAAAGCACTAGCAGAAAACAAATTTCAGTTTGTCTACAATATCTGTTGTCACGTATTCAATCAATAATTTTGATATTATCAGCTTCATCATATCCCAATAAATAATATATACTTACACTCTTGGAAGTCGATGGAGCATTATACTTGAGAGCGGCTGCATAGTTCAATGTTACAGGCAAAGGATTGTTATGGGACACACCATCTGACATATGAAGTGCACCCTCCGATTCACAACTCAGAGGTACATTCATTGCGGCTACACACTCATTCGCCATCTCCAAGTCAGTGTCAAGTTTTTCCAATTCTATGATATCTTTGTAAGCAGCTAACAGTTCTCTTGATTGCCTTTCACATAAAATCTTAGTAATTTTCCTAATTACCTCCTCCAATTCCTTAATTTTAATCTCATTCTGTGTGGCTATTTGGGCTTCTTGCTCTAATCTATCATTAACAGCTTTTTGGATGCGTAATATGGCATTGCCTGTAATGTCATTCTGTATATTACTCTCCTCTACAACTTCATTGAAGACACCTTGTGTGGAATTATGAAGAGGCTTCTTATACCCACTTAGCTTCTCACCCAAGTTCCCCATCACATTCTCAATATATTCATACATGTCTAGGCTGTTTATTTTACCAAATCTATAAACATATGTGTGCGTGGATCCGAATAGTGTTGATCTATTTGATAAATTGCAGCTGACAAAGGTTTTTTTGTTGTGATATTTAGCAAAATATTTCTGTAAATCTTTTGCAATTAGTTTGTCTCTAAATGTAGGTCTTATATTCATAAATTCTCTGAATTTATACCATCCCACTACATCGTCTGCTGAAGTGGATAGAAATTGTTTAAGCCATTCCTCATTAATCTTTCCTGTAGAGTTATAAAAAAGTGATTCTGCTGGCAGCGGTAATACAGTTGTGATTGCGATCTGTGTATCTAAACGAGCATTATCATTATCAGAATCAGAGATATGATTAGTTATTTCAGATGTGATGCCCCCAACAAAAAAGCCTTCCTGGATATAAAATAAAATACATTACAAGGTTATACCTGTATAATAACATTTAGGACACTATTACGTACCTGTCCTTGGCCAGAGTTTATGCACTCGTATAACAGAAAAGACAGCGCCGAACCGCTAAGTACTACTTTTTCAGTATACGCCATAATTACTAGAGTTAAGATAAACAAGTATATTATGACTGAATACTCAATGCCATAGTAATGGCAATACTAAGGAAACTTTGTTAAGACTGGTGCCGTAAGTAGCCCTTATAACACGTGGATAATATTAAATAATTATAAACTATTGTCAATAAAATGAAAAAACATTCGTTCTAATAAATTTAAAACAAAAAATGAAACACCTCACAGCGACACTTCATAATTTGTATTTAGACTCATACATTCAATATTTGCCGTTAACTCAGCCAAAATTAAATACCCACATTCTTATGAAATCTAACTTCGCTGAAGACTTCGATTATACTCCATATCGTTATTAGTTTTGGTAGTGCTGGAAACTTACGATTCTACTATAAATTCTTTATAAATTTTGTAACGAAGTGTTGGAGGAAATACGAAAGGAAAAAAATCCTAGTCTCGACTTTAACATTGAAACCAACGAGAGCCGCAACTGATGTTTACGAGGCTTCGTAATCCAGCTCTCTTAAGCATTTTATAAGTTATCGTTCAGGACTCGGTTAACTTGGTGAAGACCTGTTACCAGCTCGTGGACTATCTGGAACCGATCTATGACATACCAATTACGCTCACACACCGTACGCAGTTTGCGGCATACTAATGAATTTTCACTAACACCACTAAATTGAAATATTAAAAAAATTGCACCTACACACATTAAAAACGTGAATTAATAACACGAAAATAAAACACCCAGAGAAATTTATTAATAAATAATTTTATACTATTATTAAATAACCATTATGGTGTTAAAATTTTCGTAGCTGTTTCTTCTTTTCCTTCTGTTAATGCTCTGGATTCATGTATAAATGCAGCATAGAACACTCCCTAAAACAGTAATACCAGCTTAAAATTTCAGTCGATTTCAGAATACTGAAAACACTTGCACATACTTGTTGTTTTGCAGCACGTATGAATCCTTCATTAGCTGACACTGTTAAGGCTTTGATTCTATGACCAAAATTGAACACTGTTTTAGATCTTAAACGGACATGTCCACGAACCTTTAAATTACTTCTTGGGTAATCATCTTTACCTATAAGTTAAATAATTAATGAATCAAATTGTTTATATTACTGATAAAGAATATTTAAATCCTTCCTAATATAAAAATAGATTTGGAAACCACTGTTTAGACATGGTTATTTACGGTGTGGTCTATGCACACATGGGTCATTTTACATGAGAAAAATAATAATAACAATAATAAACAAAATTTTAAAATAAAGCAATTATATACCTTCTAAATCATCTGGTAATATTGTGAGTGAAGCTTTGAGCGTTTCTGTGCGCTTCTTTTCCATTTCTCCACCTAATATGTTTATAATTTTCTCAAAATCATCCCAAGCTGTCTGACAGCACACTAATTGCTTACCTGAAACAAACAAACATTGATTATTTGTGCCCTCTAACAAAAATATCAGGGCAAAGACAATTAATGAGAAATATAATACAAATACATTTTTGCTTCGACTAACCACTGCGCTCTTTAGAACGAGTCCACATAGATATTTATACCTTCAAATAATTTCTCCAAAATTGGCTTGATAGGTCTTTGGGTCTCCCATTGAGCTTGTTGAGTGAGTACTGGTTGCTTAAAAACATAATTAGAATGGCCATTTGTCATGTTACTAACCATGGCCATCATTGTGGTCACATCCAGGTTTAATGTATTTAATTCCACTTCATTCAAACAACTTGTGTAACTCAAATCATTTGTATAGTCCTCATTACTTCTGCAATTTAATGATTTTAGTATTAATTATAAAATAAATACCACACACGTTAATGCAACAGGTCAATAATATTAACTGTCAATTAATAATTTTAGTTTATATACAGCTGGTATAAGTGTATCTTTGCAACTTTGTTTGTTAAAATCTTTGCTCTAATTATGTAGTAGTTGCATTCTTTAACATTAGGAATCCAGTTAAGGTTTAAAAATTTATATTTCTCAAAAGGAATTTACAAAAAATACACTTAATTGAGTAATTTGTTTGTAGACAAGGCATTCAGACCCATTCTATGTTTAAAATTTTGCTATATTTCTATCGTAGGTAATATTAAGCAGCAAATTATTGTACATCTGCACTCTTTCCACCCTTGCACTTAATTCTAAAACTAATTAATCCTTTTAATAAACCAGTTCAAACACTAACAATAATGAACGTCTGAAACTTTGCTTATATGTCAAAGAGTAAAGACGACTGTATAAACATTTAATCAAGAATAATAAACCCATTACTCACGGTGTGTCATCTTCATCATAATCAGATTGTGAATCACATTCCAAATCATTTTTATCAAAGTTGGGCAATCTCTCCCCATGTACCACAACACCAAGATTTTCAAGTTTACATGCTAAAGATTCTTCTATACAATTTACGAACTCAAATATCACCTAAAAATTGTTTTAATACAAACTGAGCCCCATTACTACTCCATCCATGATCCATAGATTACACAATACAATGAAACCATACATTTAACTTAAAAAACTTACTATTATAGCTACAGAGGTCAACATGATAGATACTTTAGTAAATCACAGTCTTAAATTAGTTAATTAGAAATTAGAACAGCATACCTTAGGTGGCTTATACATATAAGGATATAATTTTGCACAATGTAAATAATCTCTGGCTTGATCTAATGTGCTTCTTGCACGATATGAGGCTTTCCCACGACTCAGTGCCGAAAGAGACTTTGGATTTCTTGCAATAACTAAAAAATTATATAATTATAGTGACACAAATACACCTTAAGACATCTTCATCATATAGGTACTTACAAAATTAAATAAATCTTACCTTTTGTCCAAACTTTCCCTTCATCACTAATAATATCAATAATTAACTTGTTATCTTCATCTAAGTGTAGATTTTTACACACAGCTACAACTCCAGTTCTGTTTAATGTAATTTCAACTAGAGCCCCCAAATGTCGTAGGTTTGAACATGATAATTGTTCAAGTTTTACTGCTTTTTTTGCTTGTAACTGGAAGAAAATACAGCATAAATTATTACTTACACTGTAGATAATAGCCAATAAATATTAAATAGCATTTACTCGTTTTAAAAATTGGACTTCCTGACGTATTTTTCTTTGAAGCTTTAGAGCTCCTTCTGTCTGTTCGATATTTTGTAACTTTTTCATCAGCTGTAGTCCATAATTAATTTGAAATGTAAGTTTTTGTAATAACTCATCTTGTGACAAATTCATTACAAATTTTGTAAAAACTAGTAAGACCATAGAAAAAACTATAAACACAGAGTCCCTCACGACAATAATAATTTTAAAAAAACTAATATTATTATAGTAAGGTTATTTGATTACAATAATAACGTGAACGCCATCTTAAGCCACGTCTCCTGCTCCTCTGTCTTCCAAACATTAGACAAAAACATCAAACATTGGGGCGTGGCCTACACAATGTTTATGTTTTCCGTCGACCACGGAAAACAAAAAACATTGTCTATGAATACAAAAATGTATACGGCCACGCCCCAATGTTTCGATGTTTTTGTCTAATGTTTGGAAAACATAGGAGCAGGAGACGCGGCATTATACTGACTAGAAAAAGCTTATTCGTAAATTACAATTTTTAAATAAAAATTACAAGCGCCATCTAGTATTAAGTAGTAATATTAAACAATGTCACGTAGAAACATTATGTAAAGTTAAAATAAACGTACTAGGATACGAACATTTTTAGAATACGTCCATTTTACCTTCACTCCTCTTTTTAATTAGCATTAATAACCCTGTCTAGAACCATAAAATTTCTTATAAAGTTTTTAAAAATTATATGTACATCTATGCTGTCTGGTGTTCAGTAGTGATACTAATAAAGTTAATGTTTTAAACAAGAAATTGTTCTTTTTTAAATTTGGTTAAACCAATGTGGATTAGCATCATCTAGTATTAATGAAATTAATGTTGCAAGTTGGAGATATCTAATTATTTTTTCAATCAACAGCGCCAAATTTATTTAGCGCCATCTAGTGTTAAAATATAAATTATAAAGCAGGTAATATTGTGACCTCCATTTTATGCCTTTTTTACTCATGAAATAGACTTACGTCATAAATGTTTGTAATATACTTGAACTTTAAGGATTAGATCTTAAGGGTTTAAATAATTATTTATTTACTAGCAACACTTTAATGGATTTTTCAGTTGCAAGTGTTGTAGTGGGATTATGTCAAATCCACGGATTGTAAAGTAGTCGGATCTTGTTAAGTTGTGTTCTAGAAAGTCTGTTGAGAAAGAGCAAAATGTGAGAAACTAGACATTAATCAACGATGAAATTTATTACTGTATTTGTACTATTTTTTACGATACACGATTGTCTCGGTTCAATCGAAAATGAGTACTCAAAAGAGCCATACCGACCACTGGGACCTTTAGTTAAATGCAGTTTCTTGCCTATAGAGTTTTTGGACTGCGACCAACCTGTTGACCATAAGGGAAATCATACTGCTAAGGAATCAGTAGGGCATGGTTGCGTAAAATTTGGCGGAGTACGTTACGAGGAAGTTGAAATAACGAAAGTTCAATGCAAAGCGTTGGATGGGATTGAATGTTTTGGAAGCAGAAGCTTTTTGAAAGATGGATTTCCATGTGTTAGATATTCCGGTCATTACTTTACCACAACTTTAATATACAGCATATTGTTGGGTTTCCTAGGAATGGATCGGTTTTGTCTAGGGCAGACTGGAACAGCAGTAGGGAAACTGTTGACTTTTGGTGGACTTGGAATCTGGTGGATTGTAGATGTGGTGCTTTTAATAACTAACAGTTTGCACCCAGAGGATGGCAGCAACTGGAATCCCTATGTTTAAAATTGAATGCGATTAAAGAATCTTGTAACTAATGTAATCTTCGAAACTATTCTTTAAGTTATTGTAAATAAACTATTTGTTAGAAATAGCTTTTTTATTAATAAACTCCAATTGGTGCTTGATATGAAGCAGTTTTTTTTTTTATTCAAACTTCTAAATTGTCACTGGCTGGCCAGATTATGGACATTTAATAATTACATCTAGGAAATAACTCTCAAACAAACATCAAAGCTAATATGTAATGCTTAATCAACTCGTAATTTAAGTACTAACGCACCGTTGTTATCACATATGCAAAAGGGGTAGTTTATAAAATTAAGATAAATTGGTAGTTTTTATAAATTTATTGATCTTAAGCCACTAAAGCAGAAGCTGTGCTTGATTCATATTTCCAGTTGGGTGGCAGCACACTCTTGGTCTTGTAATAACGTGCGAGCCTGTGTATTCTGGACTCGACAAGGATAAGACGGAATTTGCTGTCCTTGTCCTTTCTGTTGCGCTCTAAATGCTTCCTCATGGCAACAGCCTTTTTAATCAAATAGTACAAATCCTCAGGAAGATCTGCAGCTAAACCCATGGCCTTCATAATACGGAGGATTTTCTTGCCAGTTACAAATCGTACTTGGGCGACTCCATGTGAATCTCTGAGCATCACACCTGAAAAGACATCCAAATTATAATCAAACAGTAAACGAGACAGTAACAAATAAACTTTCTAATGTATACAAAAAATAGGTAGCAGTTTTTTAATTTACTATAGCCTATGGAAACGTTGACATTAACGATTTTTAATAAAATAATACTCATCTAATTATATTTTCAACACAAAACTTACCAATTTGGGATGGCGAGTGGCCCTTTTTGCCTAGTTTATAAATCTGTTCCTTCACATCTTCGGCGGTCAATTTTAACCATGTCGGAACACTGCGACGGTAGGGCAACGCCGATTGGGATATACCCTTACTAAAAAATAATTTACAATGAATTTATGAAGCATACACGTGTAGTCAATAACAAAGTATAGGTTATACATAAAAAGTTGGATAAAACGTGAAATCTAAAGATTTTGTCACTGTGAACATACAATATTCGACAAAATAATAACTTATTTACCCAGGAGCGTGCATACGACCCATGATTACGGTCCTTTATATTATTCACCGAGGCAACAGCGACAACTCAAAAACCGAAAAGATGGCGGAACGAAGATATTCGTTCAATCTCGCACAATTTCCATTCGGTCTTTTTAATTCGTTCACTTAGTATTGATTTGAAGTTCTAGTCTGCATTGCCACATTAATGTTTAAAAAAGTACTGTCATGATCTAAATCTAGTTTTTGGTGGTTGTCGAGATTTTGTGATCTCTAAAAATCTACCGAAATGTCGCAATATGTGGTATCAGAGAAAGAACTCAAATTAATTAAAGATCAAGCAGCTCGTAGAGCTTTATTTAGGGCTGAATTTTTAAAACAAAGGACGAATCCTTGGAAACATGCTTCCGAAGCTGGCTATGTTGTGAGTATGCATTACGTAATTTTTGTTATTTTTCAAGTATACAATGGATAAGTTTACGTAAAAAATACTGATATCGATTTTTTTGATGGAAGTTTAAATGTGCAGAAATTATAAAGAATATATTTTTCAGTTTGACCCAGCTCTCCAAAGATTCATGTCAATGAAAGCTTGTCAACTAGATCATTTCCAGGCCAACCCGAGGACCAGCCTCTTCGGAATATTTGCTGTAATAGCACCGATGGTTATATATGGATACATTGTTTGGAATCACAGAAATAACAGAGAACAGCAGATAAGGTGTGGTGAATTACGATACAAGGAAAGAATATTCAAATTCCAATGAAAAGTTTTCATGCATTATGTAGTTTATTAACGTCTTAATATTAATGTGATTATTATTTAAATATCAATAAAAGGTTGCTTCTAGCGAGTGTTGAACTTCTGGATCTGATTACAATTTTTAGATTCACCTTTACAGATAAACAAAACAATAATAGAAAATAAATGATATTAAAAATTATATATTGGACATTTTAATAAACATTAATGTTAAAAATAAGATAACTGTCCATTAAAACAATGTTATTCTTTAAATGGCTTCTGAAATAAAACAAAGTTTTGTAGTTCATTTTATTTATACGTTTGTATATTTCACAATTAACAGTAACATCAAAATCTTAATTTCCTAATATATTTAGCGGTCATCTAACATTTTGTCCCGACTGATGACAGAATCATCGAATTTCACCATATATGTTGTGCCCTTATGCCAATGGGCCGTTACTTTTGCAGGCTGAAATAAAGAAATTTTTGTAGAAATTACCTTCATAATATGCATTAAATGCCCATGGTAACATATGACTATATTTAAATCATAGTGCAGATATTCCTGAATGTTATTTCTTTATTTTTTAAATTTACACTTCGGAAATCTGTCCTTATGACAATGTTGGCTGTATACATTTGAAACATGGTATTAAATTAATGAACATAAAGAAACAGTGTTATGAAGGCCAGTTGCATTCTTAATATGTCACATTTTTGTAATATTCTACATATATCTCTAAATAACGAGATGGTGCTATGTTCGTCTCTATAATACATAATAATAATTTAAAATAAACTTACAAAGCCACTTCTTGCCAAAACAGCTTCAATGATGCCAGCATTGAAAGTTGCACAATTGAGTGACCCTTTATCCTTTGGAACACTTATGAACTTATTTATCTATAAAACAATATTATTTTAATCTCTTAATCATTAATTTACTATTAAAGTCCTAATGGACCAGTATATTTAATACAAACTGTATTAATGGAAATAATAATTTATATTTAAATATAGATTACATATCATAATAACAAAGTAAGGTTCAATTGTTTTTAAAATTTCAAGTGACTTTAGTCTATAACACAATGTTATTGAATGTGCTAGTACAGTATGTTGTTAGTGTGTTGGTACATCAAAATGAACACTTCTGAAATGTTCCTCATAGTACACTGGAATCCCAGTGGCGTGCTGGCGTCATGAACAACAGATGAAGCAGGAACCCAAACATGGGGTTTGTATACAAAAATCACCTTAGAACGATAAATAACTAGAAACATAAATACCAATGCATCCTTTTCAATAATGTAATAGGTTCTTTCATCATCATTAGCATGTTCCAGTTTATCAGCTTCCCTGCCAAAGAGAGTCTGTAAATAGATATTTATTAGCACAAAGCTTTGATGTGTGATATAGGTAGGTATAGGGGTAATCATATGCTGTTACCTTCCAAAGCGTTGATTTCACAAACAATAACATGTTTAAAAGTTTGATTTCCCTTTTACTATTGCGTTCTCTAACAAAGTAAAGATCTAATAATCTTGTGCCGACATCTTGGCCCATTTCTGATAATCTACAATTTTGAAATAATATGAGTTAAATATACGAAAAAAAATATGTTTAAGAGTTATTTTGCATATATAGTAGTCCCTAAGCTAAATGAGAGAACATCATAAATGTTAGATTCTTAAAAAAATAATAAGAGTTGGGTTTTTTGAATTGAATCGAATTTAAAATTCAAATATAATTTTTAGTATACTACTATACTTACTTATTTTGTAACTCCGGAATAGACTGAGATCTATTTTGGCAATACTGTACCATTTCAGAAAACAATAAAGCGTAAAACGCTAATGAAACTTCCCCTTTACCTTTACTCAAAGGCTTGTCTAAAATAGAAGATTTCGTGCGTCCTGAAGACATCGTTGAATACTTACAAGTTTCAAATTATTTTCTTACTTTGTCTAATTCATACAAACATAATATAAGGAAAACTACAAAACGGTTCTACGAAGCTACTACAGACGTTTAATAGACAATACTGTCAATGTCGAGTATTGATGAAATTATCATGAAAATCTTTAAAATATTAATAAAGTTGTTTTTATACAAATTAATTACAAATTAAGTTAATTAACAAATCTTATTCTTATTTCTTTCAAGTAATTTTGTCATAAACAATTTAAATCTTAGAGTTGTCATTTAAAAAAAAACTTCATCATAATCTGTCTCGAAGAATTAAAAAATAAAATGTCACGCGCCTGGACCGCGTATGCCGCAGTTTGTGTTCGCGTTATTTTCTTTAATTATTATTTAATTTAATAAATTAAGAAAGTATTGTTACCACTATTATCTAATTAATGAGGTAAGTAATAGACGGAATAGTTGTTTTAAAATATTTGGGTTTATTTTGTAAAATTTTTATGTAGCTATAACTACACTACAGAGGAAGATTGTATTTTTTAAATTAAACTATTAATTTGTGGATTGAGTATTATTATCATGCATATTATTATTTATTTTACTTACTAGTTTATACCTTTCTTTATGAAACTTGATTTATTTACGAAAATGCTAACAACATAACCCACGAATGTATATAATAAAAAGTAAAAGTGAGAATGTTTTATTCCAGGTAGTGAAAATGGACCAAGTAGAAAATCATAATGATAGTATAGAATTAAAAGAAATTGATAATATTACACCGGAGTTTAGTTTTGGTTGGTGTAAAGAAACTTCTTTAATCGAAATTCTTGGTTTAAAAATTTGTATTTATTTTAAATTACCTTTTAGGAACTGAAGTAAATAATTGCACAGACTTTATTACAAATGCAAAATCACCAATTAATAAAGAATGTTCTGTAATCGGTTGTGAAGAATCTAAGTCAATGGAGCCTGAACTACTTTTCAAGTAATATACAATTCATTTCTTTAATTTTACATGATTATTAGTTTTATTTTGATTTCGGGTGCCAATTAATAAACATTATTACTTTAAATCAGATTCCCTGAGGATCCAAATATAAGGCAAGTTTGGATAAGTTTAACTGGCAGGAGTAATTGGATACCCACTGAAGACTCCTACATATGTGTTGTACATTTCTCAGTCGACTCCTTCACATGTAATGACAATGATGAGATGGTTTTATACAGCACAGCCATTCCATCATTAAGACTACCCAGTCATGTTCTAGAGGTATTATACTCATTATTTATTTTTCAATTCAATTTATTTATTCAATCTAATGTGTTGTATGAGGTAGTAAAGCAAGTACATAAAACATTAATCTTCAATTTCACAGATTGAATACATTGAAGACAGTGACTCTGAATCAGATGACAGCTCCGAGGTGCCACCACAAATGAATGGTGACATATCATATATAAATCATAGAAAAAATGAAGGGAAAGTTGAACTATTAAAGCTCTTCACCAAAGTGCAAAGGCTGCAACGTGAAGCAACTAATCTTAAAGACAGGCTTAAATACAATAAACGACATTATGTAAGACAAAAAAAGTATTTGCAAAGATTAAAAGAAATTATTACAAATAAAGAATTGCTTTTGAAACATAAAAGGAAGAAATTGTTAAATATTGATATTCCATTGCTAGAGACAATTCAAGATGAAAGAGACGATTTAATATTATCTATGCCAACAAAATATACAGATGACCTGAAAAATTTTGCTTTAAGTATATACAAATATTCACCTCAGTCTTATGTTTATATTAGAAACACGTTAAGGACTATGTTACCCAGCTCCAATGTGTTGGAAGGTTGGATCAAGGCTGGATATCAACCCAGAAATGTCATGTCCAATAGTGGTTTAGTTAAAGTGGTTACTGAACAAACTGAATCTGAATTAATATGTAAAGTTTGTTTACATTAGATTTAATTATGGTTTATTTGTCACATGAATACATATTTTATAAAAACAAAGTATTTTATTTATATTTATTTGTGAATCGAAACTCGAAAACGTGTACTTCAACTACATGTGTTCGTTTTTTTAAATTAAACGAAGCAAAAAAACTTGGGGGATAAAAGTTATTATATTACATTGGCCGATCTAGTTCATTGGTCGTGTACGTTTGACGTAGCGCGGCGACTTTCTTTTCGTTCGGTCATTTCGCTCAGTATTGCCATATAATATCTGGTGTTGTCATATCAAATAATTCATTTGACGAAATTATCGATCCACTTGTGCCAGATTTTTTAGTAAATAATTACGTGGTAAATTTAAATCACTCTTTAGTTGCTTTATAAAACTTGTTCGCGATTGCTTGTGTTTAATAATCATGACGATGTTTGCAAAATCTAAAGTAAAGTTTCAAGATCAGCAAATGGACGATTATGTTTTAGAGGTATGAGTAAAACCATTTTGTAACGGTAGGTAGTCTGAAAAATTGAAATAAACGCAATTATAGTTTTGGTTCTTATTATAAAATTTCAAAGCGTGTCCTGTTTCGTACTAATGCCGATTTCACGCGTTTATGATTGCGTATCTCCACTTTTAGATTTCAGTTTTGCAGAGCAAACTACAAAGCAAAATTGAAGCGCTCACTATTATGAGTAAAGAATTAGATAAGTGTCATATGGAAAGGGACCGATACAGGGTGTTGGTGGATCAAATTAAAAACAAGAATGTAGTTCCTACATTAGATTTTTATAATATTAATATGTATAAACAGTCCCACCATAATTCTATGAGTGCTGGTGATATGTTGGCTAAAACTAGGGAACAAAATAGTCTGTTAAGGCTTGAGGTGAGTTATTTTTCTGGATATTTATTTAATTGCATCATTTATTCAGTGCTTCTTAGCAAAATAATTATTGATGTAATCAACAGGTTGAAAGTTTAAGAAGCAAGCTAGAGGATGCACTAGGTGATGTTAATGCGTTACGAAAACAACTGCATCTATTTGAAAGTAAAGCTCTTAAAAGCACCATTTTCGGGGAATCCAATAAGAATTACGAAGAACTTGTATTGCAACTGGAAACTATTCATAAGAAGGTATTTGTATATTGCATTTAGAATATCTGTATTTCTAGTAATTAGTATACTTATTGCAAATAATTTTTCTCTTAGTATCAACAATTACAAATGGACTATAGAGCCACTCTTGATGAGAAAGAAGAACTCGTCTCGGATAGAGATTACTATAAAACTAAAGTGATGAGGCTCAACCATCAGATAAGTTTCCAATTGAATACTCGGAGCAAATCCCAAGAAATTGCCCCAGATTCACCAAAACCTCTTGTAGATATCGACTCAATTCTCACGGAAAATAAATATTTGCAAGAAAGAGTTACTCAATTGCAGGTTGAAAAGGAGATTGTTACGAGGAATTTAAATAAATATAAGGTAACATACATATTTATAAATATTTTCTTAAAAAGTGTTATTGTTTTGGAAATACATCTTTGATAGCAATTTCAAAATAAATGAGGATTGAGACTTGTAACTGAGAAATATTATTTTCAGAACTTGTTAGAGCACAAGAATAAGAATGATACACACAATAAAAAGAATTTCGCTGATATTATGACGCAGAAACAGGGTATGTATGAACTTGCAGCTATTTTTATATTTTCTAATTAAACCTACTTTTTTATTGCAATTTTAATGATTTTATTGTTATATATTTAAGTGCGTGAATTTTTCGAAACCAATTCTAAATCTGGACTGAAAAGGTCATCAGCAGCGGAACTGAAGTCCTTGTGTATGAGTTTATTTGAGTCACTCAATGATAAGTCTGTTGCGCTACAACATCAACGGAAGACTAATCAGTAAGTTTATCACTTGTTACGTATTCATTTCTATCATCGTAATCTATAACGGAGTTGTTAAATATTATTTTAGAATACTTGCAAACAGGATAACAGAGTTGGAAAAAACTCTAGAGAGCTGGTGCAATGGTGAGAGATATGTTCCAATATTTCCCTCGCAAATGTTGCTTGATGACATATTACCAGATTGTGAACCACCAAAATGTGATGATATAGAAATTAAAGAGGAACCACAAGAGTTTCCTGATAACCATGAGATGCAGAACGATAGTGATGATGATAAGAATATCAGTGACTCCTCTACTGAAATGAAGAATAATAAAATAGTGCTGCCTTATGAGTTAGAGGAGTTGGTTAAGGAAGCGCTCGCTGAGTTAAAAACTATTAACTGATTTTGTTTTTAAATGATAATCTAAATTCTAATAACAAAAGCCATAGAGCAATACTAAATTTGAAAATCACCGAGGGCGCATATTTTACTAATCCGTCCACGTGCCTATTCTAAACTCAACTGACTACTTGCTGTATATCGCCGTTGACAAGAGTAAGTAAATCGCTCTGGTTATCATACATTTACATTAGTCCAGCGAGGGCGCATTAACAATCGATCGGGGGCGCCGCGTTGACTACCCCTGCCATAGAGTAAGTAACCCTTTTGAAGTTGATAAATAAATGTGGGAATTGTATTACAATGCAATATTGTTAAAATGTCCATTGTGTATATTTATAAAATTAGATCGAATTACTTAATATTACAATAAAAAGTTCAATTGATCATAGTAATATATTAAATTTCTTCCTTTGCTATCTCCTATTGGTTTACTTGTATGCAATTCTTAAGCATTGCTCGTGTTGGCAAGCGCCGTGACTGACTGGTCATACCAGCGCGTTTGTATCAGTGTAAATCGCTTTGTTGCACAATTGAAATCCCGTGAGTCCGCGTGACGAATCCCATCACCGTAGTTTTTCAGTTTGATCGACAATGATGAATGGTGATGTTGTTTGCTTTCCTTCGGATTAGGCATATAGGCACCCATTCCATATTTATGGAATTATAAATATTATCAATAACTATGCAATATGTTTTTTTATTTAAATGTCACAAATTCTAAATAATTTCTTGTATGCTAATAACTTGTATAAAAATATTATACCTATAATAATTTATGTAAATAATTTATAGCTAGTTACTGAAACTTTGTAAAGACCGATAAAACGGTTGCTTATCTATTTTAAACATATATGTTTAGTATTTAGGTATATAAAAGTATTAATTTAAAATACGAATTTAAATATTTATATTAATTTACAATATTTATTGATCTCTATTTGAATTGTAGGTAGGGTATTTACCGTTTTTGATATAAGACGATAGTTAATATACAAACACCTTTAACCCTGTTTAATTTGGGTGACACTTGATTATTAGTCATTAACGACGTAGGCTGACAAAACTAAAATGAAAAATTTAAATAAATAATAATAATAAATTATCTTTATATAATTTCTATGTGCCATATATAAATCTAGTCACAATTGATTATAAATCCTAGTTTTAGATAATTTTAATTTGTTATTTTTGTTATATTTATAATTGAAGTTTATATATAGTTTGTTATTGAAAGCGCTATAAGAAAATATTTGTGTCGTTGTTCGTCTAAAACAAAATTAGATTAGATTACGTTTTAATTGTGACTTATGTATTGTTTCCTGTTAGGTATTGCAGAGGTCGCTTTTGTAATGAATAAAAACAAAAAAAATGTCAAAAATAATTTATTGCTACATGTAGCACAATAATTAATATAATATTTAGATAGAATTTTATATAAACAAATCTCTACTTACATCTATAGTGGTAAAATCTTTATTTTAAAAGGTCTTTAAGAACTTCCAGTAAGAACTGATAAACTACATAATCATTATCAATCATATATAGTACACATATGCAAGCATGGACAAGCGATAGAAAGAGAAACGATCGCGATGTCATGACATTTCGATGATTTCGACAAATGAACAACATGATAAAAATACAATTATCTCTTTCTAATGATTGTTTCTTCTAGTCCAAAGTTCAACCTGTATCCATTTGAAGATTAACGACTGTACGTGCTAAGTGTGAATTTATATTTCCATGATCCTCAGTTATTTATCAAAATTGATATTTTTATATAGAATAAAAAAGATACTATATGGTATGTCTTGTAATATAGTTCTACTTCACGGAATCACATTTTTAGATCAAGCTCAAATGTTAAATAGTTTAAACACTTCTAATATTTATCCATTATAATGTAAAAAACAGCCTTTCCAAATAAATGTATTTCTTCGTACATTATTGTATTTTTATTTATATCTAATAATAAGCAGCTCATTTAAAGCATAATACATTGGCACCTCTGGTAGAAGTATTCAATAATGGAACAAAAACTAAGGCTCAGTGTATACACTTGCGGAGATATCGGCACCTACTGAAATTAAATACTTTCGTTTAAACACAATCTCGATACATGCAATTTTCTACACTGGTGCAAAGACCTTCAACTTCCAAGGTGTAATTAAACAAACATCTGATTTTTCAAAGTAAGATATGCAGTTAAGTATGACGTCACAAGAGTAAAATATTTCTAAATTCGCGTTTTTATGGAAAAAAATGACCGCAGGATGTAGTATTATCACGTAATAGAGATAACTATTGGCTGAATAACCTTACAGCTCAAATTTGAAGCCAAAAGATCAAATACTCAAATTTAAAGCCTAATTATTTCTGTTCAGCCCCTTTCACTGATAAAACACAGGATAACAGGCTTTACATTTGAGTACTTCAATGTATTAATCACTTGACAGCGACTATAATATTAACCTGTTATTGTTGAAATTAGCAATAGTTTCTGCATTTCTCTATTCTGCTCCATCAAAAACGCACACACTCAAAAGAAGGAGGAATGTTTATATCTAATATAAAAACACGTACAACTATTTCTTTTCTTGATCTAAAGATGTTAGCCTCTTGATTTGCTGCCTGGTTGCAGCAAGCGTGTTCAGTCGAAGTTTAGCCAAGACAGGCCGATAAGGTACCTCTGAATACTGTTCATAAGTCTCTAAACCGTCTTGTAGTTTTAGAATTAAACCATCATAATTCTGTCTTATTACTTCTAATATCTGCAATATGAAATTTACATTTTTTATGTGCCTTCCTTTATTTGTGTGTCTGTCACGTTCCACATTTATTTATGTATCATTAAGATACTGGCCGAATACTCAAAGGTCATACAAACTTGAATATTCGCTTTGTTGAAGTTGTCTCAATACAACAATAGTGTTACAAGCGTGGAACTAGAAAAGATATACTCTAACTCTCATAAGAAAAAAAGTTATGGTGTTAACAGTCATATACACTAAACTATGGGTGGAACTTAAGGGTGTTTTGTTTCCAATTAAATGTTTAATTAAATTTTAGTTAAAGTAAGTATAGAAGATATTACCTGGTCTTCAGTCAATGTGCCTTCCTTCGCCTCATTCTCAATCTTAGCCGTAAAATGTTGTCTAATTGCTTTAATGTTGACGAGACAATTTGCTAATCCTAATGCATCCGCTTTATATTCCCCATCACCAGTTGAATAACGGAAAGCTAGAATATTGAATAAAAAACCACATCAATAATATCATATATATATATTTATTTCAACCCTGTAATAGGAGACCTCAATACAGATGGTTTGACACGAATTATTTTTAAAAAGTACTCACCCAAAGTAAATAATTTATCAAAGACGGAACCATTACGTATTAGTTCATAATAAAGTTGATCATAACAGCCCAGCGCCGCCAGAAATGTGTCACCCAATGTTATAAATAAATTGAAAATATTAACAATCTGAAATAATATACGTATTATATATTTAGTACCAAATCTCAATGACATGAATTAGTTAAAGGCGCATTATTCATGTAAATTTGAAAGTAAAAATACTATTTTCTAAATCATTTACCTGCTGCGAAAATACAAAAATATTATGTCGTTTTAGTATAGTTTGCTCATGCTCAACAATAAAGTTTATAACAGCAACTAATGTCTCCCACAACGGCTTCCAATCTCTCGACAGTCTAATGCGACAGCGATTTTGATAGCTGAGCAAACGTTGTAACACTCCCACGCACAAGGCGTATAGCTCCCCAGGAAATTCACGTCTTAAGTTGCATATCATAAACTCAACAAGCAAATCTGAAATTAAGTTTTTGTTAGGTCAATAGGAAACAAAACTGCGGTCACTGTTTGATCTTCAATGCTGTGTTTAATATAATTAATATTGTCATGACCCTGACTCCAAACTAGAATACCCTGTGTCAATGGTATCAGAGTAAGGTCAACTCAGATGTACCTATAAAACCAGAACTAGAAATAAATATCTATTTAACAATAAAACAAACAATGTTTCTTTCGACCAAGTATAAACCTCTACATAACAGTTTAATTGTGGTTGATTCATATTAATGTGGGTATTTATTTTTAGTTGTTTTTTTAATGATGTAATTAGTACCTTTCGTAGAGGAATTTAATAATATAACATGTAGTTATTACCAATCAACGTAGAAGCTAATGGCTGCGATGGCGGTTCTTTGGGTGCTATTTTCCTATGCCGCATTGGTTGCTTATATAATTGAACCTTGAAAATAAAGTTTATTATATGACTTTGTATAGAGACATGCACATCATTTTTACTCATGCAAATTAGTAATAGACTATCTCTTTCACACCTGTCAATAATGGCAAACGTAGTAAGAACATACAATGTTCCTATGAATTAATTTTCATATTGTATACTGGGGGGCTACTCAGGCGCACAAACTTCGAACGAAAATACGGACGTTGCCTGCTCAGGAACACTTACGAACCCATAATCATTCACAAAATTGCGGATTTGACGGCGACGTCACGACGGATAGGCCACTCAATTCTTATTTTACGGATATTTGACAGGACTTTTAACGGGCTTATATGTCAATACCATGTGTTACGAGTGTCACCACAGAGACCGGAGTCTCTGTATAAGGGATTGGAAAAAAAAACACCAACAAACCTTGAAAGATAGATTTTGATCATGCATAATTGAATTAGCGAATGGCTCCTCTGTGATGCAGGTTAATGTTATAAAACACAGCTTGCATTTGTTTACGCTAACCTCGTCTGATCTAACATCGGCCATTACTTTGGAACTGAAAAAAAATATTGCAACTCTGATTGTGATTGATTGATTGTTGATAGTGTGTACATCAGATCTCATGTGTAAAGAGGCCTATTCTATTTATTTTTATTAATTTGACAAAATTGAAATAAAAAAAAAACTAAACATGAGTGGTCTGAAAACTGACTTGACTGAGAAACTGACTAAGACCACTGCCATTGCAACATGGCCAAAACATTGAGATAACAAATAATGTTCATTTTCCTAAATTCACATATTGAAATTGTATGCCTCTAGCTCACATAAGGGAATCAGACAGTGTTAAGTAATACAAAGTTAAAAGATTGATTACCAATGACGGAAAAATGTAACCAAGAGATTGGTCGGTTGATCATTATACAATGCCAATGCGTCAATCTGTGCTTCATTTGGTGGACTCTGAAAATAAATATAAAAGAATAATATTATCGTAAAGTATTGTATATTATTTACTTGCGTAGTTACATTAGAATTTAACTATATAAATCTAGCCCAGCCAGTGTACTGAGAGCTACGTCTTCATCCTCATATCTTTATTTCTATTATAAAGACATCATGCTTTAACCATTACGTTATACTAGAGAAGACATGTCTATAACCGCGCACTCTTGATAAACCAAAAACATTTAATAAAATTAAAAACACTTATTAAGAGTAAATGTATTTGGACAGTCCCAGTATATTTAACTCAATGCATTTAATGTTTTAAATATAGAACTCTTCCATTGTTAATTCATTTTGTATTTGCAGTGAGGCACAAGCTGAAAGTTATTTACCTGATGTGGTGGCAATGTGGCTGGAGGCGATGGAGGGGCCGAGGAAGTGGTAGAGGAGGAATGCGCCAGTGTTGTCATGAAATTTCTGTTTAAGTGGGATGCTTCATACAATGCAAGTAACATTCCTTCTTCACTTCTATAAAAAAAAACAATTTAGCATGACATTGAAAATGGAGGATAATGCTTTGAATTAGAGGCCTTTAACATAATGTTTAAAAAGGTCTTACATGTTATGATGTTTGAAGCAAACAAGTTTTAAAATTCGTATTTACAATCTGTTAGTTAACTGTATGGTGTGATCTATGGGCGTAGCCAGCCATGGGCTCAGGATGGGGCAGCAGTCTAAAATACTATGTAACTAGCAAACTATACCTGCTATCTTACCCGGTTAATTTTTTTTTTGTGTCTGACAACTGTCGAGTGTGAACTTTCTTATGGATATTAGGTATTGTAGTTAGTACCTAGGTAATTAAGTTTTTTAGGTTTGATTAGGTTCCTTACAGGTCTGCCCATGGTGTGAACAGACTTGATTATCATTCTATCTTTAGCATGCATATATTTTTTAAATTAACATACATAATAATATATTTGTATAATGTAGTGATGTGTGTATAATGAAACACAAGTGACTCTTACAAGCTCGTTGAGGAAATAAGCCAGTGCGCATATAAAATGTATAAATGATAAAGACAGCAGCTAACTATTAGATTCGCCTCCATTGCTGTAATGGCTGTAAAGCCTTTGAGACGTAAGATTAAATAATATTATTTATGCATTCTTCATATTTCTTATTGTGTTTATGTTTATATTTGAGTTTTTATTTATTTTTATTTATTCTCATATATTCGTCTATATCTGCATCTGTTCCTTTTGAATGCAAACTGGTAGACAATTTCCAAAAGTATTAAGCTCGCCTTTTGTATGTAAATGCAATAAAGGTTTTAAATAAATATCTACTTCCTTACCCTCTAACTGGTTGTGTATCATCATTAGCGAGAAATATTCCACCAACCATACTCGTTAAAGATGACAACCATCCTCCACCTCCATTATTATTGCCTTGGATCCTTCCGAATGTATAAAGTACATAGTCATTCAATGTTGCTGTTATTACTTGTCCATATCTGAAAATTTATTTACAAATTTATTCTACTAGTAAAAATGTTTAATGTACCTATATGATTACACAGCCTTTATTAAACTTACCCATTGAGAGCTAACTCATCATCCAATATTGATAATTTAACAACATACGGATTAGCTGTTTCTTGTTTTTTATAACTCGCTAGGAACATCAATATCATCACTACATTATAACCTGAAATATATAAACTGAATGAAGACATCTATAATATATATACATAATAAAAACACATACATACAATGCCCTGACCCTAGTGTACCCTATGCTGTCGGTATCAGGTCAAGGACACCGCAAATATAATATATATATTGTCATTATATTATATATACACATATTTAGTTCGTTAAATAATTCATTTCATTAGTCTATTATTTCACATTACATAGTTTCTATGGTCTTGTGAAGATATATTAGTTGATGATTAAATAAACAACTATGATCAAAATTGACATTATTATACATCTTATAATCTCAATTTCTTTTACTATCGCTTATTATTTTAAGAAAAAGGTACACAACTGGTAAATTTAAAGAAGGGTCAAGTAACATGGACCTAAATTGTTAATGTTGTGCCAGCACTAATCAGGATATGCTGCATAATCAACTCCTAGTTATTTATAAATTGAATAACCATACTGTACCATGTTGTTGCCTTTCTGTGTTTGTACACAATAATTGTACTAAAGATTTAAATATACAATGTGTCATTAGATATTCAATCATAGGGTTGTCATCAATAGAATCCATTCCAGTAACAATTACTAAAATAAGATTGAGAACTATAGATTTTATACTATCTGGAAAGTCACCTGAAAGAATTGAGAAAATTTGTAATAATTTTATTAGCCAGCCAACTTATTAATATAGATAAATTCATATCCACACATATAATATTTGCCTAGGTTTTCAAAAATAGTATTTATGATTGCCAATTAGGCTCCTAAACTATTTTTTATAACATTAAGGTTATGTTTATATTTAAAAAAATAAGATACTAAAGTACATACAACCAGTACAACTAAAGTTGTTATATATAGTCATTAGAAAATGTTTACAATTATCACAATTATAATTTTAAATGTTCAAAAATATTATTAGTCGAATATTCGTTACCTGATAAAATATGATTACAATGTTCTAAAAGTTTTTGCATTTTCATATTCACATTCTCTTCGCCTATTAAAATAGCTATAAAATTTAAATTACACTCTTGATGTCTTTGATACATAGAGATCAAAACCGCACACAATGTTTGAAGAGCATTCACTAACCTGAAAATATAATTAAATTTGAATTAAGTAGGATTAATAGCTTCAGAAGATAAAAACAAAGTTATTTACTTACCGAAGAGGATGCTCCTGTCCCAACATTTCAATACATTGAAATACTAGTGTGTTTATGTTTTCTTTCATACCTTTTAATTGTTCAGGTGTAAGTTTATTAATTACAGTATTTAGCTGCTTTGGTTTCAATAAAAAGAATTCATCCCAAAAATTGGGATCATCTGCTACTAATTCTTCTCCACCAAAGATTTGTTCTTCATATATTTGTACAATTTTTTCCTTGAGTTGTCGTTTTGAACCAGATCCGCTTCTTTTCAGCATTTCGTAAAGTATTTCTTTTAAAAATTATAAATAAAAACTAACAGTAACCCCTTCCACACCACCATAAAACATATGAAATGAAAAGTTGAGTTCTTACGAATCTTTTTCGCCGGCGCGTTAGAGATCGCGACTGAGAAAAACGTTCGTCACAACACTCCCTACAGTTTAGTTCAGGCGAGGCCTAATTTTCACTTTCTTGCCGCTCAAGCTTTTTTTCATTTGCGTTTAAACAATAAAAAATACAAATATGTTTCAACACTGAAAATTAGGTTTGTCTTATAATGATGTTAACAAATGAGAATAATAATAAGAAATTAAAAATAATAACAAAAAAAAAAAGAAAAAACAAGACATTATAAATTGTCTATAAATGATCAGTGGTCTATTATTTGTGATTATTTTTGGCATTTGGACATGTTTTGTGGTGGTTCTGGTTGCGTTTTATATTGGCCGCACCGAATTATATGTCGTTATTGTTAATAAAATGGAAGTATTTAACAAATTTTATTCTTCCGTGAGTAATACTGTTTCACAATTATCTGGTGTATTGCCTGGAAATCCCGTTACACGCGAGTTTGAAGCGATACAATATATAGCTAGTGCTGGTGCAGGTAAATATTGAACAGAATGTTAATGATATTTAAAACAATTGTTAATAATCGTCTACATTTATAGGTTTGCAGTGGAAAATATATAAGGGTTATAAAAAGTCGACTAAGCAAGAAGCTTCAATTTTTGTCTTTGAGAAAAAAAGTCTTGAAAGATGGAACAAAGGTGATAAAGAGGTAATGTTGGATGTTCTAAGACGCGGCATTGTACAATTGACAAAGCTACGACACCCACAGATATTGACAGTTCAGCATAGTTTGGAAGAGAGTAGAGAAAGCTTAGCATTTGCAACAGAACCAGTATTTGCAAGTTTGGCTAACATATTGGGCGATACTAACAACATGCCACAACCTGTTCCTTCACATTTAGTCAACTATAAACTATATGAACTTGAAATCAAATATGGTCTGATGCAGATAGTGGAAGGTTTGGCATTCCTTCATAATGATGTGAAGATGCTACATCATAATCTTTGTCCAGAGTCAATAATTGTCAACCAACAAGGTGCTTGGAAAATTTTTGGATTTGATTTCTGTATTGCTAATCAAAGTTCACCTGGGGCGGCCCCATTCTGGCCATTCACAGAATATTGTTCAGCAATGCATCCTCTGACACAGTCATCATTAGATTATTTAGCGCCAGAGTATATTTTGTCTGCTACACATTCACCTGCGAGCGACATCTACTCTTTAGGAATGTTGATATACACTTTACATAGTCATAACCACCAACCCCTAGGAAATGTTGGCTCAGATTATTCTAAATTCAAAAGGTTTGTTAATGAGTGTAAGCATCTTGCACCTTCTCGTATTTCGTGTGTGGCAGAAGGACTCCGAGACTATGTTAAACTAATGTTAAATACTACACCAGAATTGAGACCAGATCCACATCAATTCTTAAAGGTATATATATCTCTGTGTTATGATCTGTTTTAGATATTTATGATTGAATTTAAAATGTTCTTTTCAGATACCATATTTTGAAGATGTTGGTGTAAAGACATTAAATTATCTTGATTCTCTGTTCCAATGGGACAATTTACAGAAATCACAATTTTATAAAGGATTACCACAAATAATTCACAAAATGCCTCACAGAATCTGTATTTATAGAATTCTGCCATGTTTAACTAAAGAGTTTGTTAATGCACCAATGATCCCATTTGTTCTGCCAAATGTACTTTTAATAGCTGAGAATTCAACAAAAGATGAGTATATCAAGTATATACTACCTGCATTGAAGCCTGTAATGGTTATTCAAGAGCCCATACAAATTTTGTTAATTTTCATGCAAAAAATGGAGTTGCTTTTAAAATTGACACCTGGAGAGGAGGTGAAGTCAGATATATTGCCAATGTTATATAGAGCATTAGAATCTGATGCACAACAGATTCAGGAATTGTGCCTCTCTGTCTTACCTACATTTGCATCACTCATAGATTATCCAGCAATGAAGAATGCACTTTTACCAAGAATTAAAAAACTATGCATAAGCACTAATTATATATCAGTGAGAGTTAATTGTTTGTTGTGTGTCGGCAAGCTGCTGGAGAATTTGGATAAATGGTTGGTTTTGGATGATATTATACCATTTCTACCACAAATACCATCGAGGGAACCTGCTGTTTTGATGGGCATTTTGGGTAAGATTTATCTACTAGTAATATAGATTTTATTATACAGCAAATAATATGATAAGACAATTACTGGCAGACAAAACTTTTAAAAGTATTATAGATTACACTCACTTCTTAAAATATATTAATTTCTGTTAGTAAGATAATTTCTAAGTAAAATATTGGTGTTCTGCAGCTAGAAACTAGTTCTGTAACCTTACTCTTGACTGCAGTGTTTTGAGTTTTAGGCTATTTCAGATTTTAAAAAAGAGAAGGAGTTAGCATTTTGTTAGTGTATGTATAGTGTATAGGACATTTAGTACTTAATAATTGTATTAGCATGATAATATTCAGCAGAAAGTCATAGCTTTTCACTTGAAAAGATATACTATAAAAATAATAATAATTAAAACGGAAGTAATTAATTATTCAAAGAAACAGTAATAATTATGTGCAGTAATAATAATAATGTTGTTCTAATTGCATATCTTTTTATATTAAACAAATGATGATGATTAATGATGATTGTGTTTCCAGGTATATACAAATTAGCATTAAGTCACAAGAAACTCGGAATCACGAAGGAAGTGATGGCAACAAAAGTGTTACCATTTTTGATACCATTGTGTGTTGAAAATGGTTTAACCCTGAACCAGTTTAATGCTCTAGTAACTTTGGTCAAACAAATGATGTCTAAAATCGAAACTGAACATAGAGCAAAATTAGAACAGCTTAATTCTATACAGAATGAATCTAAGTATGGCTTTTATTATTATTATTATTTATTTATTTCCCAAGGGTGTTGCGATAGCATTGAATTTACTTTAAAAAAAAAATCAATTTGGCTATTTAAGTTTTTGCCTTGTCGATAATACAAATCTAATAAGATTCTTGCACGCAACGTTAATATTACATTTTATTTTAGAATAATGGAACAAAATTTCACCCCTTCATCGGACACGTTGATAGCTGCACCAGCCCCTCAAAATGATATAGACAAAATGTTTTCTGGTCTCGGTCTTGATACATTCTTCTCCAATACAGTAACCCAAGACAAACAAAATATACCAGTTGCTGACACTTCACCTACTTCATTGACGATTGAAGATAAGCAGAGGTAAATGTGTTTTATTATAAGCATATTTTATATTCAAGGCACTAATTTGCTTCTAACTGTATTCTTCATTCTTTTTTACAGAATAGCGCAACAACAAGAATCAGCTCTTAAAATGTCAAAACAAACGCCTTTAAAGACGATGCCCAAACCACCGCCAAAACAAAATCCCAGGCCAGTTGACCTTACCAGCTCCTTGTTACAATCGAATCTTAATCAGCTTAGTACTATGCAAAGGTCGCCAAGTACTTTCACCCAGTCACAAACTTCTATGGCTGGAGTTAGTCCAATGAATTCACAACTCACGAGCCCCGGACAGTCTACCGCATTTATGAATTCAAACTTCAGTTACAACCAGACTTCTCCGCAACAAAATATGGGATTTGGAGGTCAATTAGCTTTACCACCAAGTACGAGTTGGTCAAACGACATGAATAATGGTAATTTTAATAATAAATGGACGAACAATCAGAGTACTAAACAAGACTGGTCTGCATTTGAATCTCTCTTACCAAATACTTCAAAGAGCGAATCGACTAATTCTAATACTAAAAAGTTAAGTGATAATGAAATGATGGACTTACTCAGTTAAGGTTTAATTCTAGAACATATTTATTCTTCAACAAAATTACAAACTCTATCTTTTAAACCAGATATTGCAGATTGGTAAGGTATTAGAGAAATGATTATGTTGTTCATATATTAGGAAGAGACATGCAAACAGACACGCGTAGACTATAGGTAGTATGCTGGTCTATGGTAGAGTGAGTTGCTGACCGCTGTCATAGCTAAATTTCATATCTATGGTTACATATGTGCCTAAAGACCGAAATTGCGGGTACTGTTCTGCCGAAACTTAAATAGCAGATATTTTATAGGCCTTTACAGAGATAGTTGTGTTTAAATAATATTTATAGCCATTATTATGTGATATAATATGAAATGCTTATTTTTTAAAATTATTATTTAATCGATTTTATTTACTTTGTGCATTAATTTATTTTAATTTAACAATGTATTATTATTGTTTAACACGCGTGTGTGTGTTTATTGGTTTGATCTCAGCTTGGCAATATCGTATATATAAAATGTTATAACATTCCTTATTATTGTCTATGGTTAACTTTAAGTTATAAGCTTTTTTTATTAATTTGTACTGGTATAGAGTATTACGTAGTAATAAAAAATCACTTTTAAAAAATTGTTTTATTTTCGAAAGACAAAATAGAAAAAATGAACATTTAAATGAAACTTATGTTCTACATTAAAATACAATAAATTATCTCCTTCGTTTGAATGAGGATGCTACAAATAATATTCCAGTTAATGCCAACAATATGCTGGTTGTGAAGAAACATGTCTTGTGTTCATAATTAAATGATATGGACCAAATCATAATGAATATCGCGACGAATGCGTTGGCTGTTGTGATCGTCGCCGTTGTGTCGAATTCACTGAGAACGTTATTGTAGATCGGTTGCAACACGATACTTGATGTCGAAGTTGAAAAGCTTGCGAATAATCCCCATAAAACCAAGAACGTTCTTGTAGATGATAATGTTATACCTAAAAGAGAATAGTGTTTAGATCTTTTTGTAGAGGCATTTATATAACCTATTTGAGTTTATATATATTTTATGCATCTCATCTTTTTCTCGACTTTTATTAAACTTTTCATTAAAAAGCGATGATTTATAGAAAATGCATTTTGTCTATGGGTACAGTATTTTTATTACTTAACAGTTTTACTAACGGTTTTTTTTTAATTCTGCGTCATATGATCGCTTATTGCTATATTTTTTGTGCGTACCATACATTATTTGAATTTAATTAATGTTCACGATTAATCTTTTAATAGAAAGGATGAAGTCAATTTCTTACCATAAAATCCCATGGCTCCAATAAAGCAGACAACAGAACACATTTTGTGTTTCTCATGTATTGCTTTCGGTAACATCGCGCAAATAATAATAAGACAGAAAGCCGCTGCGTTCGTAATTGCGATTGTGGTGCTGACCTTCCATATGTTTAATGTGGGTGTTTGTTCCCAAATTAATGGGGGAAATAAAACTCCAAATACCAAAACTCCAAATGTAGTACTTAAATGTAAAAAAGTATATAAATAGAAGTCAATATCTCTCAACATATTCATGACCGTAAAGAAGTTCTTTTTCAATGAGGCAGTGCGTCTAATTGACCCTGACGTCATGTTAGGATCGGTCACAAATGATAAACTGTTCTCCATAGGGTTATTAACTGTCGTTTCCCTGTATAAAGGTTGCGGATTCTGCGTTATTCTGTCTATAGTTTCCAATTCTTGATAGCGATTTGTATCTTGTCTTATATTCAAATCGCCAAAGTTAGATGAAAATCTATTATTATACTCATCATTATAAATAGTCGCGAAATCGGATGAAAATCGACTAGCATTTGTCATTTCATTCTTTTCACGCAATTGTACCGCAGGATCTATTACTTCTTTCGCATTTGCCTTTGAATTGAATACCACAATATGATCGTCGGCATCATCTGCTGCGTTGCTATGATTTGGATTAGTTGCGCTTGGTTGATTTGTGTTAGATGGCGCGTTAGCACCAGAGACGTTATTATTACTAAATATCACTTCATCGTCATCCTCAGTGGCGTCAATCAACATTCTGTATGTATTTCTTATAACCCTTTCTATATAAATAGGCCTGGTATATACGACTAAAAATAACGAATTCTGCATCAATATTGCAGCGTATATCATGACTACTACATCTCCTGTGTAATTTGAACACAACAAACCAATAATAATTGGAATGAGACAGTTGCCTACAGATGGAGCTAAACGCACTATGCGTTGGGCTTGAGCGAGCTTTGCTCTGAAGTAATGTGTTATTATTAGTTCAGTTTGCTGTCCTGTTAGAGCACAACCTGAGCCTGTAAATAAATATTTTCTTTTTAGTAAAACCGCAAGAAGAAAATTTAATTTAAAATTATTAATGTATCCTATTTTTATCCAATGATATTTTTAGATTAAGATTTATATACCATTAGTATTTTTTATACTTGCACAAGTATATTAACATACAAACCTAATCCCTTTCATTTAAAATGAAATGATAAGTCATTGATAATTCGCGCGCAGTACTTACTAAATGATTCACTTCACAAGTACTTGCTGTTATTTATTTTACTTATCAATAGTTGCTTAACTATTAGTCAAACACGCAATAAACCAGATCAAATAAATTCAGTTACCTGTAAATAGTCCGGCGAACAAATTTACAATGTGATTATTACTATCAGCATCTGTACTATAACTAGATAATAGTACACCCGCCACTGTCAGACACAGACCTGCCAGCGCCATAAACCGTGGCATATTAACCACCGACACTAACATGCGACACCATGATTCCAATAACAATCGTATAACAACCATCACTACCGGCACTAAGGCTAAGTCTACATCCCACATTCGTAAGTTTTCTCCTTCTACATGATCTTCTCCTCTAATAGACTTTAAAATTACAAAACCATACATCATAAATAATCCAGGCACAGTGAGATGGTACATCGCCGCGGATGCCACCACGAGCCATCCGTATCCACCATCGGGCGGGGTTGGCCCGATTTCAGGCTGGGATGCCACCACATGATCTAAGTGTAAATTATCGTCAATTCTTTGTGGTCTTTGTGCGCCTTCTTCTGCCCGCCGATCCCGTGAGAGATCCATTTTTACTTTCAGCGTAAACAATGCATCACGTCTATATGGCACACACAATAAATGGTTATCTACTTGCGTCTACCTTTATTATCTTATCAATATATCAGTCAAAATAGAGTATTGTTCTAATTTCTTCAAATTTGCCGCGTAACTGTGTTACCAGTAAAAAAAATCGCATTATTTTCTCAAATTGTATTACAATCTACTAAATACTATAATAATATTTATGGTTAACATAATTACTGAAAAAATGTACCCATTATTGTAATAAATTGATATTATTTATTCCGACCACAAACAATATTTATTATCCAAATAAAATTGGGTTGTCATGTCTTTTAATATATTTATGTTAGAGAGAGAAAACATATATACCAATATTCCTTGAAAGACAAAGATAGCAGTATTAACGTTTACATCAAATATAAGATTGGAATCTGCTGGGTTGTGTATTGGAACGGATGGGAGTTTTATTGGTATTATTAAAAAACTCGACGCTGGGCCGAATATAATTGTTTCTCGTGTTTTAAATGAAATGGTGATAATTTTATTTGTAAAAGCAAGGCACGAGTGCTAAGAATAAGTGAACTATTAATAAAGCAGTAAATAATGACATAAAACTTCTCAACTTACGCGTCCACGCACGCCGTTAATTTACATTTAGGTGATCGTGTTTTGTTTACGTTAAAAAGCGAATACCGTTTATATTTTAGGCTAAAGTTAAAACAAATACTGTCCATGGCTAACATTAAAGAAATAACGGTGGAAATATCAATAATACAATGGAGAACGAGTCGGTGAGATCGGAATTTAGCAGTAGATCGCGGCGTTCCTCCAGGCATAAGCAACATACACATAGGAGTACGAGGTAAAATAACTATTATATATGATGTATATTTCTACTTAATGTAATTATAAATAGTCGTGATTATTGCAGAAGCTCAAAATCTCAAAGAAAAGACGGTTTAGACAATACAATGGCACCATTTCAAACAAGTGTTAACATAAATCCAGAAATAGGTAGAGACGGTCAAGAAGTAATTGAAGTACAAATTTTACCACAAGATGAGAACTGGGGAGAAACAACCACAGCCATAACTGGAAACACTTCAGAAGGTTCCCAATCTTTAGAAGATATTAATAATTGGCCTAATGAGTTTGATAATAGTATAACATCAATATGTGCCAGATATTTTGGTTCAACTATAGCTTTAGGATTATGTTTTATTTCCTTTGTTAGCCCTTTAGCTATGGTGGTACTACCAAAAATAGGATTTTTCCCTGGACTAACAGATAATATAGCATTACAACCAAGTCAAAAAATGCAATTACTATCTTGTGCTGCAGAATGTAAAGGAATATTATTATCATTAGCATTCAAACTAGTCTTATTGGCTATAGGAGTATGGGCTGTATTCCTTAGGCCTAGAAATGCTATATTACCTCGAATATTTGTTTTCCGAGCTGTGACAATGGTGATACTGGCTGTATGCACATTTTCTTATTGGTTGTTCTACATAGTGCAGATAACTGAAGCGAGCAAGGCTTTGGCTGTTGGCGAGGAAGCTGTTGATTATAATGCACTTGTTTCCTATGTATCTAGCTTCTCTGATACTTTACTTTTCATACACTACACTGCAGTGGTTCTCATGGAGATAAGACATTTAGAGCCAATGTATTATATTAAAATTGTAAGAAGTCCTGATGGTGAGAGCAGGTCTTATGCCATCGGACAATTGAGCCTTCAAAGAGCTGCTGTTTGGGTCCTCCAGAAGTACTATACGGAGTTTCCTATTTACAATCCTTATTTAGAGAAACTACCAATATCAAAATCACAAAGAAAAGGGCAGTCTAGTATCAAGTTTTATGAGGTTGATGGATCAAGCACGAACCCTACTTCAGGACAAACAAGGTAATTAAAATCATTAACATCGATATTATCTGCCCAAAGACATTGAGTTCACCTTTTATGTTTTGTTCAATAAAGTTTTTGAATCAAATAGTAGTATGTAATTGTAATATTATAACATAGGGCTTTAACTATTTCAGGTCAACAGCTGGCTCTGCAACAGGTAGTGTCAGTGGTCGTCGACGTGATTCTGCATCAGCACATAATGAGCGCTATTACGAGGAGGCTGAACGTGAGCGCCGCGTCCGTAAACGACGCGCCAGATTACTCACTGCTGCTGAAGACGCATTCGCGCATGTACGACGCGTTAGAGTCTCCAGTGCTAATGGTAATATTTTAGTGAGCTCTATATTTCGGCTATGGGTTGCTTGTGGTAGCTGTGACTTGAATGATATTATAAGTTAACCATGCAGGTGGTGCTCTTGGTCCGAGGGAAGCAGCACAAGCGGTATTCCCATCGCTTGCACGCGCTCTTCAGAAATATTTGAGAGCTACCAGGCAGCAACCAAGACATTCTGCAGATTCTGTAAGTTTTAATGAATGTGATATGTTTAATATATTCTTGATGTTATACCAGCTGTTGCCATGTTAATTTGTTTTTAAATTATCAATAAATTGATCAAAGCTATAGCAAAGACTTTTTTCCCCAAATTTTGGGTGGTAGTGAACTGATCACATTTTGAAATTGTTACTTTCGCAATTACAGGTATTAGCACATCTTGGTAGATGTTTATCACAGGATGCATCGCCACGTGCCTTTCTTGAGCCATTCCTTGTCGAAGGTCCAGTGTTATCTGCAGAACAAGAGACCAGATCAATGCAGCGCTGGTCTCTCATCTCTGATGAGTTATTAGCCAGACCATTAGCTGATGATGTGGAATTTCAGCTCAGACAAGGTGACATATCTTTAATATGTACAATAAAACAATTACCAAAGTTTAGTTTGAATGAAGAGGTCGTCGACCCGAAAAGTAACAGATTTGTTTTACGTCTCAACTCTGAAACATCTGTCTGACAAGAGGAGTTGTTTCTCACTAGAGAAGGACATAGACTGGTTTGATGTCCGATTGAAATCTAGTGGGAAATTAAAGACTTTGGTGTGCATTTTATAAATGATGCTTATTATAAGTTTAGTATTAATGACATGTTGTGTTGACATGTCAGGTGCATTTTTTAGATATATATTGAACCAAAATTACACAATATGAGTTAATGAAAATGATATCTTGCTTAACCTATTTAAAGTTTTTTTTTATTACTCAGTGTAAATTAGTTATTATTTATGAAAATGTAAAAGATTAGTTATTTAATATTAAATAATTGTTAGGGGTTTTTGGCCTTTATTGGGCTGTTTTGTATATGTGTGTGCATTTTGTAAACTCGAGACTGCTGTAATGACTGCTGTTTATATTATATACGCATATAAGTTAAATGATAGTTGTAAATCTTAATGATATTTTTTTACGTTATATTTGAAACCCGTTGTAATTGCAATTTTGTAAAGAATTCATATATACTCTGAATACAGACTGATTTATTTATAGGACTAAAATATGTACTTAAATATTTAATTAATAGGACTATTACGAGCATTGTCTAGGTCAGTTTGCCTCATTGTGTTGAAACCAATGAATGTCTATGTTGCTAAGAGATTGTGTTGCTCTCTCCTAAAAAGTCACTAATGAGTAGTGTTTAAAATAGAGTCCTGATAATCATATCAATTTGTTTAATTCTAAAGCTCAATTATTGTGCATCGCTTGTGCCTGATTGTAGCATATTGTGTGTGTGAGCTGTGTGATTATTTATATAATAATATGGTTGTGTGGTTAATGTCGCTTGCGTCACAACGGTGTATTAAAATTATTGATTTTCATCAATATTGTTTGTTCTAGTATTTATTTTTGTGTACCATTGTTGTGGGAAGGTTATAGTGGCGTCGTGAGATTTGTATTTATTATATGATATTTGTGCTGTATGGGTAATAACAACCATATCACTGCTACGTAATAAACAGACTACCCCTTTCCCTAAATCTAGATTTATATAGTGGTTACATGTGAAATGAAATGTTTGTAACGCAAGTGATTTTGAAATAAAAGAAAAACAATATTGCTCGAATATTTTAATTATGGAAATTTAGTAAAATTATTTAGTTTTAATATTAGATTTAATGTCTTTATAAGACGTTATTTTTGTTTTTATAAATAACGTAATTAGCTATTTTATTGTTTATGAAGAGTAACTACCAAATAATGAGAAAAAAACAATTCTCTTACATTAATGAGAACGTCGTTTCTGTTGATTGTAATAAAATACTCATGAAAGGAATCTCGACAGCGTAAAGCATTTTGTTCCTTATGGTTAGTGACTAAGTATGCACAAAAATACCTTTTCTCATATCACTAGTTTTCTTTGATACGTATTTGTAAAATTTTGTATCGAATAAATATATACAGAGGCAATTATTGTTTTAATTAATGTTTTCCTTACAATATATAAAAATACTTAAATTCTAAATATAACACTTAATGTGAAGTAACAGCCTCTTATGCTTCGAGTGAGCGTAAAATATGATTACAATACTAAATAATAAGCTAGGCCGTCGTTTCGTTCGACCACTCATTACTTAAGATAATTTTTACTTATTATTGTATTAATACTTATCCTAAAATCCAGTCTGAGTAATAATTTTAAATAACATAATATCATTTGCTCGAATGTAAGTACGCACATTAATTAAATATAATGTCTTATTAAAGAATGCGTTATCGTTCGGTAGGGACAGGATTATACACAGCAGAAGGATATATGTAGCTTTGTATATTGTATCCACGACTTTGGTATTTCGGTATGAACACAAAGAACCATAGAGCCATTGTACCAAATATTAGACAGAAAGCGATAACGGCCACAGTGGCCAGAGGGAAGTTCTTCTTTTGGCCGCAAACAAAGTCATCTTTTTCCAAACTGAACAGTTTTGTATCGT
This sequence comes from Tineola bisselliella, assembly GCA_028551675.1. Lineage (NCBI taxonomy): Eukaryota > Metazoa > Arthropoda > Insecta > Lepidoptera > Tineidae > Tineola > Tineola bisselliella. The sequence continues at coordinate 84,426 of JAPWLS010000449.1, read as the reverse complement.
AAAATTTTAATGGGAGGTAACATCTGGAAATAAATAGAATGACATATTTATGAAATACAATGAAAAAATTATATTTGTACGTAATCGAAGTAGCTAATGTAACATGACTAGGAATTTGATGTTTGTTTTCAATCAGTTTAATGGGAAAAATACCTTCTTAAACATAATAACTTCAAAACGAAAACATAGTCTGTACTTACCTTAAATACTGTTTATCCTCGTCTGCAATCTGTAAATCCCTAATCCACAAAATCTTACAATCACACTTCCACCTGTTCCCTTGTAGGTCTAATTTGTGCAATTGACCAAACGGTATTCCTAATTTATCAGATAACGTCGTAATCCTTGAACCTCGTAGAGACAACTCTTCCAACGCAAAATCATCCGCATCATCCAACACCTCCTTCCCGAAAGCCAAAGAGCTGAATTTAGTCAAATTAATATTTCTCTCCAATTTCAAAACCTTCAAAGCTTTTAGAGGTTCAAAAACAAATTGACCAATTTCTTTAATTTTTAAATTATTTAAATGCAACTCTTTTAACGCTAGTAAATTTGAGAAATCCTCGAAATATATTTCCGTTATTGGGTTAGTAGAAAAATCCAGGTATTCTAACGTAAACGGCAGTTCGGGAAGTGTTGTGATATTGTTATTTGATATTTTAAGGTATCTTATCTCATATCCAGTTAGAAGATTATCATGGACACCGTTTAAATTAATATTTGCTATGCTTAAACGTTTTAATCCGTTATTCAATGCTAGTCCATTTCTACTGAACAAACTCGTTGCCTCCAAACTAGCACCAATGTCATTACCACTTAAAACGATTTCTTCTAAATCACCTAAATGATGGAATGCCATTTCAGCAAATATCTTAAATCTATTATTAGAAAGATTAAGATATTTCAACTTCTTAGTATTTCTAAATATATCTGGGTCGAAATATCCTAGTGAATTTTCGCTCAAATCTAAATGTGTTAGGTTTGGTAGGTAGAGCGAGTCTGTTTCAATGTTTGATATATTATTTTTGTTTAACAATAACTTTTTCATTGTTATCGAGTTTAACATATTCGTTTTTATTACTTTAATTATATCGTTCGACGTGACAGTCAACGTGTTGACTGTTTTTGGTAATGTATAATTATTCTGTAATATATTAATATGTGTTAAAGAACAATCAATATTAAGAAGCGACAAATCTTCATTTTCAACATGTTCAAAACGACAAACACAAAATTTCACTTCATTTTCACATAAAATTATTTCAGCACCAATAAAATTCGTAGTTAAAAATATAATAAAATACACAAGAGTTATTCGTCGTCGCATATCCATGTTTGGTCTAGTAATTGCGATGACGAATTAATAAGTAAACTTACGCCGTTATCACGCTGTATCCTGATAACGCTATCATTATCAATAACGTATCGCATTTCTTTAAAAATGCTTTGTTGCTTCAACCAAACAATAATAATATACTTGATATCTATTTTTAGTTGCCTAAAGCAGGGCTTCTTAAACTGTGGGTCGCGACCCCCAGGGGGGTCGCGAGACTACTGAAAGGGGGTCGCAAAGATCTGATACTTTTCAATCATTATAAATAAAATTTTAAAATTAGTATACACACTACGTACAAATATAAATACAAATAAAAATCATACAAAATACTATTGTAGTTTTATTATAACTATTTTTTGAAAAAAGTGGCAATGCAAAACTGTTATGTAGGGCCTAAAAATTGTTACAAAAGTTTATTTTTTCTATTGAATAAATATATATATAGTTTTATGTCATTCTATTTATTGTGTTTTATTACGACCGATATCCCGTCAACGTTTCCAATTATATATATGTGAAATGAATAGGTACGTATTCTTTAATCCTTATTTTATTTACAATTTTAAATTTATATATAATATAAAATATTTACATTGTAAAATAGTGCGATATTACATCTACATCTACGGTTAATATATATTTCATTATATGGAGGAGGGGGTCGTTTAAAATTTCCTAAGCTTGAAGGGGGTCGCTATATAAAAAAGTTTAAGAAGCCCTGGCCTAAAGTACAAATATGCGACTCCAATACGGCGGAGCATAATTCTTCGAACTAAATATACCTATTAACGAAATTAGCTCAAAACAAAATTACGCAGTTTGACCGAATAAACAATTCTTATTTTATTCGTGTATTCATCGATATATAAACAACTGACTGGTCACGTGTGCATTTGAAATCTCTTCTTTGATATATTTAACTCTAAATTATACAAATTAAGGTTTTGTGTCAAATTTAAATGCCGCCTAATTTGATTTTAAGGATCCTTTTAAAAACTACAAATTAAATAAAACGTGTATATTACAAATATTATATTATAACTTAATTCGAATAATAATTTACAATATTATTAACTATCTAAAAAAACGTCGAATTCTCAATGTGTATGTATACCATTTAGTAGAGTCCATCATACAGAACAAAAACATTACAATGATCTTATTTACAATTCAGCTAACATCATTCAAGCAATGAATGTGATGTTTGACTGGTGTACCATCAGAATCTTCCTCTCGTTGTTTGGGAGTTGCTCTTGCCGACAGAATCGTCATGAGCCTAAAACATGATACAACATTATTTTGAGCAGTGTTAAAGAGTCACTTTTAAGTCAATCCTAAACATTTTAAGGATATTCTTTTGTTAGGTACTATAAAATGACATTAAAACAATTTAGTCAATGTCAAGTATTCAGCCAACAGCCGATGGAGCAGAATATTCTAAAAATCGGCACATTAATCTAAGACAACACTAGAACAAAGATATGCTGATATAATATTAATATAAATATAGACAATATAAGCAAACCTTAATAACAATAGAAGTCCTGGGGCCAGTATTCCACAGTTCGCCTTTTTGATCAACAAAAGCCGCTTCAACAGCCACTGTGTACAGCCCAGGTGTTGGCACAGACACGAGTTGTTGCGCTGAGAAGAAATCGCGTATCGGCGTGACAGTTTGGACTGCTGTTAATACTGGCTGGATGTTATTTAATTCCACATTCTGAAAGTATACAATATTATAAATACATTAAAAGTTTTTTTTATATCAGACTGACATGTGATTGAATTTAATAACAAAACAAGGGTCAATATTTCACCCTCGCTGCAACATGCTATGCTGTTTTTTTAAACAAACACAACATCAAAGTTGACGGGGCAAAAATATTTGTTATTACCAGGAATCGAGTTTGAGAACTTTGGGCATGATTATTAAATTATTATAAAGAAATAATAACCTTTTCATTGTTACGTGGATGCGGTGTAGCCGTCACGGTCAGCTGGACACCTTTCACTTGGCGATGCTCGTATTTAATTGGTTGCTTCTTTCTGTAAAGTATAAAATAATAATTTTAAAATGGTTGTCTTGGAAAAAAAAATGGAACTCTCATTTTAAAAATATGTAATAGAAAAATAAAAGTATAAGACAAGTTACAGAGAGGGTAGGTAGTATTCAAAGTGTACATTTTTTTCTATGCACTTAATATGTCATACCTGGTAGCTGGTAGTAAGACACCCTCCACAGTGAGTGCAAGATGGTGCGTGAGTGGTATATGGTCTTGGGTGGGTCCGCGTATGCCCACAGTGCACCGCGTGCCCCCTGCACCCCCTGCGCCGCCAGAACTCACTCCGCGTGACCAAATAGCGCCACCTGCGCACGCTGACACCGCCGACAGGATCGCATCCATGTGCTGGGAAGTCCACAGTTCCATTACGGTAAGCCACATAAAGCCTTTTAAATTAACCTAGTTACTTCAGAGCTGTTATGCTTGAAAGTAGTAGCACCTGAGATTGGAAACTAACTAACAATGTATAAATGTCTATGAAATCTTACCCTATGAGAAATTCCAGGTTTAGTCGTTGGATTATCAAATAACTTCGACGATATCTCTTCAATTTTATTACAGACATTAATCATTATTTTTTCTTCCAAATTATGTGGCTTCATCTCTTTTCCAGAGAATGTTAGTTCAATAGCTTGTCTCTCCTGGTGATTAGCACTGCATATTCTTTCTAGAAACTGTGACATCAAATTGCACGTGTGTTGCAGTCTGTTTATAATATTCAGGTTAATTATAATAACAATTATACATAAATCCACATGCATGACACATCCCTGACACCAAATTCATATACCCTGTACCGTGGGCATCAGCACAAGGACTACATAAAGATATAACACTAAGAACCAAAAAAATTAATAATGTATACATATGTCATATTTATAACCACATTACAAATATACACAATAGTAAGCTGCAGTGTTTTGATTAATATTTGTTTCGATCAAAAATCTCTAACTAATAGACTGGCCTGCTAACCACAGCGTTATAGAAGACAATTCGATTTATAAATTTGGCATAAAAACAGTATCTAATTATATTGAAAGGATACATATGCAGATGTCTTAGAGTATTATCATCAGCGTGGAATGCAGTTCTGGCTATATGTGCGTGTTTGGCAGCTACGTCGGCTAATGCAATCGATGCACGATGTAGGGCACCTGCGCACGCGCCTGCTCGAGCAGCCGCCGAACGCGATACCTGAAATAATTAACATCAACTCTAATAAAAGTTACATATTGTAAAATAATACTAATGTTGAATTACTGATGTTTATTGCACTGGTATGCCATCTCTGACCTGATGATGTGCCACGGCAGGTGGTGGTTGTGTGCATAGTGCACGAGCAGCAGTTGCAGTACGAGCCATGGCCGACAACATGGCGGCACGGGCGCACATCCAGGACGCACCTAGTATCATATTGAAATAGGTAACAAATAGATAAAGTGAAGGTGGGTAAATGTAAAAACACATACCTAACAAGGTACATGCGCCACATCCCCCGCATCCCGCTGCACATACTCCTCCGCCCCTTCCTGCTCCCCCCGCACCACCCGCTAGCTGCCAAGATGCACTCGCAGATTGCAACCCGCACACACCTACACAAAAACACAAATTACACTCGTAAAAAATACGCAACGCCATAAACTGTTAGACATTGTTCTGTCAGCATTAGGTTATCTATTAATCTATTTTACGCGATGAATGTATCACACAAGCATTTTAGTACACTAACAAATTAAATATTACCTTCTTTAATAAGTTTAGCGTCAGCAGAAGCAGCCCTATGTAAAGCACTCAACCATCTTTGTGCGGCTTCACTCGGAGCAGCTGCTACTAATTTTTTAAGAATTTTCGCTGCAAGTTGTTGGTGACCATATCTGATAAAATTATTTTCAATTACAATATACTGATTTAAATGTACTAGACAATTATTTTAAGGGAAATATATGTGTAAGCATTATTCCGAGATATATCGTAATTAAATTTATTTTTCAGTTACAGGTTTTACAATATTTCAAAAAAATTAAAATATTTTAAGGTAAAAATATAAATTACATGGGACCGACATAGTCGTTCACAACTAAGGTCCTAAACAAAAATATGATTAAAAAAACCCTCACCTTAAACAAGCTCTGGCAACACCGTACCAAGCCCACCCATTGCCAGGTGAAAGAGCATTCATAACGAGATCTTCCCAATCACTCTTTATGGTATGTGTCAGGGCAACGCCAGCTCTTTCTTGACATGCAATCGTGCACAGTAGCAATAACGCCGTATCAATTTCTATAGGCTTACTACTGGCTGCTGTAGTAGGATTATCTATTTCCCTAAACCATAATAAATACATACTTTATATTGAAAATACTCATGTTTAATCCTGGTATCTACGTGACTGGCTTGATAATAAAACAAGTATGTAAAATACAATATAATACTTAAACGACGTAAATTATTTAAGATATAGAAAATCAAAGCATTTATCTATTTTTAACAATTATAAAAACTACTTACATCGGTTCTACATCCCTAGGATTAGGTGGCTTATAATTATCGCCAATTTCTTTCAATTTCTCAATTACGGCTGGCATAGCAGGTTTTATTGATAACGGACAATACGTCATACTACCCAGCGCACATAAACCTTCCAAAATTGATACTAATCTTCTATAACTTGATTCTGATTGTTCATACAAGTTGCATGCCTTTAATTGTGAGCCTAGTACGCGTGCAGTCCGCGCTGCATACAGTGTTGGCTCTGCGTTACACAATTGCACCTAAAAATAAGAATTAAATGTTTACAAAACTGTAATTATCACCATTGATGGTGGTTATTAGCCTAGTGTACTCTCCCAGTGTTGTACCACTACTTTCAAGCGGCTATGAAGTGACTTAGTTGCATTTTGGAATCAGTTTAGAGATAATAACAATAGGAGTGTATACAAGTGTGTATATTCATCTTCTAAACCGCATATAGCAAAGGTGACTGTTGCCTGCAGATCCTTGGTAACTGTTATCTCCGCTCATGGACTACAGTTCTCAAAGATGTTTCTGTAGTCAAAAAATATAGAATAAAACAAGTGAAGGCATAAACTCACCAAACAACGTAATACAATTCTAAGTGGTTGAATTTGACTTTGTGGTTTAGATGATGGCAGACCTGTAGCAATTACAAGTGATTCTAATGACAACATCAAATCAGTACCTTCAACTGGCAAGTTCTCTTGATAACTGTAAATTTAAATAATGTATTTGTTATTAAGTAACTTATAAACAAATTACTTGAAGAGTACATTTTTAAACATTCATTAATTATGTAATGCGAATTGTTTAAAACATGTTTACTATTTTAAGACCAAACTATTTTTGTAATTAAACAACTTATAATTTAATTCTGAGAATAGCATCTTACCAATAAACGACAATACGTGTCAGTACATCAGCGGCAGTGGAAGCAACACGTAGATTTACCGACATTGCCGCTTCACTACAATATTTTCTAAGTAAATTAGGCTCAATACCTCCTTTTACTGTACTTTCAATAGCACCAGCTGATGCGCAAATGGCAGGACAGCTCACCAGCATCTACAATTATACTTTATTAATATTTTTTGAATGAGATCAGTCTCCGTGGCTATAAACAAAGGTAAGAAGTTCTCTAACAAATTAGCCATGAATATTCCTAAATGGTTCTTTTTACTCGACGGTCAACTCTTTAAAAAAAAAACTAGTACCAAAATAAGCCTGTTAAATTATAAATTGTAATATTACAGTAATTAAAAGGGTTATAGGCAGTATAATGATCGTTATTAGTCTAGTAAGCTATTCCTGGGTAGCACCGCCACTTTTAATGATGCATTCACCTAGGTCATTTAGTCACATTTCAGGATCTGCTTTGAAGCTTCACCATAAACAAAAATCTCATTCTCACCTGCATAACTTCTAAACATAACATGGTATGTGTAATATCATCACTTCTAGCATTAGCTGTTGATATAAGTGCTTGTATGCATTCAGCAGGCCACACAGCTGCATGTTCAGCCAATTTCTTAAGACTTTTTAGTGCTGTATGCCTTATGGACATACGTGCATCGTTTACTGCTAAACTTAGAAGTAGTTCAACCTGGGGAAAAAATATTTAAAGTCACAATTATATTGTAGTGAGTATTGAGTGTACATATTAATAAACCTAAAAATAACGTGGATTGGTTGTTGTGAAAGATAGTACCTGATCGGGGACATGCACCACTGTATCATTAGCAATAGAAGTGATTGCATGTATAGCAGCACGGACCGTGCTTGATGCAGGAAACCTTTTGAGTAATGAACTCAATAATTTTAAGACACCATGCGCTCGGACAGCTGTAAATTAATAATTTAAGAATCATAATACTAAATGATAATACAAATTAACTAATTTAAAAGGGAATCATAATGGCTATAAAACTCCTGGCATTTCATTAAAATAAACAAAATTGACAATGAAATTTATGTATATTTTTGAGGGAGATATAATACAGGGGCACACATAATATATTGGTTATATAACATATAGCTTACCTCCTCCATGCACAGTACATAAGGCTTGTACAAGTTTAGCACGACGAACAGCACCAGTGTTCTCACATTCCACCATGTCTGATAGTTTGTTACACATTGATATTGCAAATGCACTGAAACAAGACATTTTAACAAAAATTTTTGGACCCCAGTATTTGTCTTAAATTATCTCAGTTATAATTTATTTGAGTAAGCAGCAACAAAAGTGATAAAGCTCATAGGACAACAGAATGGGCTACAAAATTTATAACATTTTTACACATACTTGGAGTGTGCTGCAAATTGTGTCGTAGCATAAATTGCCGCATCCACTTCAACATTATCATGACTGTCTAAACCTCTTCTTATAGCATGGTGCACATTCTGTCTTTCTGGTATTATTCCAGCAACAGCACCCAGTGTACGAAGCGCCAAAGCTCTTGCGACAGGATCATTTGAATGTAAAACACTAAATATACGTCGTAAAAACTCATCAACGTTCAATATCTTATCCAAATGCTTTTCACTTTGTTGACATACACGTAGAACCCAAAGCCTCAGGAAATTATTTCCTACTCGAAAAATATCAGCAAGTTTTAAAAAAGACGAGTTAATCAGAATAGGGAATGGGTATTTTTCAAATAAACGAGGGAAACGGACTATAGCTTCACATTGTTCGCCTACTTTTCCCGATCTCAAGCCTGAAATAATACATTTTTGTTACAGGTCTGCAAACTTTGTTTAGTTTTTTTGACATGATGGGTTTGCGTGTGAAATAAAATTGTTGCCTGAATACTCGACTTTGGCAGAATTGTCTTCATTATACATCTGAAGCCATTAAATAAAAGAAGAAGAGGAAACTTTGTTTACAAATGTTGGAGGTTATCTTGCCTTTATCTAATTCTGTTAAAGCGGAGTTAGCATCTTGTTCAGGTTCGCCGATGGTGCCATCACTAAAATTGCTTAATCTTACGCCAATCATCTTTGTATCAGGTAGATGTAAAGCCACGTCTCCTGCTCCTCTGTCTTCCAAACATTAGACAAAAACATCAAACATTGGGGCGTGGCCTACACAATGTTTTTGTGTATCAGGTACATGTAATTTCTATTTCATACTACATAAAACATAAGAAGCACCGAAAGAACAATATTTCAAATTCTGTTTTATTCTTTTAGGCAAAGGGATCATGCCCATACATTCACTGATCTATGATTATTTTTTTCATTCATTTGTATGTATTTTGTTTCGTTAAAAGCGAAGTCATTACCTATTCAGCCATCAAAAATTGTTTTACGGTGGTAAAAAGTTTCATTGTCTGTGGTCAAATCGCTGACGATCGGTGAACGGGTTGTTTTATTATTATTGTTTTCTTACTACTATTGAGTATTGATTAATGGCGAAGTCTTATATATAAATGAATTAACGAGTCTGAAAAGTAATATCATTACTTCATTGCAATCCGCCTGCTAATATTTAGTATTGTGTAAACTCTTTTTACTAATTTACCACACGTTCTAGAATTTATAAAATAATAATGAATATTGAAGAAAATAGGCTTAATACGTTTACTAATTGGCCTTCAACGGCAGAAGTTGGTCCTGTAAGAATAGCGAAGGCTGGTTTTTATTACACAGGGCAAGGACTTGAAGTTCAATGTTTCAGTTGTGGTGGTAAAATATCGGAATGGAATTACGGTGATCAGGTAATGGCGCGACATCGCCGCTTGGATCCTAATTGCCTATTTGTAATGGATCCTCAAACCTCCGGCAACGTCGCTTTGGATTTAAATGAGAGTAATGCGATTCCTGAAACGTCTTCACCAAGGGCCAGCCAGAATATAGGAAATTTCGTTGTCAGAGCGGATGCTTTTCAATATGATTTAACGGAAGAGGATGAGATGTATAAAAATGATGCCTTAAGGTTACTTTCATTTGTAAATTGGCCTGTAAGTGTAATTATATTATTATTGATAATAATCAGGACAACATTGTCAAATATTATGAAATATATTTTTGCTTATAGGATAATAATGTTTCTCGGGAGCTGCTAGTGAATGCTGGGCTATATCACATGGGGGATGGGCGGGTACGTTGCGCTTGGTGTGGAGGTGAACATCAACGAGTGCTTGGTCCAGATCCATTGGTTGTCCATCATCAGATACATCCTCATTGCCGTCACGCTGGGGATTTACTTTTTGCACATCAAGAGCCTATAGTACCTTCAATTCCATCATCACCATTATCTGAATCACCACCTGATGATGATGAGCCTCTGATGACGTAAGTTATTTTAGTTATGAAGTATAGAGAAAGGGTAATGACAAGCAAGGAGATGTGGAATCAATTACTGGAAGTAAAGATAATGGGAAAGAAGTTGGAGTAACTTATGATTCTTTTAGTACTATGATCTGTTTTTAATGATGATAATATGTCTATTATTAATGTCAGTAATGAATATAATATTAATCTCTTATCACAAATAAGTACTATTAATAGAGGTACAATCGTATAAGTAAGAGATAAACAAACATGTGTTAAATATGTGTTCCAGCTAAGTTAGAATTCTGTTTATTCTTTTTTATAATTAAGTTTATAATAATATGTCTACCATGTGACAATGTTTTTTTATCCTTATTAATACTTGATATACAAAGGAATCAACAATCTTTTTATTCCAGTAGAAGTAAATTTCTTGTATTATATTGATAAAAGGGTATTGACAATATATTTTAAACTACAGACCTTATGAATATAATAGTTTAGGGCACCAAGCTGTCATTTATTTGTAATTATGACATAATAATGTCTTAAGCTGTTCTATTTATATTTAAAATTTACGATTCTTGTTGTGGTATATAATTCATATGTACATGTAAATAACAGAGAGGGTGCAGCACACAACAACCGCATTCTATCGGACAATGCATGGCAGTCACTTGGAGTTATCGGAGCAGGGTCAGGAGGTGCACGAAATCCGGCAAATGCCACCCTCGCTACGAGACTAGCAACGTTTGTGAACTGGCCTGAACATCTCGCACAGAAACCAGCTGAACTAGCAGAAGCTGGGTTTTATTTCACTGGTGAAGGTGATAGGGTGAGTACTTACTTGTGTTCTTATTCTTATGATTGTTATTTGGTATTCTCAAAGTAACTTGTGTGTTTTATAGTACATTAAACCTGTGAAGTGATTTACTAGGTTTTCTGCTTGGAATCATAAAATGTAATGAGACAAACATAGCTGAGTGTTTACATGGTCTAAGTGGTCTTAATGGACCATACTTCAGCTTAATGACAGGGAGATGTGGTCAGATACCAGACTATAATGATTTTTTTGATAGAGATTGATATATGAGTTGTGTAGAATCAAAAACAGATATTTTCCATTTCATCACAAGTTAGATTGCTGTTTTTGATTCTATATGACTAATATGTTGTGAATGTTTTATTTTTTTCATGTGGGCAGAGTTCTTAGAGATTGTTTTCTTCCTGTATTCATTTACTACACCTGCATGATGAGGTTATCTGTTAGGTAAAAAATATAGGTGATGTTCGCCCACTCTGTCTAGTTTAAACAAGAATAATAATAATTAGAGATGTGCCGATTATGACTTTGGCCGACTAGCCGACTAGCCGATTAGTCGGTTGTAAATAAGCCGACTAATCGGCCAAGCCGATTACGGTTTAGGGGATTCCCGTGACGCTTCGTTTACAGCTGATTCGCTGCAATTTCAGTCACTACTGACATGTGGACAAATATAAATAACAAAGAAAGTTTTTTGAGTTTTACAGCTCACTAGTTTGACGATAGTTTCAAATATCATCATGCAGTATTGCAATTTATGATGTTAAAGATTATGTTTATTTGTTTTTTAATTAAGATACTAATTTTGTTTGATAAATGTCACCAATATGTTTTCTTTACAAGGAAAACACATACATTTTATTGAGAAATAGACACAAAGTAACAAGCTGGATAGTCGGCGCTTTTTACCGATTAGTCGCCGATTACGAAAGTGGCCGGATAGTCGGCTTCACCGACTAGGGCCGACTAGTCGGAACATCTCTAATGATAATCATAAGATACAAGTACAAGATGTAATTTTAACATTCCAGGTCCATTGCTACTACTGTGATGGAGGTTTGGGTGCATGGGAAGTAGGTGATATACCATGGAATGAACATGCAAGATGGTTCCCAGACTGTGGCTATGTTACTTTGATTAAGGGCCGAGAATTTGTAGAGAGCTGCAAAAGTCTGCTTCCAGAACCTAGGAATGTGAGTGTTTTTGGTTGTCTACTAAAATATAGAACTGGTATAGTGAGCTGGTTGTGTTTTGGAGTTAGCTTTGAAGTAGCCGAGCATAACGAAAGGAGTGTGCCCAGTCGATTTGGATGGTGTACATTTGTCTACTCAAGCTAATATAGCAGAGGCTTTGCTTATAGACCTAGACAATACTATAAATTTTAAAAAAACATTATGTGGTAATGCATGTATATGTATATTTTAAAAATACAATAAAACTAAATAGTACAATTGGTTTTTATAATTTCAGTCTACACGCAACAATGGCCGACGCCGTAGAGTAATTCAACGTACTCGACATTGCTTTGCTAACTTTTATCCCATCAGCGAGGAAATGGTAATATTTTCTCTTATTTTTAGGTATAGAGATAGAAAATAGGAAAGCTAGTATTGTTTTTGTTGTACATAAGATGTAGGAAGTTCAAGGAAATTATTTTGCTTATAATTCCCGCTACAACATTCAGTAATTTGTCTCGACGCGTTTCGCCACTTCACGTGGCATCATCAGGATACGTGCAGTGCGACTGATCAGTCGTTGAAGCGAAGCCGAAGCTACCGCACGTATCCTGATGATGCCACGTGAAGTGGCGAAACGCGTCGAGACAAATTACTGAATGTTGTAGCGGGAATTATAAGCAAAATAATTTTAAATAATTTCCTTTAATATGGATTTCCGCAAAGTAACGCCTGAAACAACTAATTATGTAGGAAGTTCGCCATTTCTGGACTACCAAATTTCCCTTACCATTAGGAACTTATGTTTGTTTGATTGATTATGTTTTTGGAATTATTTTAGATAACAGAACAAATGGAGAGTCAAGCTGCATTGGATGCTCTCGACACCGGGTTGGATGCCTCGAGAGTCCGTCGAGCTATCATTCGACGATTACAAATTACTGGTAACTATGTTGTGTAATCTGGTCGATGTAATCTGGCTTTAACGAAGTAATACGAAACAAATGTAGTAATTTTTTTTTCACACATTTTTCATTCAATTAATGTTTAATAGTTTTAGTGAAGTGATGAGATTTGTTTTAAAATGTTATTTTATTTTAATGTTATTTTTAAAAAACAGTGTGATTTAATAGATTATTTCTTTATTTACTTTGTATAAGTATTATATTTTATTTATATATTATATATTTAGGCAAGTGGTATAATATATATAGATCATTGCACTCTAAATATCTGTTCTATCTAATTTCACAGTATATATTTAATCTTTTTTAAGGCGGAGGATACAGAAATTCTGCAGCATTAATAAATGCAGCACTAGATGGACAGTTTGATGAAGAGCCATGGTCTGAGGAGCAAGCTCCGCAGAGGCAATCCTTGGCAAGTGATTTGTACAATAGTCTTGGAGATATGGCACCCAGGTAATATTTACTCTACTTTACGAATTGCATGAGAACCGGAGATTAAAAATTTTTACCCAAAAAATCTGAAAACTAGAATTTTCAAGCTTCAAGAGCTTCATTTTTTATTTCCTGTACGACCATTTTTCACTGAAATACAGCCTGTTGAAAATCACCCAAAAATTTGGAAAATTTTGCTGTTCCCTTAATTTTTGCGAGAAGTATATTTACTCTACTTTACACTCGGAGTAAACGAGACTTCAGGTTAGAATTAGTACAGAATTTGGCTTCAATTACGCATTTTACGAAATCATGTTTTATTTCAGTGTAACATCAACAGAACAAAACACTTCGGATCGGCCAGAAACCTCTGGAAACACAGACACACCAACTACTTCAACATCCACAATATCCATTCCCACCACATCATCTGCTGTACCAGGAACTAGTGAGCTGGACAGTGGTACTTTTGTGGTGACAGAGGACACACAATTGATTACTATTCCAGCAGCAACAAAAACAACAACGAATGTTAAGAAAGAAGAAAAGAAATTAACTTTGGAGGAAGAGAATAGAAAGCTGAGAGAAGTTACCATGTGTAAAGTCTGTATGGATAGAGAAGTAAGTTAGGATGAAAACAATTACTAAAGAATGGTAGATGGATTGGTTTTAATTAGGACATGCTGTACAATTTTTTTAGTACAAATATATTTAGTAAAAATATTTTTCACATGTATTCATTTTTTTTAGGTGAGTGTCGTATTCTTGCCTTGTGGTCATCTGGTATCATGTGCTGAATGTGGTGCCTCATTGGGAGCTTGTCCGCTCTGCAGGTCATCTGTCAAGGCGCTCGTCAGGGCTTATCTTGCTTAGGCAAAGGTGAGTTAGTACATATTACTTATTTTAAGATTAATAAATGTTACCTTAGTATTGCTTTGAATTATCAAAGTGACATATGTTTGATGGAGTTGTCATTTTGATAGTCCTAACCAATACTTTAAGATAAATGGTAATGCTTATGCCATGAGTAATTATTGATAAACGCTCTAAGTAAACGTACAGCGTTCTACCTAATATTACTTATGTTAAACTTATGAAATATGGGTATGTAGGTGTATAAATGTTATTTGAACCATGTGAGTTTTCAAGATACCAAAAAAAGAAGCTATTGTGGGCTTAGAAAAATCTCAACAAATGTGTGTTCAAAATGAAACTGAGACGCGTCTGCCAAAATTAGAATCTAATTAACTTAATAGTTTAATTTTGTTCTAGGAATAAGTTCTATCCAGGAAGCCGTACATCATGTGAAATTTGATTTTCAATCGTTTAAAATTACTACAAATAAGTAAATATATACTCATATATTAATGTTTTATATAAATCGCTACACTCCTTGTATTATGAAATAATAGTAGCGTTTGATAAATTTGTTAATAAACAATAAATTGAGCAATAATTATTTATGTGACAATTTAGAAGTCGCGCACATCTCGATTATGTATGTATGTAATTATGTATGGTATTTTACGTGAATTAATTTGTGATATGTGTACTTACCTTTAATTGGTTCACTCGCTAGAATGAACCCCTATTGTAATGAATTGTCATTATGTATTGTATTGAGTTTGGCTACTGAAACTAGAACCTAATTTAATATACATAAGAAGTTTTTTTTATTTTAATTTTGTTTTGCATTCATGCTCAAACTTAAAAAAAAAACAAATTCTGACACTTAAAAGAACGTGTATTTTGGCCTTGGTGGCTAGCCTACTTGAGCCAAAGTATTTAATGATTGTAATAACTTTTTTCATTAGCCAAACTCGATTAATATTTATAATTTATAATTATGTAATAAAAGTAGATGTATGTACAAGTGCGCTTTAAGCTGCGTGTAAATGTGATTGCTTGTCCTTGCTGCATTCGTTCGTTTTAAATTTCTATATGTATACATATACCGTTATTCTTAATTTGGTACACTGCCATTAGATAACATGAATTAAAAATGGAATTAAATTAAAAGGAACGCCTAACGATTTTCTTTAAATGAAGTTGTATGATGTATTTATCGGTTATTTGACTTTCACATATCAGTGAGGTCAATATGTAGTCTAGATACCGGCACAAAGCTATAGGCGTGCGCTTGAAAAGGCGCGATTTATTTTTTTAAATTATGTTTTTGTGCCCTTAATACTCACTTTTTCGGTCATGTTTAGAGAGCAGTGACGTTGTCTATTAATACAAAGTATTGTAACGGAACGTAATTGAGCGAAACATTTGAAATTATTTCACTGTAAAATACATTTGATTTTTCTTTTTAGTTTTAAGCATGAAATTGATCGTGGTAAATATTTCCTATTTTTACCTTTTATTCTTTCTGAGATAGAATCTAGTTCAAAAGTAACTGGTCCCAAAATTAAACTTATTAATAACTTGTTTATAAATTAAAATTAGAATCTAAAGTGCAATAAATTATTATATACTTACCTTTTGTGTGATTATATATATTCTCATTGGTTATTATTATACTATAGTGAGATATTTGTGGTGTTTAATTTTAAGAGGATAAATTAATATGGTTTCTTAGTATAGAATTATAGGTTAGTTAGTATTGCCAATGAATTTTTTTTAAATGACCTGATGTTCTTTAAAGCTTTCAGTGTTGTTAGCTTATAGTTTTACGTATTATAATAAAAAGTATCTTTGAACATAAATTACTCCCTCACGTATCCCAACAATTTGGCGGTGCCTATATGTGTTGAGAACAGATTTGTACCACATGTAATACCGGCATGGTATGGATGGACTATTTTTGCAGATTTTTGAGTAATTGATGATGCTCTTCTTTTCCCGGAATATTTCAACATGCTTCTTATGCTGGTTGGTCGTCTGAGACTTCTGCGCCCGATGTTGTTGCGTGATGTTTCTTTAGGATTGCTTTTGTGTGAATTTTTAGCGTATATTCTGGCGGCATGTTCAACAAAGTCATAAAACTATTAATATTCGTGTATTTAATGTTTTATCGTAATTTAGATTGTCTTTTTCAACTCTATAAATAATCTCAGTATTATTTAGAATAATACTTAATGCAGGTAACGCGTGGGTTAGTTCCGAAAGAGGCATTTTAGTGTAGGGATTTGAGTTAATAGTGTAAACTGACATTATCGATACTAGTGATGTACTTTATGTAATTAATAAGAAAGGATTGTAGTCTATAAATATTACCATTTATGAATTTAAAGTAATTATTGGAACTGTTTTGGTTAAGTTTTTTTAAAGTCCAAAATTGTATTTTAAGTTAAAAATTGATATATAAATGCCAAATATCAAGTGATGATGATATTCGGTTTAAAACTTATTTTGTTATTAGGAATTTATGGCCTTCTGTTTCTGTTTTTGATCGTTAATAAGGTGTGTCGCAATTATATGATATCAATGTATTTTATTATTTATGAGTGTTGGCGATCAAACCTCCTTGTTATATTTTACATTATTAATAAAAAAGCCGCGGACAGGGATCGTGTCGCGGAAGAGAGAGAACTCATCGTCGAGGATTTGGAGCTTCAGGCTGAACTCGCCGTTATCGAGGCGGCCACCATGAGGGCCAGGTCAGCAACTGGCACAGCTGGAGGATTACAGAACAATAATTTTGTTAAGATTTCCGAATCCACTCAAAACGTCATTAGTCAATAATCTAATACTTTTTCTCAAATATATGAATTGAGGTAATTTTATTAATGTATGTGCTAGCGGATTGTAGATCCATATTGTTATTAATAGCAAATAAAAAAACTTTGAAACATTATATACGTCTTTTAACTTTTTATTCCCACGATTTAATCTGTCAACTGGTCCCGCTGTCAAAACAATCCTTAAAAATATGAAAGAATTTATTTTCAGTGATGACTTTGCCCTAATTGTATTTTCTTAAATACTAACCTCAATAAGTAAAATTAATTTTTGGCTATTCAAGGAGAAAACTCTTAAAATGTGTTTGTTGTGAGACACGAACTTAATGCATTTATCTATTACAAGAAAAAAATATATACTTATATTAGTAGTTACGTAGAATTTGGATTAGATCCAAGACATGTTTATGTCCAAAGGGCGAGGCTGCTGAAACACGCGGCATGGCGCCCGCCGTCTACCGTCTGGGTAATTTTAGCAATATGCACTCGCCTAAATAACTAAAAAGATTATTATTATTATAACTTTATTTTTGAATAGATACAAGATAATATTTAAGCCTGTCACATGTTAATTAGTTGGATTTCAACTAAAAATTATTACATTGCGTAATAACATTTGATCTATGAAAATTGGATTCATAGACGAACGTTTTTTAAAATTAGGTATATATCTAAAAAAAGAGTAATTATTTTTTAATTTAATCTAATTTTAAAATTAGCTCTAGTTAATTGCACAGGCCCACAAAAAAAAAAAAGTGGTGTGTGCTGGGTGTCGGACTCACATAGTCTGGCGTATTTTTTCCCGCTGAACACGAATCTGTAGTTCAAATTGGGGGTTAAACTGCAAAAAATGGAGAAAAACCAGAAAAACCGATAAAAATCACGATCGTATTTTTTTCTGTATGATATTATCATCTTGCAGTTTCTCTACTGTTTCTCTTTGTAATTTCCAACCGTAATGTGCAAATACATTAATTCACTACTTATTGTGTCTTATTTAGGTGTCACATAGCTAAGTGATTAAGTGAAGTGAAGTGGTTAAGTAAATCGGTACATTTACCGGCAGAAACCTGCTACTTCGGAATGATTGGACTACGATGACAATGATTTATATTCATGGATTTTTCTACTCAAAATTTTGCTGGAACTTCTAGTACTCGTGGCAATCACGAATGTACTGGAAATCCCAATGCTTTTTGCTACGTTTGTGCAAAATACATAGGGATAAAAAATACAAATAAACTTACAGATCGATTCGTGACTTTGTATGAAAAGTGCTTCAATATGAAAGTTTCTCTCGATCTCAAAAATTGGATACCCAATTTTCTTTGTGGTTCATGTTATAATATGATCAATAGATTTGAAAAACACCAGGTCAAGGCGAATCTTAAATTTTAAAAGACGAAAATTATAAGAATGATAATATCATACAGAAAAAAATTCGTGATTTTTATCGGTTTTTTTTGGTTTTTCTTCATTTTTTGCAGTTTAACCCCCAATTTGAACTACAGATTCGTGTTCAGCGGGAAAAAATACGCCAGACTATGTGGGTCCGACACCCAGCACACACCACTTTTTTTTTTTGTGGGCCTGTGTATTCATCTATACGCTCAGGCGTTTTTGCCCAAATGCGTTCACTAAAAGGCGTGCTCGGACGTCACGAAAACTTCGTGTTTGTGTGTCTGCTATTTAAATATACATATTTAGGCCTCACATGTCGACGTGAAAGGATAAAGGCGTGTGTGTTTTTGTTGCACAACTGATAATTCTACATTAAATTCAAGTTTCCAAATACGAGGCAAACGAACATGATCGTGTCATTGAGTTATATATATTAGAGATGCCATGTGATCATTTTTACTTGTAGTGATGATAGTCTGAGAAAATCAATTTAATTTAAACAAATATGCGACGTATTATAAATAGTACTAATGATTAATGATCACATTATTTCTGTGTATTTGGAAAATCAAGTCTTTATACATTAACACAGTCCATTTTTTTCTCACCATACACTGATGCGTGCATTTAACGAAAAATCATTTCTTTTAATCTTCACGTCTTATAATCTGTGGCAATGCATATTATTTAAATCTCATAGTAGTCTCTACAAGAACTCAGCCTCACCTGTCCACGACGTGTATCCCGTGTCTATTTTAATTCCATTCAGACTGCATGGATAATGTCGCCGCAGACAGTTATTTTAAGAAAAAGCATATCTGATTATTAATATGTGTCCGAAATCAGCGTGTCGGCGCGACGTCGACCGTCTGGACTATTTTAGTAACTTGACTGCATTCATAGAAGCTTTTAGTTTATATAATTATTATTTAAATCATCATTATTACAACACTCGACTCTTTTCAAGCACTCTCTAAGCCTAAGCGTTAATTCATTTCAGTTTAGGCAACATTTAAATGCCTTACGTAAAAAATATACATTCTGGATCCAATTACAGCGCGTTCACTGTTTTCATGTTTCAATGACATTCAAGCGCACATGCAGCAGCGAACAATCGTCGTGTAATGTAAATATGTCGAATTTTCTCATGGGAATTTTTAGTTCCAATTACAGCCTATCGTAGCGCTCACTTTGTCGCACAAAATGAAGACAATTCATTGATATTGAATATTTTTTTCCATAACAAACACTGGAATCACTCAAGTTCACCTTTGTGTGTAGTGGAAAATGGTTCCCTTATATGTGCTAAAATTTCAAGGGCGAGTTTTTATTATCTTGTTATGCTAATTGTTGGTTTAATGTTTTTCAAGAATAATATCAAACTAAAAAAAGTTAAGCGCTTTGATTATTTTAATTGGACCTTTCAAAATAATCAGGGTAGCGAGACACAAAATTTTTAAAAGAAATTAATTAAGTAATGATGCATGTACATTGTACATAATATTAATTTACAAATTACTTATTAATCATTTAATTCACTGATTTGCTGTGAGATATGAATAAGCTCGTGTGATTATTTTTAACGAAAATTATTTTATGTGGCTAATTGTGATTGTATAGCGGTTATGTCCTTTTATCAAAACCAAAATGTTGTAAGTGTATCCTGTGCGGGTTTTTGCAAGAGATAATGTTTGTAGATATTAATGTTATTTTAATTATTTTTTATGCAAATTTTGGTTTACATAAATTATATAACATGACCAATACTTTTAGTGATAGCTTTAAAAATCTCAAGCACTCGGCCTTTTTACCATAACAACAGAGGTAAATGCGCTGTTAGATCTTCGATATAAATATTACCGGGAATCTATAAACTTAATCTTATTATCTACAATGACGTATTCATGCTTATCGTTTTGCCCGCCATTTAGGCGCCATTTTTCATGGAATTCCTAAGATGTTTTGTTTATGAATTTAAATGATTCATAGCTAATAAATTGTGAGAAAACATTATGTTATCGTTGTTTGCGTATTTTAGACTATGTATTAATTATTACTATTAGGTATATATTACTATTGTAAATAAGTAGGCGTTATATTCATAGTTTTGATTGTTTGTTATCAGATCACGCTTAAACAACTGAATCAATTCGGATATCATTTGGTATACACACGGATATATTAGATAGTATATGTTTTTATTTATGGACTTTATTCAATGTATGTAATAATACATTTAAAAGCAAAAATGCTATTTTTGCTATATTCATTTAGATATGAATAATCTTCATATCCTTGTTAGTGGCCTTATAAATGTCATTTGCAATCGATTGCTTTTGCGAATACGGAACTGCACAACGCCTACATTTGACGCCGATCGCAGCATGAGTCACCATCTGTCTAACTCCATTATACCTAACTCGTTATAGATCTAATGGCTCTTAAGTAAAACGACCCGCAAGGTCGTTGTGATCACGTGCCTTTTAGCTGTTAAATAGTTGTAGAAATAGTTTACCTTTAAAGTTAGGCCACAGATACACGTGACGCAATAGGTGGGAGCCCTTGCGTTAAATTTCATACATTGCAACGCGAACGTGCTTTATACGCCACCGATTGTATGCTACTATATGGTCTGGCCTTTAATTTGCCGGCTAACTTGACTAACATGAGAACTTTATGCGGCTTAATTTAAGTGATTTTCGTTTGTTTCTTCGTTCAAACGTTCTATGTATAATTTGCCCAAAAGTACTTCTTTCATTACCTCAAATTAAGCGAAGTGTCTTTTTTACCTAAATCTTTTGCTGTTTATTTACTCGATATTTTTAGTAGTTTAATTTAATATCTAATGCGGTAAATTGTTTAATGGTGATGTCAAGGATGTAGGGACGCGAACGTGGGCGTAGGACCAATGACTCAGCATATCGAATAAAGTAGCATTATTAGCATAAGTATAAGACCCACAATCGATTGATGAAAGTTTTTACATTACACATTAAAGCATTAAGAAATTGTATATTGAAAATGGACGGTATTGTGATTTGACAAAATTTTTCACTAGATGGCGCTAATAAAATAAAACTCGCTGTAGGTAGACTATTCTTTTATCATAAAGTATCATTAATATTAATTAGTTTGATGTACTTTTAGTCCTCTACATTTATTGTACACATGACCTATTAAAGGTAATACTCGTGAATTAAAAGATTAGTTTAAATGAGAAGAGTTATCGATACAACATACTTATTTAAAATTAGAACGCGACCATGACCATCCTTGGTGACAGCAAAAAATATGTTGCAGCCAAAATTATTTAAATTCTATTTTTAAAACATTCTATTTATTAAGCCTTGGGCAATAATTTGATTAATCCAATAAATTAATACGTAATAACTAATTAATACGTTGTGAAACATATAGGTATATGTACATTAAAAATTATTTATAAAAATAACGTTTTTAGTATAATATTTAAACAGATGCACTTTATTTATCATTGAGTCATGAGTTATTCGTATTTGGTATCATCACATCCCTATTTTATGTTTAGTGAAAATGATTCATCAAAACAATAAACTATAGATGTTTAAAAGGAATGCATACATAGGGCTCATCATGAATGGTTATTATTATTAAACAGATGTACTGTACTTTAATATAAAGAGTTAAATCTATAGACACATCTTAGACATATTCAATAAGTATGTGAGCGTTAAAAGAAAAAATACTGTAAATAACATATAATGCAATAGTATTTAACTAATTTAAAAGGTTAAACAGCTCACTATCGCGTTTGTTTTGTTTATAGGAATCCAATGTTTTGAAAGTGGCAGTCTCCTGCGAGTCTCATCACACCCATAATGGCTGTTATTTTATAAAAGTCTAGATTTTTTAAAGCACTAAATTTTATACTCTTAAGTTAACGTTTCTTTTTCATGTTTGCTTAAACGAATGAAGACAGTTTATCAAAGACTCTTTTATTATTGGTTACACTTTGGCCTGATACACTTGAATTTACAATTTACATTGCAAAAGTCAAAGTACTGTTTATTGAACGTTCCAAAGCAACTGTGACTCATTCAGTCGGTATGTAGTTTTATATTATACGTAAAGGTATGTATAGCGACTGGGCTGTGGCGCCGCGCAGTACGACGACGCGATGTTACATTCATACGCGCTGGAATTTTATTAAAATACTCCTACACACGTTTATTGGCGTAGGAGTGCTGTAGATGTAAAGCCTATTTAATAGCTTTTTAGTAACGAGAACAAATGACACTAGCTTAATTATTTAATCGTCAGCCACAGTGTGTTACATTAAATTTGCAAATGCGTCTATACTATACTAAATTGAATTTGGAACGTCTGTCTTTTGTTAGCTTTATGAAATTTTTGAACGAAATAATCCGTTATTGACTTTAAAAATCGAATATGTTGGTTGCAGAATATTGCCATATGTTGGACTAATTTTTTGTTTATTATTAGCTACTGGATATAGCTAAGTAGATTAAATAATAATTCAAACTGTCAATCTATTTTATTTAGCCATTATGTGCAAAACCAATTGGCAAAAATAGCAATAGGCGTCTTTAGTTCACGGTATTAAAAATATATTTTTTTTAAATATTTTTTTTGGAATTAAGTCTGTTTTAAAATAAAATGCATTTTAAAGTATTTAAATCTGAACAAGACACATCCGTTCAGGTTAAAATACAAAGGGTTTACAAAAAAAAACCTATTTCCTGGAGAAACATCTGTACAAATATTTTTTCTAATTCTAATGAATGAACGCTGGCCGGCTCAATGGATTCTAGACATATGAGCTCAATGGAGAATTGGCTCTAATTGATGGTAAATGGAAACGTCGTCGTGGTCATTTAATTAGTAACATTTACTCTGTTTTAATAAAACTACGCATTTATAGTTATCGATATGTATCGTTGGTTTATTCAATTTTTAAAAGTAAAGAAAATGTACATATACTTAGATGCAAGTAAATTTAATCGTGACACTTAACATTAAACATACGGCAGCGAAAAATTAACTCAAAACGGTCTAACTTAACGTTTTAATGCATCTGAATTATTATTTTTTGTACTTTTAAACAAATATGTAAATACGCATGGTTAATGTCAAAAGACACTGACAGATCGAGGTTAGTGCAGAAATCAGGAATTTTGAAGATCTAAGCTTGTTATACAAAATTTTAAAAACTTTTTGGTGTATTCTCGAGACTTTAAATATTGATCTAACTATATTTTATAATTTATAGAAGTATTTAAGTTATAGAACTTTCTATATTCCCTTATATATATAATAAATACACTGAACTGTGTCTAGTTCCGTTAAAGAGAAAGCCGTAATAGAAAACTAGTACAGTCAATGACACCGCAGAAATATTTGGCAAAGAGTGCGTCATCTTTTTTACCATTGTGGTGATGCCTCAGGATATTCACGTGCATGAATTAACTAATTTAAAAAACTTTATTGATAATTAAATCTTTGACTAAAATAATCCACTGAAATTTAGTTTTCTAACATACACCACTTTTGCAAATTACATAGCTTATCTATTGATATTTTATAACTACTAATATATATTTATATATAACCCCAAACTAATATACAACACAAACATATAATATCTCACACGAAATAAATATTAATATCAAATATAACATCATATTTAAATACTAACAACTGCGCTACAGAGGACTCAGTCTATCAACTCAGTCAATCCATATGGATTAGTAATAATCACTCATAATAAAGTCGCAAATACAACTAAAACTCGCATATATCAGATTCCTGTCGGCATTTATTTTAAGTAGGTTGATGTGTGCAGTCTTATTACTCAAAAAATGTGCTAGTGGTCTACCATCTCTAATTAGACAATTGTTTCGTGTTTTTATCTACATGAACTTAGTACTATGACCCAGCAATGATATAAACGGCTGTAGTTGATAAATCAACACACTTCTATCCGGTCATATGATATCGTTATGTTAACATTCATATGAACAATGAGCGAGCGATGCTGCTTTGCACAAACAGTTCACGGAATATGTATTATACGTATTTTAGCAATGAAAATATAAATTAACATGTTAATTCTTTTGTTTTTTTTTCGTATGGAATATTTTTGGTTAAATGTGTCACTGGTAGGTTCGCATTTTTACGCCAAGTTGAAAATAAAATCATAGTTTGTGCAATTGGTACAAAATTCAAATTAAGTTTTTCTTATATTGTAATTATGTTAATCTACCTCCTAAATTAATGTTAATCATTTCGGTGCTGAATCACACCCAACAATTATGTATAATTATTTATTCTATGACGAAATATAAAACATAATGTAACAAACAAACAAAAAAACAATTAAAAAAAAGAACTCGTCCTGGACATGCTTCGTCAATGATAAACAAAGATATGGGCGGTTTTCCGGTAGTAGTCATTATGTGAACATGACTTTTGCATTTGTCATGGGTTTGAGGAAGAGGTGGCCTTAAGCACCTTGTGAAGTTCGCTACTTGACCCGTGAATATTCAAAGACTCAGCTACACACTACTTACTGTCCCGAAGGATTATGTTGAGCAATAAAATATAAAATTATTGACTTTTTTTAGGAATAAATAATTCACCAGTTATCATACGTTGTATTTTTACTTGAGTAGCTTTTATTTCGACCGTCATAGTAAGTCGCATATATGAAATACTTCTTTAATTATTGCTCTTTTTAGAACCCTATGCCACATATAACACCTGGCTTTTGAAACTTATTAAAATTTAAGAGTTTGGGGAAAGATGGAGTAATAAATTAAAAGTTACTATATACATATGTAATATTGTAGTACAACAGCGAATCCCTTTGATGTGAAATATTCGATTTACAAATATAGTGAACAAAGGAATGACAGTGGTAATTGAATCCCAACAACTCATACATGTATTTTCAATCAATAACAATATTAGGTTTCAGATTATCGTTTACCTACTTTGAAATCGGAGCATTGACCGACATTATACACATGCAATTATTAGCCTAGATATTTAAAGAAACGTCATTGTATTGTATTGTATTGATTATATTGTTTATTTTTCAACAAAAGTGTTGGCTTGATAGTTTACTAATAATCGGACCGCGGCTGTAACATCATATTTAACTAGAAGTCCCAGTCTTTTGATCACCGCAGCGTCTTCTTACTAAACAAAAACGAACTGAAATGTGAATTTAAAAAAAAATTGCACGTAATTACACCATAATTAAGAAAATTAAGTTTCTTATATTTAATATACTTATTTAAAATATTTAGCTTCGGCTTAAATAAAACTAGTTCTCGCTATCTCGACGATTTTTGTTAATATTTTTATTTTTATTTCCAAGATGTTTTCTGGTATTTATAACAAACTTAATACCTATATCTTTTGATATCTAATTCGTAGTACTATGAATTTCTTAGTATTTGATGACTGAAGTAGTGTTAAGTAGGGCTTATTAAGATAAGCAACTTTGTTAGTTGGGGTCGATGGACGAAACTAAACAAAGGCGAATATTAAACGTTCTTTGTAAATAAAATGCATTGTTATAAAAATTAAATATAAAGAGGAACCCATATAATTAAAAAAGGAAAGAAAGTGCACGCCTACAACTTGTAATATTGTGTTTACGGGTACAACATGACGCTTGATTAATTATTTTGTACGACATTATGGTTTTTTAGAAATTAATCGACAAACATCTTCACAGTTTAAATTTAAACTAAACCTCAATACATCTAAGCCTAATTTGTGAATAAATTTATTTGTTGATAATAATAGTCACAGAACAAAGAATATGTCCCATTTTCTTTTCTGTTTTAAGAAGCGAATGAGGCTTCTAAGCAAATGCAGGTGATTTCATTTATACTATATATTCACTTTTACTACTGCGAGTAATTTAATAGTTTCAATCTAGTTTTTTAAAGAATTATTTCGAAACGGATTAAAGTAATAAGACGCATAAAGTATTTTAATTTAGTCGATAACTATTCGTGAATAACCTCAGACATAGCGTCTAACTTTAAATTTGGTTAGAACTTCTGTCCCCCTCCGTCTTTTGTCAGTGACTTACACATATACCTACAATACAAAATAATTAAGTATTTCGTTCTTTTAACCTTATAAGCGAACATAAAAGGGCCGACCTTTTAACATGTCGAGAGTATATTTTTTGTCCTCGACAGCATATGAGGTCATTATGTACTCTTAAGTTACAATGCTTGGGTTCACAATGGACCATTTTCTTTGTAATTATCAAACTGAATCCAATTGTTTTATTCTATAGCTTTAAATCAAATAAATTTAAAGATTATCATACATTATTATGCTAAGAATCAGATATTTATTTTATTAAATTAATTAGAGAATTTCTCTGAGAAATCTAAACTGATATTAATTTCCTTCGCAAAGCAAAATGTTCCAAAGTTTATCAATCGTGACTGTCATTTGTTAAATGACTGTCGGTCATCAACCGATTGACAATAGATTTAAATGGTTTTGTAAACGATCAATCGGTCATATCAATCGTGTAACAAGTGACAATCATGATGAACTGTTTTAGGCCTGGTTTTAAGTTGGCAATTTAATTCTTATAAGACTTCCTTAGAAAACGTTTATTTTTTTCAAAAAATGACTTAATTTTGTTTAGATTACTTTGGTTTATTTAATATAACATAATAGTTACAGCACTATCGACAGTAGTCTAGGCTTAAGTCTGAATTGATTAACCGGCTCCAAGTTCCTTTCGTTGTAATATAAATCTAATAAGTATTATATTTCTAGTCTGTGGTTAGGCGAGATTAATTTCAAGGTAATCGCGTAAGTGTTTCAAGTATGCAATGTGTGGTTAACATGACTAAATAATAGTATCAATCATCAGATCAGAAAAACCACAAAAAATCATTGAAAAATCGGGTAGAAACCACTGACTTAAATATAGATACTAAAAATCATCTGGAATAACATTGTATCTCTAAAAGAATTACTTCAAAATAGTACGAATGTTAAATGTTTTTAAAAGTATTGTTGTCTTCCCATTTACTACACCAATGTACTCTATCTGTTTTATAATATAAGCAATAATATATTTAATATGGGATGTCTTTTTTCGAACTCAACGCTAGAAACTTATAAAAACTAGCTTCTATTTTAATAATGTGGTATAGATTTCAGTCACAGTATAAAATGTTATCGGTGAGTTAGTTGCACGCCATAATTGTGGGTTTATTTGCAGTATCTCCTTTTATAGCAATGAAAGCACGCCAACCATACTGGGAGTTAGGAGTCCAAGATAATCTTAATCTGCTATTCCCACGTCCTTTTCTCACAAACTTACTGTTTCGTTCTGTATTATTATTAATTTATTATTAGCAAACTTGTTTAGTACTTTTGTACTTCCAAATTAAGTATTAGCACTTCCCTTTTTCTTCATGGCGTTTTAACATATGAATTTGTTTTCATATAGATATGTACCTACATTTTATATGTAATTAAAAAATTCAACAAAACAATAATGCTAATTGTGTACTAATCTAAAAAAATACAAATTAACACTTTTTTAATGAATTTTTTTTTTTGACCAGGAATCGAACCTGTGATCTCCACATAACAAACTGTTACTACGCCACAAATGAAAGCATGATGCGCACAAATCACGTAGATGCAAATGTTGACTTTGACTAATTATATTGATTATTATCAATGTATTATTTTAACCCTGAATGAAATTGTAAGTGCAGGTCTCCGTGACACAAAAAAAAAACTAGTTTATAAGTAATAATGGCATCTATTGACCTAGACAGATAGTTTATCCTACAATGTGCTAATTAAATGTCATATTGAGATAAGCATTGATAAAATGTTATTGGATTTTGCAAAAAAAAAACATATATGAGCTAGGTATAACCATAATAGCTGCAAACCTTATAAGTTTAAATATATCTGTGATTAACCTAAGACAATACTGGAAATATATAAATATATACCTATAAGGTTTAAAACATTTATTTTCTCAAAAACAACTACAGAAATTCACTTAATTGAGACAAAAATAACAAATAATTATAAATAAACATAACGTACGTAGAACTATATTGTTTATTATTTATTATAAGGGGAAAACTACAAGAGCGTTCTATGCACGCGTGTATATTATTATAATTTATCACACATAGTAGTCTAGTAAATTTCCAATCAAGTCAAACGTAGTATTCGTGACCATGAGCCTGTTGCATATAAAATAAATATTATCTATAGGGGTTTTCCTTATATTTCCTTTCTTAGAAATTTACCAACTTCATATGACTCATTGATTGTGTAAGGAGTGTGTTTTAATGTGCATTATTTGTGACGCCATTTTAATTGGAATAAAACATGAATTAATATGCATTCACGTGTTTGCACATATATATTATTTTAAATGTTAATTAAAATATGCTCCCTAATTTTTACATTGTTGGATACAGGGGGGCTACTCGGGCGCACGAACTTCGAACGAAAATACGGACGTTACCTACTCAGGAACACTTACGGAATCATTTACGAAATTACAGATTTGACAGCGATGTCACGACGGATAGGCCACTCGATGTTTATTTTACGGACATTTGACAGGACTTTTTACGGGCAAAGTTAAAATTCACATAAGCTACAGAAGTGAGGGTCGCATCACGAAACTTCGGATATGCCTGAGTAGCCCCTGGTTTGGTGAGCGGGTTACTTTTTGCTCCTTAAAACTTTTGAAATCTTTCTATTCTAGTCGTCAACATAAAAATTATATCTTATCTAAATAATTAATCAAATAAATAATGATGATAATAAAAACATAAAGGAAAATTGTAATCGTTGAATGATCTTTTTATTGTAATTTTTCATAGTCTGCCAACGAACAAAGAAAGCCGAAAATTGGAGAAGTATTTGCGCTATAGATAATTGCAAATATTGAAATTTCTTATTCGAATCTGTTTCATGTGCCGCATTTGGTTTACTCATTACTCTTAGAGACTATAGATTTCATTCGACATGACTTCTCTGTATATACTGTTAATTTTAAATCTAAATATCTACTTGATAATAGAAATTTATTGGAAAAATAATAAATAAAACCTGCGCCCCAAACTAGGCATTAGGTTTTTAGGTATCTTTTTCATAGTATCTAAAGGGATAAATCTGCTTAACGTTAGGTTAGGTTAGTTAGTTAGAATGTGGTCCATAGCGATCACCTATACTTATGTGTATGGATAAGTAATCTTTATTCATACATTTATATATATTTTTTTGTACAATTACATTGTTGCTTAGTGTCATATGAACGCAGTTTAAATAATAATCTATGTCTTTTGTGTACTGTAAGTGAATGTTTATTATTCGATTTGTGATGGGTGAAGTCACCCAGGCCCTCGTATTTTCAAGTGGGAACATTTGCAAACCTAATTCTGAATCACAAAGTGAAATGAGATCATACGGTGACAAAGAGTTCAAAAGTGCGTATGTTTCAGTTATTTTTAGATGTTTACGTTCTCCACTTTTGTAAATATAAAAGTTTAATGAATTTCCACTTAATAATAAACGCTCTGAATTCATTAATAGGATAGCTATACAAATTTGATGGTTTTGTATTCTTCTGGTACATATAGCATAGGATGCCCTAGTTTGTAGTATATCTAAATGTATACTTATTGAGAGTCAAATAAAAAACACACCGGTGTGGGACTATGAAAAACGTGTAATATTGTTCATGATATAATATTTTCGCCTGCAAGTAAATAAATAAAACATAAATAATGCAGTTCTTCCTAACTTTAAAACCAAGATCATGATTTCTCGCGGACGCATTAGGAAAAATCTAACATAATTTTTATTTTTAAACAGCATTATTTATTTTCTTCGTATTCTTTTAAAAGTATTTACGTCTCAGATTCTCTTGGGATTTAATCCCGTCTTCACCTCTGTGACCTTATAAACTACACTTTCTAAATATACATGATATGTTGATATAAAGAACAACTGCTTGCAAAGTACATATGTGCATATATACACGGTATAACGTTTAGAAAACCGTTACTGATATGTGAAGTGAACGACACCGTTGTACTCGTGTAAATACCAATATATAAGTATGTAGTATCAGTTCCTGTTATAATTCTAATCTATGTCGCCCAAATATTTTTATTAAGTCTGGCTGATATGAAACATATTGAACTCTTTTTAGTAGCCGCCAACCGCGCTCACCTTTGCTACTCTGGGCGTTTACACAGCTCGCCCCTCTGTAGAATTAGTTCAACAGTTTTGGCTCCATTATGAGTCATACACTTTATGTTATATCATTATAATTCTTATTAATTAATATTTTTATCTCGAATTATTTCAATACAATCGTCACGTCGCTTATTAATATAGAATTGTCATCGTTTAATCATAAAACAATGGAGGCAACACAGTCGTGAGCACGAGCGACACGACATACGCATGTTCGTTACGTGTCTAAAATCAATCAAATAAAAAAACTCAAATGAACCCTATTTTGAAGACCAATGTTTAGTAAACTTTTAGTTAATATCAAGTACCTACGTATTTGAGTTTTGGGCTTCTTATGTGTTTGCGTTGTCCTTGGCCTAACATACATAGCACAGGATATTTCAGAGAGACAATAGTAGGTACTCATATGTAATTGCTTATTCATATATTATCGACGTATAAACAAACATCATCAAAGGAAGGTATAGTTTTGGGTGACATTGCAACTGGTACTTATAACACTTATTATAATGGGGTCAGATTTTTATTGTTATTTCTCAATTCGTTTCCCATCTGTGCGGCTTTGTATGTCAAATCTTGGACCCCAAAACTTGATCTCGCATATGAATGGAAACTGGATCAAAATTAATGCAACGGTGCCCACTTTTATGAAGGGTTCACTAGAAATTGTAAAGGATAAGTTTTTTTTATTAGTATTTATTATATAAACTCGTATTTTTACTTTTAAATTTACTAGACACTAAATTATTACTGTTTTTTTGTTGTTGTTAAAAGTACAGTACATTCTCATGGTCGTCTTTGTAGTTGGCAGATGAACTGTTTAAAATACAAAAATACAAACGAAATTTGTGCGAAAACCAATAAACTATCGATGATTTTTGCCTATAAAGTAGGTAATCCAAACTAGATAGGTAAATAAGTAAAGGTATTTAACTTTGTTCCTAGCGTTTTCAAATAGGGTATAACGTAAGGTAGCCTATATGACGTCAGAAATTCAATATATAATATGCAGAAAAATATACAAATATAATGTGCAGAAACGGTGTAGTGATCTCATACGCGCGTCATACCTTCAAATACAAGCTCCTAAATTGGTTTTGCTGAACAAGAACGGCAAGAATCGCAATACAAAGAGAATCGTCATCGTTGACCATAATAAATAAACATAAATACTAATGAGTTATGTTTGCATCTCAATTAGATTATATTTATACGCACACAAACACACACAAGGACAAATAAACGAAAAAAGCATGCAGTATACATATACATAGATGTACAGTGTACTCTATCCTGAAGGGTATTACACGAGTTAACTGTTATAGTACCTAAAAGTGGTCTTCTCTGAGACCTAGTTTGGACATCAGTCATCCACAAAATCAAAATGTTCTAATGACATAAAATATATTTAAAGGCAGAAAATAATGGTTTATTATTATTGAAGTTAATTTATATAATATTTATATAATAAAGGCGGTTATAATTGGAATGTTTTTGTTTTCAATGTATGTTGATTATTATTAGAGGCGGCTATAATTGGAGTGTTCGACGGATATCTTTTGTTCAACTTTCCAGTAGACAGTTTAAAAGTTTTTAATTATTTTTTATTCACCTATAATTACCAACACTACACCAGTTATGTACTTATAATATCAAATTTTGGATT
Organism: Tineola bisselliella; assembly: GCA_028551675.1. NCBI lineage: Eukaryota > Metazoa > Arthropoda > Insecta > Lepidoptera > Tineidae > Tineola > Tineola bisselliella. The sequence goes on along the minus strand of JAPWLS010000449.1, from coordinate 51,790 downwards.
AAAAAAAAGTAATTGGGTATAACGAGTGGAGTGTTCCTGCCTTGTCAACAGTGGAGGCAACTGTCCAGGTATACCAGGTATATAATATTTTCCACTGTGAATATTTAACGCCTTGTGAACTGTGAATTGTGGTTTAGGTGCTGCGTTAGTTAGTGTACAAAGAAATCCCACATAATGCATCGAATGTGGGCGAAGATCTGCATCTAAATGCAAAATACAATCCTTATCCAATTATTCTTTATAAGTCAGTTCATGTGGGTTTTGTCCTTATTACGTATTAACAAACCGCCCACGATTTAAAGACGATTAAGTTTAACACAGTTATGTTAGGATCTAAGCTAGGTGATATAGTAAAATAGTTTCAATATTAATTTTAACAATAATTAACCTTATGAAATATTTTATTAAACTTTTAACACTCGAAATTGTGGATGAATTTCTAGTATACATATAGAGATAGCTTATTTTTCTCCAAGTCTTCTTCAAAATCTATTAACTGTACAAGAAATTCCATTATCGTTGTAATAAAAAGCTGTTTGTCGCCAATGCGGGTAGAAGCGGTTTATACAGTGCAGACCAAAAAGTCTTACATTCCATTGTTGATTGGAACGAGTCGCGGTCGCGCTCACCGGCCCACTGAGAAAAGTAGTTGTGGATCAAAGATCTACAAAATTATATGCTTTATTTGGATGTTCAAGAAATAAATGAATAACAGCGTGTTCTAACAATATTATATATTTCAAGACGTTGTTATTCCTGCGAATGTACAAAACGAATGCGCATACGCGGCGATTTCGTACACCGATCTCCTCTCTCATTTCCTTCGTTCATCTTATTTTATGAGTAAAATGTAAATAACAAAAATCACACTAAATAATAGGGAAAGCTATTTTCATTGAAAAGTACCAAACAAAGAAACTATAAATAATTTTATAAATTATATGTATCATTATTAACAATTAATTTTCCACGTGAAAGTCATTGAACGGTATAAAGATAAGGTTATTATTGTTACTGTTCCTCGTAATTGTTTACAAGATCTATATTCATTATTAAATGATTCCGGATGTTGGCGCATCCAAATGGAATGTTTCATAGATCCATGGCGACCTAGTGCAGTGCAATCACCGAGCTTTTCCCATGGGAACGTTCTCTCCGTCCGCCATGTACGAGGTACCGCAAATGCCATGCAGCGGCTTCGTGCCTTTTATTCGATTGCTGATCAATGTTTATATGAAAATTGTGTCACCTTTTCACGCATTTAAATTCAAAAACAACTATAGCATAATGTATAATAATATAATTTTCAATACAAAAATGTTTATCTCAGGAATAAACAAATCAAAGGTCGTCTACTGATAATTGGCTGTTATAAACAAGAATAATATTGTTTATATTAAGACTAATTGTAGTTAGGTACTTAACTAATTTACTCTTAATGAGTTTAAAAAATGCGGTTACAATTGGTTTTCCAAGTCCTCGTTAGGGCAATGGCCTTCTGAAGTTCTTCAAAAGTATTTCAATGGATATAATTTCGATTAATAAAACAGAGGATCATTAAAATATTCAAATTAAGGAAAATTAGTAAATATAACATCGTATCGGCAATTGTCAGTAAAATGAAAAAAAAATTGTTTGAAATCAATATCTTAAGTAAATCAACACATGGACAGGGTTAGCTCATCAGAAGGATAATGCAACCATTGAGAAATCCCACGGTTAAAACTACAAAAAAAAAAACATACAAAAACAGTTATGTTCCAGAAAAAAAACATTCCCATGAACTGTGAGCTTATGAATTGAATTCTCATGATCTCATTGACTAAAAGATTTCTATGAGTTTGTAGGCGGTTAATATAAAGCATAGCCTTTTATTTAAATCATTGATATTCTAAATAAAGCGTAATCAATGTAGAAATATAAAAGAGAAGCAATAACGTAATAAAGAAGAATTCACTGGCAGTTCATTGTATGCCTATCCTGGTAGGTATATAATTATGGGCTTCTAGTACTCGTAATAATATATCAAAGCTAAATTCATATAAATAATAATTATTATAAGTACACTAAATCTAATTACAAACAAAGAAAACCAACCATCAAAATACAAACAGGAGTTGCTACGCCCTAATGACAAAGAGTTTGTTTAAAGTTTAGTTTAGAACAAAAGTTAACTTAACAAGTACACTTTGCAAACGTAAATGTTTGTGGAGTTATTCACGAAGGCTCCTCTTTGGCTTTTTCCTTATCATGAATCACCAAAATTCTGACAATTTTCAATGTTTTTCATACATTTATATTTATCAAACAAAATTTATCGATAAGATTATCTTCCATCACTGTTAAGCCAATAATTAGATAATAGGTCCTAATACTTTTAAATGTTGGTTGTTTTTTATAGATGATGCTAGTGGTTTCCTTATGTCTATCTAGTAGGTTGGCAAGACGTAGGTACTCATCCGCGACTAGAGCGTTGAGTACAAGTGCTATAGCAAAATATCGAAAATTTTAAATAAAGCCATAGGTTAGAATAGAATAGAGCACTAAGCTGTCATTTTTAAGGCGATAGACAAAATAGTTAAATAGATTTTCTTACAGAATTAAGTAAAAAAGAAAAAAAAAATGTTATAAAAAAGTTATGAATTGCTTTCTAATAATGAACATGTGATACACATGTGTACTGGCATGTGTTGGGGACCCATTCTGTGAATGGACCACATGCATTGTTCAATTCTTAGTAGGATCTAATTCTTGGAATACGCCGATGTCAACGTATTAGTTTCCTCTCATTTTAGAAGTTACTAGTGGAAAAGAGACAGATGTAGTTGAATTATTGCTGAATTGAGGGAGTTTTTATTCAGAGTAAGATGCTTGAAAGGCAAATAAGAACTATCTGTTTAATGATAAACTTTGGCATTTGAACTTTGAGCAATACAAAGGCAGCAAGTTATTGCATATAGTATAGGTAATGCGATGATAATTCAGTCTAAAGGTTGATCTACACAATATTACAAAGAAACATTCTTGATTTAAGCTTTTGTCTTTTGTTTGTTTGAATTTGTGTGTAGGGACAATAATAATTGTTATTTAATAAAACAAAAAGTATATTAAAACTAGTGAATATGTCTTTTTTTTTGCTATTTGCTTCGAGCTAAGAGAATTAATGGCAACAAAAATGACAACAAATGAAAAGAAAACAAATGTGCCTAGCAACTCGCCAAAGTTTTATTGTAAATAGATGAATGGCATAGGAATAGGAACTCATACAATTATTATATTATACTCATATATATATTATAAGTATATGAGCTATCGAATTTACTAGAAACTATTTGGTTATCAACGTACTAGATCTGGTAAACGTTGTAATATGATTGACTCCTATAAGGAATGTTTGGCCTGTATTCACTAATATGAAGCAACTCGAGACGGAAGAACTAGCGGCGGAAGCAGTTCATGGAACAACTACAGCTCAAACAAAAACGTTTAAACTACAAAACCAGTACACACAAAACCATTCTCTTGCTCTTGGTAATAAAGTAAATTTTTCTGTAACAAATATCAGGAATATAGGCAGACTTTTCTAGATAATTCTACTGTTACGTTGAAATGTATACACGGATACTATCTACAATTGTAAACTTTATGAGAAAGAGGTATAAGGTGTATTTTACCTTGCTTTAAATATTGATTTGATGTGTAAACGGATAGGGGTGGTGACCAGACTCTTCCACGCGAAACCGTCTCGCCATGTTTCAATGTACCGTAGCCCGCTGTGTATGATTCTTTAATTCCTTGGTATCGCTGTTCAGACCTGAGTAACTAGGAATATATGCAATTCTTTTAAATGATCGGCTTAAAATGAAATCCGTAACTATGGAATTGAAAGAAAAAAATTAAAATAACAGATGTAGATAGTACTAAGTTATATCAGTATAAAGAAAACAGTCAGGGCACTAAGTTGAATATTTTCATACAATCGCTCGAAAACGTAGGTACTCGTAAAATACTTACCTTGCTGAGGTTATTCAATCCATCAAATTAAAATAATAAACGTAACCGCACAGCCTTTTAAATTGTAAGTTAAATTTGTAATTGGTACCACAATTGACCGTGCCCACGTCCCGCATAAATTCCCAATCGGTTGTCAACCGTAATTGGAAATCAATTGATTGATCAATTTATTTGAAATGCAATTGAGAAGTAAATTGTCCTAATGAACCTTAAAAGAATATTTAATATGATCATTTAAAAAAATTGTTATCGTGCCGTAACAATAGATTTATAAGTAATCCATAATTTGTGAACCGGGATAACTTGATATGTTGCATGTAGCTTCTCCTTTTATAACAAAGGTGTAATTATTAATAGTAAATTATAAACGAGATAGACATTAAAGCTACGTCACTAAATAAAAACATATACGAATTTATCTGAATAGTTTGTCTAGGATACAAATTTTTACACAAACCTAAGTTAGTGTAAGACTAAGCTGATAGACTAACGGTTTATTCGAACCGGGATTTATAGTTTATTGATGCTCCAATCTGAAGAAAGATCTGAGACATCTGGTTGCGAGATAACAGACCAATAAACTTGTAGACAGTCATAGCGAAACAATTATAATTTAGCCAAAATCATATACTTAAATATAAATGAAGATTTCGAAAATTAATACCATTGAAACTTGGTCATTGGAGAACGAATGCAGGTTGTGAGAGCAAATTTACTAATTGCTAGTGTGTAGACGCTGCTATAGGTATGCGAAGTGTCCTCGCATTATTCGTATCGGCTAGTGCAGCGGTTCTCAAACTTTTTTGGCGAAGGAAAAAGCCTTAATATAATTATAAAAAACTGATTTATATGTATTTATGAATAATCATATTGCAATGTAATATTACGTAATATTTAGTTGGAATATTTAGACGTAACCTTATAATCTCCCTTTGGTAGGTATTTTTTGGAGTATTTTAGCCCTTGGGTTCCGCGGAACACACTTTGAGAATGGCTGGGCTAGTGAATTTTATTAGGTATTATTTCGCAGACGGGAAATTCCTCAACCTATTTAACGGACAGTATATGTATATACGTAGCGTATGGTATAGTAGGTACATTGTTCAATGCGTTTTTAAAAACTATATTTATATGCATTCTATGTTGTTTGTACGATGTAAGGAACCTCTTTAGGACCAAAGATGCTACTCTCTTCATATTTCCAAAATAAATAATATTCAGTTCTGGATGAGGACCTAGATTAAGACGCGTATTTAGAAATGACGCTCAAGCGATGATAATATATAATCTTTGCTTACAGCAGGATTTTAATGGAGTGTTTCTTCTAGAATCGCGCTTGTGCAAAGATTCACTTTTTGAAATAAGCGATGTTCTCGAGCACTGATTCCACACTCAAGTAATGATCAAGTGATTATAGATCAAACTACGTTCAAGCGTCGTATCTGCGGGGCTACTCAGGCGCACTTCGGACGAAAATACGGACATTTCCTACTCAGGAACACTTACGTAATCATTCACGAAATTACGGATTTGACAGCGACGTCACGTCAAGGAATTTTTACGGGCTTATATGTCAAAATTCACGTAAGCTACAGAGGTGACGGCCGTATCACGATACTTCGGATATGCCTGAGTAGCCAGCCTCCTTGGTGCGGGCGTAAGGGTGTCCTATAAATTGTGAACTGTCAAAAGCGAGTTAAGTTTGTGCATAGTAAACGGTTTATTCATTATTTTCTATTTTCTCCCGCAACACATGTATTTAGAATCGAAAGTAATAAGTATCAGTGAAAGTGAGGTCGCGATGTCTGTTGCCCCGCCAATAACAGCAGCCTGGCCGCTTTCTATACTGCACTGTTGAATGGGTTCGTTGCGAAATTCTCTTGCAAAAGAGCGATTCTTAACATCCACTCTAATCTTTCAACTGAAATTTTACTTCTTGTACTCTTGATTTAGGTTATTTAATATACTTTTGGCGGTTTATTATTACATTTATTTCGTATTCAGATTAAATTAATCAAAATAAATACAATAGTTATTCGCTAAAAATGTTTAAAATCAGTTTAATCTCACCACCCTAAAAATAGGGATAATCTAGTTGGTCACGGACTATGTCGCCTATAAAATCATTTAATCGTAATATTCGACCAAGTTGTGTTTATATAATGTTGTGTGTAGCACTCAGTATAATGTCATTAGTTATTCCTGTCTACATGACTTTCTATGGATCCCATAACTGTAGTGAAAAGACCTGGCTGCATTTTAGACAACATCATTCTCTTGAAGGGCCTGCTGGTTTGGAAGAATTATTGATGCCTCCGCATGAAGATAAATGAACCTGGTAGAAGATAATATGCTATATTATAAATTATTTTGGAGATCCTTTAACAACTTTGTTTATAATTTGTATTATTATTTTTTGCGTACATCACAGTTTCATAATGAAATAATAAAAAATATGTATTGTCGCTAGTTAATCACGTTGTGTTTGCCGTGTGAAGCAACGAGAGAGCTACCGTGCGTGCAAACAATGTCTATTGTGCAACTCTTGCGCAGGTACGAGTTGCAATTCTTACTCATCTATTTACACAATTTGCTAGCTGCTAGTGAATATATTATTCAAATTTAATATATTATTAATATTTTAGTTTCCATTGTTGTTAATAATAATCTAGAACAATATTTGGTTAATTGTGACGCAGTGGACTTGAATGGGCTGGTGGTGCGCAAGTAACATTAACTGCGTAGTGTTTTGAATTTTCCTAATCCAAGGCCGCATTACGTCATGGTTTTTATTGTTTATTTTCCAGAAAATCACTCACTAAATACATAGGCACGATTATACATACTATGTTGATTAATTTCTGGGTATTTTTTTATATTATATTAACTTCGCATATGATTACAAATGCAACACTCGTCTACGCTATGTCGATTTGAGGAGGTGAACGTATACTGTCCAAGTTGGCAGTAAAACATCGTTCCGTATTCCGGTGCTTAGGAGTAACATAAATAATATAATAATTATTTGAAACGGCCATTCGCAAAACCTAAGCACACGCGGAAACCATTGAGGTAACTTTTTAATTCTTCTAAACCAGCCATTCTCAATGTGTGCTCCGCGAAACCCTAGATCGAAAATACTGGAAAAATACCAATGGGAGATTATAATGTTACATCTAAATATTCCAATATAAAATTTAAAAGCAGTTATACGTACATAATTATATGCATAAATATTGCATAATATTACATTGAAATATGATTATGAATAAATTAAAAATAAAAGTTAAAAAAAATTATATTAGGGCTTTTTCCTTCACCAAAAAGTTTGAGAACCGCTATTCTAAACTATCCATAATCAGGTACGTGTATGCAGAAATCCAAAAAAAAAAAACACTACAAGAAATATATTAGACAATAGAACAGACTATCTGCTATCTTGATTAGTCTGTTAGTGTATGCCTTGTCAAAATAGAAAGAATTTTACTTATTTTTTTTATAGTGTGTTATCGAATCACTAGAAAAGATAAGGACATATGTTTTATTATCATACATATGTATATCGTGTACAGGACGTGGCCTGGCAATTACAGCGTGTATATTATACATTTTCAGCGGGTTATATATCTATGATTGAAACATTGCATAATCATAAGAGGATACATTTATCTTGATCTGAGAGCACAAAAGATAAGAATTCCTTTAACTAGATTTAATATTGTTTTTATATGTTTTTCCTTATTGTAAACTCGAGAAGCAATTTTGTGAATAATTCTTGAATTTTTAAATCTGAGTTTAGTATTAAACATCACATAATTTATACATTTTTGTTGACTCGTGTTTACCATAAAACTTCCAACAATATCACACTTAAACTAAAACCCCAATTCCGACAAACAGACACCGTTAGACACCGTTAGTTTTTAGTGCTCATACTACGAACAATCAATTCTCATCAAATTAAAAATCTATTTACAAGTCATTCTGCAACTCACCAGTCACACTGACAAAGGTTAGCTGGTTGATAATTCCAATGGTATTAAGCTTGTGTTTGTACCATTTTGTGTAAAAGAGTTTATTGTTATTATTAAGGGCACCCTGGCTCTGCCTTGTAAGGTACCTAATCAAACCTAAAAAACTTAGTTAACTGTTTTGGATAATTCGAATTATACATACAGACATGGCCCAGTGCGAGGCTACGGGCGGCAGGTCTGCGAGGCCTTTTGTCCTTCGTGAAAAGTATGTGTGCAAAAGTAGATCTGGTTGTTTGGTTTAGGTATTACCATATTCAGTTCTTCGTACAATTCATGTCCATCAATATCATTGTATATTCTACATTGTATATATTTTATATAACTATATTTTAAACTATATTTTTTAAAATTTTCTTGGGTTGTTGCGCGAGGCCCCGTGCGATTGCCCCGTTTGCCACCCCTAAGGCCGCCACTGCATACAGATACAGGGCGCTATAAGGTGTGGGTGAATCTTTTTGTATGAAAAAATTAACCGGGATAAGACCGCGGGTATTTGCTAGTTATATATTATTTTAGACTGCTGCCCCACCCTGAGCCCATGGCTGGCTACGCTCATGGTGTTGTTAACTTAAAAAAATAAATAAACTGCCAAAACATCGGATTAAATTAATCAAAAGAAAGACGATAAAAAACCGCTTGTCATCTTCATCATAAGTAACTTATTGTGTTTATTTGTAATTTACGTATAATTTGCTAGTTCAGTGTTCATCAATGCGCACACCATAGTTCAATAAACTGAATTATTTTCAATAGCAGCTTGTGTAAATGTAGTCGATACTCGTAAATGCCGTTGAGATCATCGACCATTGCGTTTAAGATGAATCTATCCGTTGACGGCCCAAATTCCATAGAACACCATCGTTATAGCTTCTTGCTCAAAGTATTATAACCGTTATTACGGAGCCGTTAAAGATCATTTTACTGTAATGTTCTAGTTAGATGTTGCGCCATGGAGCTCTTCCACTATTATACTCTTCAGTAAAGATATTATTTTATTAATTTTTTGTATAAAATTAGGAATTCGTGTAAACAATACTTTTAAGTGCTAAAATGCTGTAAAAGAAATGGCCTTCGAATATTCAAAAAAATATATGGGAATTTACAAAGTTTAAAGAGAATTTCTAAGAAATCGTTTTGGTATTTTACTACAGGAATATTGTTGAAGCGCGTTTACTTGGTTTTGAACCTTTTGATGTTTTATTTAGTGTGAGTGTTCTTCACGTGTTTTTATAAATCGCATTCGTTTGTTTATTGTAATCACTATGCAATCGCACTTCGGCTGATGCTGTCTATGAGCAGACTCTTGTTACGACTACTTTGTTAATATTGAAACTATGTCATATTCGAAAGTGGTGGCACCAGCATAGACTGTGCTAATAACCAGTTCTTTTATTACAATTCTAAATGTTAAATGTTGTAGGAAATTAAAATAGTTTCAATTATTGTAATTTAAATAACCAAAATGGCTTATTCTTACTATAAATTCCACGTTCTTAGCGCCACCAGCCTACCTGTGGTACAAAAAAATCTTTTCAAATGTAGGATCGAGTTTGTTGTCGGCACTTTTGAGATAATTTATAAGGCTGAACATTTCTTGGAATTTCGAAATGTCTGTTCGTTGGTCTCCTCTTAGTACTGTAGTTCGCAGCTTCACGGAATGGAATGTGTTTGAATTAAAATTAAAAGAACAGGTTTTAGTCATGAAAATAACAATTTCAACAGTAGGTAATAAACTGAAATAATTGACTATCTATGTTCAATTACATTTTATTTGCTGAATAGTTATAAGTCGTAAAAATTAACTTAACACTTGCAAGCAATGATTCTTTCTATACTACTAGTGTCTTACCATTATTATCGGGTGAATTTCATATTTTCATTCCCAGACGTTTAATTTTTTTCATATATATTTTACCACATATTTCGGGAGCGTCATTACAAAAAAGGCTTTATAAAATCGTTTATTGTGTCTAATCTTACTTTAACCAACACGTCATTTCGAAGTTGCCATGCCCTTTCATTCTCAACTCTTTTATGTTGCCTTGATCCTCATTCACATGAAATTATATTTCTAAAGTTATTGTTACGGAAAAATACAAATCACTATCCCAACGCATTATTTTATCTGTTAATTTTGTAGATCTCCCCCTTAATTAGGGCTTATCTGATGATATTCCAGATTATTTTGCTAATCTAAAAATATTTCGATGTATTCAAAAAATTCATAGATGCTCAATTTCCATATATTTTAACGACATCGAGTAGTCGTGTATTATGACGTCACCGGCGTGTTTTGTTTTATTCCCTACGTTATGTTTATACAATCAATTCCGTCTATCCCATTTGAATTGAACAAAACGAAAGCTTCACTATGACAAGCGACTGATACGCATCTATGGTATTATATAATTCCAAAGTTGTAATCTTTTGCCTTTACCTTTCAAACATTCAGTTATCACTTCAGTATAAATCCAATACGTTATAGTATCACATGGATGTGTTGTGATTGTGGATAAGTGGAAATAATGGCATCAAAGGTACGAGTATAGTGCTGCGACTATTATTATACATATACTTTGAATGCTAACTTTTGTAGTATTAAGGTAAATAATTATGCCATGTAATAAATAGTAAATATAAATAAAGTAATAAATACACATTGCAAATTCCCCACATTTACATCGATGTGTACTGCGTACTGTCTCCATTCAATATAGTTCTTATTATGCATATATTATAAAAGTGCGTGTATTTCTTTTCTCGAAAATTCTGTTTTAGTAAATTACGTTATGCTAGCATAATTAGTTTAAAGTTCAAAATTATTTGCCGGCATAACAAATGGGGGGCGAAATAAATATTTAGGATTTTGCTTTTTTAAATATTTTAATTTTGAAAAGCAAATGAACATCGCATTAAATACCAACGACACATGACAGCGAGTACAATTTTTATACATTATACGATATTTTAAACACGGTTTGTTTGTCTTTTTCCACGATGCTTAAACGTCAGAACCGATGTGTATGTCGGAAATAATTCAAGATATTTCTAGAATGTTAATATTCTTTAGGTGTTATTGTTTACTCATATTCTTCAATTTGCGCGTGTAAATATATAGAATAGGCTTCACAAAGATTACGTTATAATAAAGATATGAAGGCGCTATAGTCTGCATAGGTACTTTAAATGCATAAGTAAATATACCTAGATAAATAATGTTATTATCTTAAAATCAGCAACATTATCGTGATAATAAAAGTTATAATACAATATAATATTTACCTATCGGTATTGTTATGCCGTGGAATAAACTCTGCGTCACAGACTCGTCATAATGATTGATAGCAAAACATTGAACTGAATTATAAATGCAATTGGAACGATTGTCAATCGTTTGATGAATTTTCTTCAGAGCTCATTACTCCATTGTTTTATATAAATGTATTAAATTAAATTCACGAAAATATTTTTGTTCTTAATTGGGTAAAATCGTTTTCTTTTTAAAATTTGTATTAGTAATTGAAAATATAAAGGTTATTTGTATTTTCGAAAAAGTTTTAACAAAGAGGATCTAAACGACAGATGTTGAGCACGTGGAGCAGCTGACTCCGACGCACGCGCAAGCTGCTATCACACCTGCCTACTGCCAAACTTTTTTATCTCTCAACACATCAACCACCTGCATTGCATTAGAGAATACCTTATATATGAAATTTTGTATGTTTATTATGCGCATTGAAGATACTTAATTTCCAATCCAAATCACAATTAATCCGAGATCCAATCTGCTTATGTCGTCATTGTCTTGTATGATACCTATATTATAGTACAAAATATTCAGGTCAGGGCAATGTATGGACATTTACCTATTATATTACTGATATGATAACCAATTTCAATGCTTTAATTTTCTCTTTCAATTATTTCAGAATCAAAATATGGGCTTAAATCAAAGTAAGTTATTTTAATACATTTTTTATAGAAGTTCATCAAGTGACTGCGCTCTGTCTGATATAGCAGTAGTACCTTGCAATGGGAGACCGGGCTAATAACCATTGCCAGTCAGTCAGCCATGCCACTCATAATTTTTAAAAATCCAAAATTATTACGCAGGCAAACAAAAGATTCGCCTTGAAATGTAGTTCACTAACAAACGCGATACAAAAATGTTATCTTTTGTGGTTAGTAGTTCATGTAAATACAAATATGTCCCGACACATACATCCGAAATTTCAGAGGTTTCCAACCTTTTCTGGATTATTTTATTCATTAAATTTTAATTAAATTTTATAAGATTTAATATGACAAGAATTTTGAATTGCAACTTTCACATTTTGTTCTTCAAATTATTAAGACGATTGTGTTGAAAGCAATTAAAAGGAGCCAGGGGTATACTTCAGCCGTTGGGCGAGCTACCGATGCCCATGGGTATAATAGGAATAGGAGTAGTACTCTGTTGGGAATCTATGGTATAATACCTTGATCCTCTGCATTTGGATAAGACTTAAAATTAAAACCACAATTTACTCTCTCGACGACTGTCCCAAAAAAAAGTTTATTTAGGGTTGAAGTATGTATGTGAGCCTCGTTTTTTTTCATAATAACTTTTCAAATCCTTAGCTTGCTCTAGATAATTACAAATAAAATAAAACATATCGAAGCTGATTAAGTTTGTACAACGTGAGAGTAATAAAGAAATTGCATTTGAATTAGTAGTTAGTACGTCAATTTTTATCAGGGCTCAAATTCGATTCACGGCAGAAATAAATATTTGTTAATATTGCATATTATATTTGTGATATTCTCCTAAATAACAAAAATGCTTACGATTTGATTTGAGTCTGGGTGGTATGGCTTTGTGTTGTCTCTGCTTGATACCCATGGTACTGGGTACATACACACACTAGTTCAGTAAAGATACGTAGTAATTGTGTATACATTTTTTTTCAGAATATTGCCAGAATAGTGAGAGTTTAAAAAAATACGATGACGAAACAACTTGTGAGATTCCAAAAATTATTAAACGGAAGAAAACAGTTAAAGGTAACTCCCTTTATACGTATAATTTAAAAACAACTAAGATCTTTTTATTTAAAAATAAAGGTTTGGAATTTTTGTTCATCTCGAAATGAATAAATTAAGTTAGACTTATTTCTTAGCAAAGAATCACTTTGTTTCAATTATTTTTACACCACTTCTGGTCGTAGCAAGAGATATTAAACCGCATAAAGCTTTTTAAATTAGTTGATTTGGAATTAAGTTATGTGGTTCTTATACTAATAAGTAATTATATTAAAAATACAGCCAAAAACAATAAGAATGCAAGTACAAGTTCTGAAACAAATGGAAACGACAATAAAGATTTGAAATTACAAACAAGAGTAACAAATGTCATGAACCAAAAGGATGTAGCAACTTCAGAAACAAATAAATTTAGCAACAGAAATCTGAAGCTAGAAAGAGAGTCTACGAATGTCATGAATCAAAAGGATGTAGCAACTACAGGAACAAATAAATTTAGCAACAGAAATCTGAAGCTAGAAAGAGAGACTACGAATGTCATGAATCAAAAGGATGTAGCAACTTCAGAAACAAATAAATTTAGCAACAGAAATCTGAAGCTAGAAAGAGAGACTACGAATGTCATGAATCAAAAGGATGTAGCAACTACAGGAACAAATAAATTTAGCAACAGAAATCTGAAGCTAGAAAGAGAGACTACGAATGTCATGAATCAAAAGGATGTAGCAACTTCAGAAACAAATAAATTTAGCAACAGAAATCTGAAGCTAGAAAGAGAGACTACGAATGTCATGAATCAAAAGGATGTAGCAACTTCAGAAACAAATAAATTTAGCAACAGAAATCTGAAGCTAGAAAGAGAGACTACGAATGTCATGAATCAAAAGGATGTAGCAACTACAGGAACAAATAAATTTAGCAACAACGTTTTGAAGCTAGAAATAGCAGGAACTACAAATGAAAATATTGCAAAAGAATCCGCTGCTGGACAGCCTGGTTAGTATTTCATTTAAATATTTAGTTTAATCTGAGCTATGTGCAATTACTACTGCATTCTATTTTGTTATAACCAAAAAGATTTAGAAGAATAACTTTATATCGATATACAATTATTATAAGTGAATTCAAAATATTGCCAAAATAAAAATTGGTTGTTGTTCAACAGTATTTTTTTTTCCTAATTTCAAGACTGCGATATTTGATATTATTAATATTCCTAGTAAATTTTTGCTCAGTCTGAAACTAAGGATAAGTTTGGACTGACTCTTCAATTCATTAATAATCAATTCCTGACATTAATACTAAAAAAGACGGTAGCGGTCATTTGACCAACATTGTAAAATAGATTAATTTCTTAATTATTTGTGTTAAATATTTGGCACTCATCGCAGTACTTTTGTATGTAGTTGGGTTTAACCGTGTTTTTAATACATATTATTATTATATAATATAAGTCGTGTAATTTTTTTTTGAAATATAAAATTGATCTGAATTAAATGCAGTATACAAGTATATATATGCAAGTTAAGTGAGTAGGTAAGTTTGTATTGTATGTATTATTGTGTGAGTCCGCAAATTTTTAATTCCCACGATTATTTGGCATTTGGTATTGCAAGCATAAAAATAGTTAGACCCATGTTTCATCCATTTTTTTTTCATTTTACATCCCAACACTGCTTCATTAAGGACCTCGATTAATTTGACATTAGGGTTTTATTATTAGTGGGGATTAGTCGAGTTAAAAGACAATCAATCCACAATTTATAAATTATGAATTACCAACATTAAAATGTTTATAAAGTTATTTAAAAAAGTGGATGAATATAACGATTTTGTAATTTTATTGTTTTGTAGGCGAATTTATAGGCCTTTATGCACGATATCTTTTGTATTTACTGATAATGGCGATGAGCAGCCGCGCCCGGCCCTCCCGCTCGAAAACGCGTAGTGCTCTGAGCAGCTGGCAACATATTTTGTGACGTGAACCAGTTGGTGGGTCGATCGGCTCCGCTCGTGACGTTTGTTCTGTTGTTGTTATGTATTTATAATTTGTGTTTTATAATTAACGTTTGAAATTATTTGTGTGATAAAAAAACAGTGGAGTGCTTTAGTCTGATACATATTGGATTGCATATCACATATCACAAAGGTAAATTTTGGTTTAAAAAAATATTTTCACGATGAAAATGTTCGTAATTCGCAGCGCGTCTCGGCTCTGCGCCATATCATTCATTCATTATCGTATTCCACGTACTGTTAGCACATTTTTGAGTTTTTTCGTGTGAAAATAGCCTAACGCATGTTTTTGGGTTCGACAATTATGTATAAAAATAGGAAAAGCAGGAATGAGGATAAAAATAACTGTTTGGTATTACCACCCGCACTACGTGTGCATGTTTTATATAATATTGATAATTAAAATTAAGTAAAAACTTAAACCAATGTTTTTTTTTTAGATATTGGGCGAATCTAGCAATTTCCAGACTATATTATATAACAAATTTTGTATATTTTATTGGTTGCTATAAGTTGAATAAATATATTTTTCTAATAAAATTATGTTAATAGTATGATATAATTTTGGGATTGTTATAATTTTGAGGTTGGAATGTATGTTTACAAAATAGGTTAATCAAAAATCCCGCATTTTTTAGAAATTAAATGCAAAACAGCTAGAATTATCATAATAAATGCATTAATATTATTATATTTTATTAGCACAAAACTTACAATGCATGTAATGTTTTAGTTGCAAAAAAGAGGAAAAATACGGCAACATGTAAAATAAATACGCGAGTGCGCCATCTATTGGTGGTTGTTATAACTAAACGTACTAATGAAGGTTTCAGTATGTACAGAAAAGTACTCTTAGATTATTTTAGAAAACAATATTTTTCAGGAAAGATCCTAGCCACATGAAGGGCCTAGTAACCACGTCGCTATCAGTTCGGATTATGCTTATGATAATATATTATGTATGGGACAGGGTGATTGTGACAAACAACAAATTATTAAAAAATCCGAAGATAAAATATATTTTATCGAAAATTTTCCTTATACAAATCCTTTTCAGTTGTTTTAGCCATAAATTGTAAATTTACCACATTCGCCATTTTGAATTTGTTAATTGTAATGTTTCCTTTGTAGTTTGTTACACTTAACTGGTTAAAAACAAAGAATAGGTCTAAATAAAAAAAATCACAAGTAGTTGATTTGAACAGCATTCAAGCTTAAAAAACTAGCAAAAGGCTAGTGGATGACCTTGTCTAGTCTCTTACACCTATATGGGCCTCTAATACGTCGACATTATTTCGGCAATCGCTATAGTTGTATGCGTTGTAATAATGTGATTGCTATAGGTAGTTCTTAACTGAATTTGAAACATAATCGAGTTTATTTTCTCTTCAATATTTGATGTCGAATGAAAACGTTGTATAATTTTGAAATATGCATGATATATCGACGGATAGCCTTGTAGTAGCAACGTATGCATATTTCACTTAATTGCTTCCACTGTTGTTTAAAAGGAAAATATATTAACAAAACAAAAAAGGTAAATTCCAGCTAATGTAGGCTACATACCTATATACTCGCGTCACGAAATAATTAGTCATTAATTAATGTTGAAGTACTTAATGGCATTTACTAAATGTAGTTCTAAAGTATGCTGAATTTAATACGGACGCAAATATCTTGAAGGGATATTCCTGTCTTTCTTTTCCTTTCTTCGTCTGGCTCGTAGCGGCCTTTGCCCGCACTGGAAACAGCATTCCTTAGGTGCCGCAAGCCGACAACTGGCTTAAGCGCCGACTTGACTACGTATTTTGAAAGCTATGTATATATCAGCACATAAAACTAAACTTTCTCATTTAGTAAACTAGGTTTCTACTTCTTTTGTGAGAGAGTACTTGAGAACAATACGATGTAGTTTTTACTAATACTCTATTCGTATATAAATGGGCGCTTTTTGTTGACATCAACCTTTTGATGTGCACGTGCCATGCCCGGGCTCGTATGGCGCATATGGAAGGAAGCGCACTTCCGTTCACAAATTAAAGCTTTGTTTGTATAACACAAAATTCTATTTAAAGCTCTTTGAGCGTTATTTCTAAATCTTATAAATGTTTTCGTCGAAACAGTTAATTGCGTAAATCCGTCCGGTTTCAGTTTATTTCAGTAATAAATTTCTAGGTAGATGTACTTTGAACTGGATATGTTAAAAGTTCTTATAGAAGGTGCGTAGGCGCTATCGTTCAGTAAATGGAATTCCACAGCGAGCTCGGACCACCCGTAGGCATGAGAACATGCCCCCAGCCTCCGCTCTCTCCCCACCTCAAGCAGCTTTCCTTTATGGTTGCCTCTACCACATGCAGAGAATCTTTGTTTTAGCGAAAGAATTATTATGTTTTCAGTTTTACTATGGTAAAAACTCATTTGGGGCATTTATGAGAACATTTAGAGAACAACTTCGACAGGATAATATATTTCATCCCGCCGCGGCACTGTGGCTTTTGAAACGTCGGATTAAAATAATTTAAAAAACGCGTTAATATTTAATTCTTTCATCTTTAAAGCTAATATCTAAAACACAATCACGCGTATTATTAAAATATAATGCTACTTTGACATATAAAGGCAATTTATGGTTTCAATGACATTTTGAATCCCAAAAGCGTTCGCATTCCAAAGGCTTTTTTATGCCGCATTAGAAACGTTAGTACGCTCCACATTCCACAGGCGCTTTTTTATGCTGTGTGGTCGTGGTTTCCGCTCCGAATGGCAACGCTACTTTCAAATATGAATGAAATCCCTGCGGGAATGCACGAGCCGGCAACGTCGCACCAGACGGTCCCTGATTGAGAACTTACTATGGCCCTTCGCTTGTGACTCGAGTATTACTTATATACATTGTCGCTCTCCATGCCCCTGTCTGTCTATTAATAATGTACTCGTGGTGGTCTTTTGTCTCTATATGCAGAATTACATATTTATAAGTTAAGAAATTGAAAAAAATAGTATAAACTTTTACTCAGTACAAAATTTAATAAAATGTATCCCGCGGCCTAACAAAATAAGTAGTAATCAGTTTTAACCCAGCCAGGGGCCTGGGGGACGAACCCTCGCAATTGCTCGCGTTTGCGCAGTGCCCCCGACCCCTTCATTGTGATACTATTCGACCTACGCGATGCTCGTTATCTGGACGTAGATTCAGTAATATTTCCAAAATAATATACTACATAATATAATTGATGTGTGGTGAAGTGTGTATTGTGTGTATATAGTAGTATTCAAACGCTAATATGCCTCTGCTTATAGATCGAAAGTATTTCTATTACTTCGGTGGGTGTTCACTTGATATCGATCCGCGTGTTATTCCGCAGTGTGCGTACTATGCGTATGAAATGTTCATTCCTCATCAAAACATTCTTTATTTACTATTATCAGCTTCCTGTTCTCATATATGACTATACTGACCACTGGAATATTCTTAAGTCTAATTATAGTTCGTTTGTTCAATGATTATTATTCTATTTAATATTTGTAATAGATAATAAATAAATGAGTAATATTGTGATGTTTTTCCACATAATATTTACTCATAGAAGTACGGACGGATACGGACTTTGCAACTAAATTGATCATTTCATATGAGGTTTGTTGGTTCATGCGCACTGAATGCACTCGGCGAAGGGAGCCTGCGGGCCGAGGGGGGGTGGGGAGAATGGAATGTCTGTTGTACGCTATACACATAACTATACGATACCGTTCTCTGAGAAGCGTTCACTCATTCCTTTCACAGGCCGGCTGTATCTCATATACATGTACAAGTTAAATAATGTAATAAATATGTGAATATTATTAATGTCTCATTCGTCTGTTTCAGTGAGAAGAGGATCCCCATCTGGCAAATCAATGGAAGTCCAACGCTCCCCTATATCTGCAGCATGTGATACGCTGTCGAAAGTTATGCAAAAAACGCCTTTGTCGATCGACAGAACCGACAATCGTTTAAAACATACAAATGATGTCCTCCAAGATATGCGAGAGTTTGCAGAACGTTTAAAAACTTTTGAAAATTGGCCTGTTTCGTTTTTAAAACCAGAAAAATTAGCTCAGGACGGATTTTATTATTTGAATAGAGGCGACGAGGTACGATGTGCTTTTTGTAAGGTAGAAATAATGAAGTGGGAGCCGGGCGACGATCCAGCCGTCGACCATCGGAAATGGGCACCTCAATGCCCTTTCTTACAACAACGGGCTTCTGGATCTGACTCGCAAACCGCCGACGGCCGTGACGAGTGCGGCCCAGCCAACCTGATGCCGCCGCGCAGCTCGCCCATCAGTGGCTCGGTGCCTCTCACGGGCGCCGCTTATCCCGAGTACTCTATTCTGTCCTCTCGTCTCGCTACTTTCAAACACTGGCCGCTATCACTCAGACAGAAACCCAAAGACCTGGCCGACGCGGGTTTCTTCTACACGGGACAAGGTGATCAAACCAAGTGCTTCTATTGTGGCGGTGGCCTCAAGGATTGGGAAGATGACGATGTGCCATGGGAACAACACGCCCGGTGGTTCGACAGGTGTTCCTACGTACGGTTAGCGAAGGGACGCGAGTATATACAAAAAGTAATGACAGAGGCTAGTATGATCCCTTCAACGTCTGTGAAGAAAGAGACCGCGAAAGAAGAAGTTTCTGCTGAAGTACCTCCGACTGAGAGTGTGACGAATGCTGAAGTGAAAGATGAAAATATATGCAAAATTTGTTATGTGGAGGAAAGGAACGTGTGTTTCGTGCCTTGCGGTCACGTAGTAGCTTGTGCAAAGTGTGCGTTGACTACTTACAAATGTCCAGTGTGCAGAAAGACGTTTACTGATGTCGTCCGAATGTACTTCGCATGAACGCTCCTTGTGTATTCACCCCTTGTTGAGGGCGGCCGGGAATAGAGTACTAGATGTGGTTTGTCAGAATTGTCTACGCTTAATGTTTGTGATCTCTATTAATAACGAGTTGTTGCCGGGAATATTATTAAATTTGCTGGTTTCTTATATTATATATTGATGGTTATTTTAAATTTGCATTTAGAAAACAATATATTTATATTGTATCATATTAAAGTTATATTTTAGTGTTGTAACTAATTTGTAAATACTTAATCATTTAGAATTAACTGTAATAGGTGTACAGAATATTTAATTGCAATAAACACATTCAATTTACATTACTGAGTAATTTAGAAATATAGGATTTTAGAAATTGCTGATGAAGCAGTTATTGTAGGCAAATTAATTAGATGACCTGGCGAAACAAACTTAATATGTTGTAAAGGCACATTAGATAAATCAATAATTTTTAAATATTCAATGCTTGTTTTTCATCCGTATATAAACATCTAATATGACATAATTTTATCATTTGAATGCTTCATTCGACATTCATTTTAATTATTTAATTATATATTGTATTAATAAATTATATTCGTGTGTAGACGACCAAGACCAAGGTTTCTGTTTTTCATGTGGTTTACATTAAACAATAATTATTTAATTTAATAACGCAATATCATAGTTATGTGATATGTTGCATCATATTCATGTATTAATTTACATTTGAATCGTTATTGAATTGTATCAGAATACAGGGTGTAATAAAAGGGTATAGTAATAAGTAAAGACCGTATGTTGATTCTTCACATTATCTTTGATTTTTATTGCGACACTCTCGTTTACACCCTGTACATGAAAGTCTGAAGAGAAAATTGCTAATTTGTGCATTATAACCTTGCAGATTGTACATATTAAAACTGCAGATGCATCACGTAAATCCGTGTCTTGAAATGAATGAATTTCACATTTCAAGGGCATAATTATTATTGTTAAATGTAAAGTTATTATACCAGTTTTGAACTCAGAATATTAGTTCGAGGTCTGCAAAACGAATAATATAATAAAATTGTTTATTATTCCTAACAAATGTCATACCTGATAGCACTTTCAAAATAAATGTATAATTTTTTAAAAATAATGTTAAAAAATAAATTCTTTGTCGAGAACTATTGTATTATTTTTCTACTCTTAACTTAATTCTGTCTGACCTTTATCCGTAGGCTTTTTTTGAACTTTTATTCGAAATAATATGCGCGGCTTCTATCAATGACAATATTGATTAAATGATAATATGAAGTGGTCAAGAATATTTTTACCATGTGTTTTAGAATTTTGTCACACTAGGCCAGTAATTCAATCAAATAACCAATATTAAAACTACAGAAGCAATAAATATAACATAGGCAAATAATTCAGCTCTCCCGTACAATTTTCAAATTGAACGTTGACCTTGAGTCGACCAATCAGTAAATAAAACACCGCGTCTTTTTAGTTGGCAGTTGGTACGCTTGCTTTCATTTAAGAATGTGTTTTGAACAGTATTCGTGCCTATATTTTCCATGTTGACGTATTTTATAACTGATTTACTAAATAAGAATATAAAAAAAAATCAAATAAGTTTATTTAAGTAAAAATTGAACATATGTGTTTGAATTCTGTCGTAACTCGTCAGTCAAAACTGCAATAAGTTTCATCATCTCTTCATCTGATTCTGTAGTTTGATTAATTTCTTTGCATTTTCTTAGGTACTCCTTGACAATCTTTTCACCTTCACGAGTTTCTTGATTGGTTTCTGAATAATTTTCATCGAACAAATTCGTTTCTAATTGAGCTTGTTTCGCTTCGGCGTGCTAAAATATAGTATAAATACATTATGCACTTGTTACCAAAACTAGACTACTAGTTAAAGTGAAAGGAAGACACGAAGTCGAGGAAAACAAGGGAAATCGACAGAAGTTACTTTTGTAATTTGAACGAAAATATACAAAGAAAATGAAACCTTTTTAATATCAGGAGTATATGTTTTTATTATGATAAATTTGGAAAACCACAAAATGCTTTTATTATTACTTAAAAAATATAATAGTGTTGAACCTACTGAAGATTTCATGTCAAGATCTATTTTAATAGAAAAAAGACCTACTGACTACTTTGTAATGGTAAAAGAAGTTTATAATTATCAACAAAACCTTCCAAAGTACTCACCTCAATAACAGAATCAGGCAAATCGGCTAATTTAGCGACATGAAGCCCCAACGAGTTAAGAGCAGGCCCAGGTTTTATTTTATGAAGTAGAACCAGTTGATTTTGAACAACTGAAGCCTCGGCGTGGGAGTTTACGATAAGCCCAGGATGCGAGGAAGGAAGACGTGTCAGCTCGTGGTAGTGGGTCGCAAACAAACAGAAACATTGGCATTTTTTAGCTAATTCTCTGTAAAACAAAAAAAACAGATGTAGGCGTGTTAGACTCCAATTTTTAGAAGAGATTCCATAGTGATAGCCTATCATGATTATCATGACTGAAAATGTGAAACACTGTCTTTGTTGGGTTGAGAAAATTCTGTTATGGAATAAACTCACAGTAATGGGGACCTCCACCTCATAAGGGATAGTCGCTCCTGACGAAAAGACCCACAGTCATTCGCTGCCTGACACAAGCAGAGCCTAATCTCTTGCCATCTCTTACAATATTTTTTCAACATTTCTATATCAGTCTCTATATTGGTAAATAGTCAATACATAAATTTAAAATGACTTACTCAGCAATGGCCCAAGCAATGCCACAGCCTTCATAAGTGGATGTACCACGTCCTAACTCATCGACCAATATTAGAGAGTCAGGCGTCGCAGTCTGCAAAAAATTAATATAATTATTGTTGAATTAAATACACTAGAGTAGTCAAATGAAATCTTTGTGATTCAGTCTAAGCGATGCAATTTCGTTTATAGAGTAGTGGGTAAACTAAATGGCACATAAAAAATATAAAAGCTCAATGTATTAATCCTCATAGCGTTACAACTACAGTCCTAGCGTAGTGTAGTAGTTAAAAATACTGTAAAATCAGGAAGCACAACTAAAACCAACATATAATAACACTAAATAGATTTTTAATTTGATCAGATTATACAACTTACTCGTAATATAGCAGCAGTTTCGACCATTTCCAGCATAAAAGTGCTCTGCCCAGCTTGTTCTCTATCTGAAGCGCCAACCCTAGCGGCTAACGTTCGTAGTATTGGCACGAGTGCGCGTGCGCATGGGACGAAGCTACCCGCGTGCGCTAATAAAACGCAGGCGCCGGCTGACCGCATCCACGTTGATTTACCACCCATATTGGCTCCAGTAACTATATGCATTATGCATTCACCTGCAATTCGTTTTTGAAGAATATTGTCTTTGTTTTATACAATAATGTGACCATACAGACTTTGTTGAGTTTTGTCTATGGCTTCAAAAATTATATTCTATTTTAGTTAAGGATACAAGTTAAAATTTGAGTGCTAGGAATTATCGTTACCTCTTTTAAAAGTAACATCATTAGGTATATAAGAAATGCCTTCCTGCAATTCCAAGCACGGATGCCTCGCCTCTTCCAATACAAACTCATCCTTTGACTCCACTATTTGTGGTTTGCAGTAGGGAGAGGGCGCAGTGGTCGCCGCCACAGAGAACGCTACTAACACATCCAGCCTCGACATTAAATGGGATAAGCAGCATAAACACTCTGAGTATCCAGCTGAAAATAATTTTAATAAAGAATAATTAATTATGAACAAAGACCTACCCTTCTGAATAAAAATGTAATAAAAAATATTTTTAAAATATTAGGTCCGTATCGGTTTAGAATCAATATATTCCAATAGTCACATTAATTGGGAATGTATTGCTACCAACAGAACAATTGAACAAATTACCTGCAATGCTAACTATTTCAGCCACAACCTTATCTTGCTCCTTTTCGTATGCGTTTTTCGAATGCATATAGTCATCAGTTATTGACTCAAGTGATTTATTTTTAAACCTAACACCACCTTTGACTGCATCTATTACTGTGAACTTTTTATTACCCCTTAACGCTTGTTCTTCTTTCAATGTTACTCTGAAATAACGTATTATTTAAAACAAAACATATCATTATTGTATAGTCACTTAGAAAAACAACTAACAAAATTCAACTATAGATGGCGCTAGTTACCTTTTTTCTCACATTTAAACACTACAAAACTACAATGAATATGCTATGTAAAATAACCCTTAGTAAAATCTAACTTGCTGGACTGGTATAACGACTAGGGTTAAATTAATAAAAATATATGTGATAGAAAATGGCATACATTACACATAAATAATTTTATATTAATTCAGTCAGTGATGAAATGAACTAGTATTCGAATAATAATAGAACACTTTGGGTTTTATTATTTTCAAAATTTCCCTCCTAAATATACCATAAAATACCCAACACCAGTAACTCTATATACACCACATGACACAATACCTAAAATGGAATCCATTTTGTGGATTATTGTCAAGTTTAATTGTCTTTCCAGCTTCAAGTCCAAGTTCACGAGCAGCTTTATTCAACTCCCTTCCAGCATTCGTTTGCAGTTTCTGCAGTTCATCCTTTAGAGCTCCTAATTGTTCATCGAATGATGATTTTACTAAAAATTCACCTGAAAATTATTATTACAATTATATTCGTGTAATATATATAGGTATTCTCACATATTTCATAATCTGTTCTCCGATGACGGCATTTAATAAAGGCAAGGCAATTATTTGTACCCTGTGTCAAAGCGCGTTCCTTTGGGCCCCTGGGCGTCGTTTTCAAATTAGGTTTCCCTTTTGCTCTAGTCTCTGTGACTTATTTAATACATGCGCTCACATCAATAAACATGCAGAGGTTAATAATGCCAATATAAATTGTAACTAAAGATGTATGACTATCTCTTTCTAACAACAGGTGGCTTTGATCTCGTCTCTTTTCCCGCGCATAGTTATAGCCTAAATTATGCAGTTTTGAAGTGTTTTATTGTTCTCTAATATATTTGGCTCAATGCAATGTTGTAATAAAAAACACACCTCTTTCGACGGCCTCCATATCAACAGTAGCTTCAATCATTTGCTTATATTTTTCCACATCTTCATTCAGTTCAGATATAGGTTCTGCGAGAGACGAGTGCACTGTACAATTGTCCGCCTCACCAAGACATTGCAGCAGAGATGGAAGCCTGCTTACTGCCTTGAATTAAAAATAAAAGATAATAAATATGTGAAAGGGAGACAGAGTATATGGGAAAAAAGAGAGCCAACCTGATAAATTTTATAACAATCTTGCAAATTCGCTTTCTTCCGAGTCAGTCTTCTAGCTAAAGCTTGAAGATCGGGTATTCTTCTCAAATGATCCTCATGTAATTGGAGACGGAGTTGGGAGTTATTTACAAACACTTCGACCACATCCAATCTTTCATTTATCAGGTTAATATCACGTAGCGGTTGACGGAGCCATTGCGCTAATAAACTATAAACATTGAAATTCGTAAAAAAATTGAAATTTGCTTACTCCTTACAAAACTTAAAACAGTTCCACTTATTACTATAAAAATATGAATTAAAACATTACAAACCGTTTTCCATGAGCAGTTCTACATCTATCAAGTAATCCGTAAAGGCTTCTAGCTGGCGAATGGCTATTGTCACCGATTTCAGGAAATACATTCAAAGCAGACAACGCTGCTGCATCCACATGGAGAAATGAATCTACTTTTATCGTTGCGAGTTTATATCTAAAACAATTTAATTTAATATGTAAAAAAAATAACATATCTATTAGGATACCGCCACCTGCTAAAAGATGGCGCTGTTTATTATTCAAACACTGGTATTCTTTTTGCGTTTAATTCAGTTCGAAATTCGAAAATTTTTAAATGCATTGTCAGGTTTTATAAATGAAACTTTTCCCGTGTTAGTAACTAGAATAGAATACCTTCCAAAACCAGTTTCGTCCGTCAACAATTCAGAATATTTAATAGCAGCAGCTAAACTAGTCATCGCAACAGCATATCTGGTTTCAGCAAAGCCGTTAGCATCTTGTTGTTGATTATCTTTAAATTTGAGTAAACGATTCAAGTCCTGGATCAAGCCTTCAGTTGAGAAATCGATTTTTTTCAATTTTGTTACAGTAACATTCGCCCTTTCCATTACTTTTCTTAATGCTTTGTACTGAAAAAGAATACATTCAAAATATTATACAATTATACCAAAGCACACCACAAGCGAAATATATTATGGGTCTTTGCATTAGCCAGTTACAAAAATTTCGGCCTCAATTCCTCATCAAAGCAAATATGATATAACTAATAATAATATCATTGTTTTAGGTTTGTGTTGTTCTTGTCCTTATACCAGTAGTACATATCATCCTGGTATGGGATTAGAAGATAATTGTACCCATCTCACCTCATCTGAATCTGATTGCGGTACCAGACATTCAGTAGCTGCCATCTGCACAGTCGCAGTCTCCAATTGCGTCAGAAGATCATCGTCAGTAAATTCTGACACTGACAGCAAGTATTCAGCAGTATTACTACAAGCGACACCGAGAAGACGTCCCTGAATAAATATTTTTATTAGGGCGGCAGTATATACTGAACTAATTTATAATATAGTTATTAGTCACTATAATCTAATATATTATGTATGTATCAGTCAGTTATTAAAACGTGGGAGAGAGAGAGAATACATTATGCAGTCATATTTTTTAAAAATATTATGTAACAGAGATTTATTCATTAAAGCTTTCTATCATATCTTTCTTTTTTGTTAAGCAAATTTGCGCCTCAATCACCATATTCCTCGTCTAATAGCTACCTGGTAGAGAACGCCAAATGGCATCAAGCACGCGATTGTACTAATATTTGTAGTTTTGTAACAAAGAATTATTATATCTTGTTAAATATGTTTTA
Source organism: Tineola bisselliella (assembly GCA_028551675.1). Lineage (NCBI taxonomy): Eukaryota > Metazoa > Arthropoda > Insecta > Lepidoptera > Tineidae > Tineola > Tineola bisselliella. The sequence goes on along the minus strand of JAPWLS010000449.1, from coordinate 24,869 downwards.
AGTTCTATTATTTTAGGGTATGATTATTTTTAATAAGTCAATTTAGCGGTTTATGTAAAGTAACCACTGTGGTTCCGTTGCATTCGATCATGAACTACACTTCATCTTAATATAGTATGGTAAGTATGGTCACATGTCAAAGTGTTGTATAAAAGTAGATCTAACGATCAGCACGATATAAAGCAAGCACCTTAGTGACAGGATCTGTCTTAATATTAACAGCCATCAGGCATGTGGCAGAGTCCTCATTTCCAGTGAGGCCTTCTCCCAGTATCTCTTCCAGCTGTGACATATAGCCGGGCGAACCTTTATATTTCAGCTCCCACTCACAATTCTTGACTGAGCCTTCAGTCACATATATTTCTATCCTGTAACGTTTCACCTGAAAGATAAATTCCTTTTAAGAGATTTTTGTAAGCTTAAGATTGTGAATAAAGAATAAAAAATCAAATTTTAAGCAATTGGTCTGGAACTACTTTAACTGTTTAAGAAACAATCTATCAAATACTTTCAATTGATTAATGATATCGTTCTCTTTTCTCTGTTTTTGTTATAAATTTTGATTATAATATATTTAGTTCAGTATATCGTCTATAAAGAGATGGCTCATTGATTTGCCCCATATAAGCTTTTGACATTTACAAAATAGGTTCTACGTTCCCTGCTAAGGCCGTAGATATATAGAATGACGCTCTTTAGCTACTCTTAACAACTAAGAGACTCGCTTCATGATTTCATACGATCGAATACTGTTGTGATCTGAGGAGGAATGGAGATTTAAAAGTTGCTGCATATAGCAAAAACAATGCAGACTAATTGAGCTCAAAAGGTCTACGTTATCATTAACTTGCTACTCATTAAATATGTGTACATTATATAAGTTAGTATAAACAGGAAAAACTTTATGGGGAAGTAAACGATAAAGTCAACAAACAAATAATATTATTTATAACTTTTGTAACATACTTAATGTTATTGTAGGCTGAGGTCATTTACATATCTGTGGGATGAGCTATCGACATTCATAGCTTTTCCCATTCAAGCACGTGTATTAAGGTTAATTACGATAAAAGACAAATTTAATTAAATTAAAGCCATCGCATTTAATTGGTCGTTTCGAAAGTTATCAGCTACATCTTACCAATAACAATTTCCTAATACAAATTTCGAAGTTTCCCTTTGACAGCACCAAATAGTCCAGGGTGTTAGGTTTGAGCCCCATCTTCTTGATATTGGAGATAGATGAAAAAACTTCTTTAGCCGCCGTCGTCGCATCAATGCCATGCACCGTGTAATAGTCATTGCGATCGAATATTCTAACAGTGGTCGGTGGTTTCTGAAACAGATTTCAAACTGCATGTATTAGAGCTACTAAAAGACCATTGAATATTAGAATTTGGACATCAAGCTTGCAATTGAATATCCGGCTCATTTTTTTTACACATAGTGACCTAACTAAAAATTTATTTAGTAATGTTTATAAGGTTTTATGAATTATTTTTTCTTATAGTAGTACGTCATGTAGCTGCGCGTCACCTGCTGTTAAGTCATGTGGTAAACAGTCGCCTCCATTGTACTGGGTTAAGGAGACGAATGTACACCGTCCAGATTGGCTGGGTACACTTCTTTCCCTTTCTTAAAACCCATACTTTATGTAGTAGCGTTAGACTTGAAAGCTTGTTTTCGATATAAGAGATTCCTAGAATGTTGTTCAATAATATCAATATATAATAAATCGCCTTAACCTTGTGCTTTTGTCCTACTTAAAAAATGTTATCTTATTCCTTCTTCAAGTTGCCCTTGTCCTCTATAAAACCACCAAGTAGGGCAAGTCACATTCCTCTTTCTTTCTTTTATCTGCTAATTTATTTTTATTAAAGGATGAAAGAATATGTTGAATATTCAGATGAATAATAGTTACAGATAAAATGTTGTTTGTCGAAAATAAGAATGAAAATAAATAAAAATATTTTTCATAATGAATTATTGAAAATATTATAAATACATTGAAATATTAAGTTATTTATTAGTGTCAATGTCCGCATCTTATAGATAATAAAAATTGTGGTCCAAGAATTAAACGTAACAAGTAATAATATCTGAGAAATAATGAAAAAAATAAAATCTTGTATGTATTTATAAAAAAGCGACACAAAGTTATCCAAGGTTTTAACGTCTGTAGCTTTTATACAGTATGATATTGTTATAAAAATATATTAGATTAAAGAAAAATCCATTTTTTTCTATAACAATTTAAGTATTGTTTTAGGAATCCATGATAGAGTGCAACACATATGCGAAGGCTATTATTATTTTTTAACCATAATTAATTAATAGAAGAACCGAGCCCTGTATATATTTCTCAGTATAATAACAATAAGTCATGTATACCGATAGGAGAGGTTATCGTTAAAGATAATAATATATAGAAATTAACTGAGGAATAAATTGGCACAATACTTTCCAAGTGAACATTGTGTGATATACTTGTGTTGTAAATTATTATTATTATTTTATTATTACATAATAAGGTAAGCGCTTATTTTTATATTATCATTTCTTAAAAAATATTACATATAAGTGTTGTTTTTTTAAAATAATTAAATCTATTTTGTTTATTATAAACTTATATAAATTTAACAGTCCGTTAAAAACTTATTTCAATTGGCAATTGTCGATTATAAAGGCGTTATTATTTAATTCTTTCAGGTCATCATCATGAAAGGGGTGCTAATTGTAGCCACCCTTGTGGCCTTAACACTAGCAAAACCTGATACTTATAGAGAAAAAGAAGACTTCCAATATTCTAGAAGTTCTACAGACGAAGGAACAAAGTCGGGTTATTATGGAGCCCAAAGAGGTAATATGGGTGGAAATTATGAGAAAGCACACAACATGGACACATTAGCGCAAAGTCAAATGAGTGGGCTCGTAAGCCAAGTTCACGGAGAACTAGGCGAAGGTGTCAAAACACCAGTGGGAGACGTCTTCGGTTCCGGTTCCACTAGAGGAGTATATGGACAAGGCTATCGTGACCTTAGCAACTTATCTGGTAGAAATTTCCAGGAAGGTGAGCATCATGGTGGTTCTGGGCAATTATCGTCATATTCCTCCGCTTCCGGATCACAGAGAGCTGGCGCTCGCTCTTCATTTGGATCATATAGAGATAGTGATCATTCTTCTTCATATGGTACACAGAGAGCTGGAACTAAGTCTGCGTCAATGGGATTACGGAGATATGACGATCGTTCTTCTTACGGATCACAGAGGGCAAGCCATTCAGCAGCTGACGAAATCAGCGAAAGCAGTAGTCAAAGTTATGGCTCATCTTCTGGTCATAATTCAAGATATAGTTCGCAATCCGGTTATATGGGAAGAAAGGGTTACGAAAGAAGTGACAGGATTTATCAAAATTTAGAGGACGATTACGGTAGCGAAAACCAACGCCGATACAATCATGCACCAATAAAAGTAATTCTTGTGCCTGGAACGAAAGTTGACGTACCATTCACAGCGCAGACAGCTGAAGAAAAGGCAAACTTAGAAGATTTTGAAGAAAATATTCTCAACAGCGGTACTAAGACGTCACATAGAAATCGGGGCACTAACACTGGTAAACGCTATGAGTCTTCATTTAATTATCACAAAGAATGGGAAAAACATAATTCAAGTCCTCAAGCAGTTTCTTTGTCAAGACCTATAACTTCAGATTCATCACATGAAAGTGATTATTATGATCACCAACAATCTAGAGGAAAGTCCTCCAGTTCGAGGTATAACAACCAGAATTCGAGATACGCGTCTGGAGCCAACTTAGAAGATTATAATAGTCAAACACGCGATGAATATGCCAGTTCCCAACGGCATGGCTATCAATCGTATGGTGCGAAATCCGCCCATGAAAAGAGTAATGCTTATAAAGATGATACGGAATCGATAAACAATTTGAAAACATCGAACAAAGACAGGTCTCCCAAACGATATGAGTCCTCATTTGCTTACCATAAATCCTGGGAAAGACAAGGGGATCCTTACGTTATACATCCGGGAACAGATGGAAGCCAAGACAATGTTGGATCTCAGCGTATAACTGATGCATCTGCTAAAGGGCATCAATACTCACAATATGGATCGCAACAATACAGACACTCTCAACAAAGATATTCGAGCGCAGATTGTTAAAGTTTAATCAAATTCAATGGTAATTGAGTTCGCGATGTATTAAAAATAAAAGACTTAATTTTGAATTGATATCTTATTATTTCCTATTTCCTTTTGATTACATAAACCAGATAGAAACTGACATTTATCTCAAGTATTTAGTCTTTATAATCCACATTGTAGAGAAAACAGTTGGTCATTCTGAATTATTAATAGTAAATATAGGGAGTAAGTCATAGGTAAAACTTCTTCTTCTTTTATTAATGGCCTCAGATATCTATTAAAGACAATTATACAACATAGGTAAAACAAAGCCGCAATCAATTCGTTTATACTATATATGTATCACTAAACCTACCACCAATATAGTATATTTGCAAATAATTCTTGGAATAAATTACGTGACCTGAGGGTTATCATGAGGTAAATTGTGTTAAAAACACAAATAAAAGAACCAACATATTCTAGGCAAAGTCAGTGCACAAAATAGTATCGGCTGACATAGCTGGCTGCCAAATAAGAAATAAAGGGATAGCTATTAAGGTGTGTGATATTTTGATTTCTTATATCTTCAAATTTGTAATATGACTGACGTAAATCCTTTAATAAGTACGGAGAGAAATCTAAGAGCTAAAGTTGGTCGTGGCTACAAATAGGTATAGCAAAGAAAAATAATTAGGGTCTAGAACGTCGCTCGACATAACACCCTTGCTTCAGCTTGAATAAGCAATTATTTTTAATTTCCTATTACAGATAAACTTCAATAATGTTATTATTGCTACTGTATGCCAGCCTCACTTTATCACTCGCTTATACAAAATCATACACAAGGAACTATGAATTATACAATTACCCAACAATACCTGAATATCGGAGTTGGAATAACAATTTGAGGTATAATGGATGGAATAATTTCGGGCTCCAATCTCAAAATAATTGGGACCATATTGACCCTAATACACAATTTCATAGTAGTTTAGGACATCAAACTGGAAACTGGGATGCACACCTAGGACAGCAATATCAAAGAGAATGGGAAGATTTAGAACAAAACAATAAAGAATTAGAAAAGCAAACTGGATACTGGTTTATGTACCCAAGGCAACATACTCGCAGTGATTGGGGTGAACAGGACGATCTAGAACGAAATAAGGAAGAAAAGAAGAATATATACCCAGGACAGCAAGCTCAAAGTGATTGGGATGAACAGACAGATTTAGGGCAACAAAATAATAAAGAATTGGGACAGCAAACTGGAATCTGGTTTATATACCCCGGACTCCACACTGAAAGTGATCGGACTAAGCCAGAAGACTTAGAACAAAATAATAAAGAATTAGAAAAGCAAGCTGAAAATTGGGATTTACATCCAGGACAAAAAACTCAAAGAGATTGTGGCGAATGGGGTAATTTAGAACAAACTAATAATAAAGAAAAGAAGCAAATTGGTAACTGGAAAGTGAACTCTGGACAGCAAACTCAAAGTGATTGGAATGAAGGAGATACTTTAGGACAAAATAATAAAGAATTGGAAGAGCAAGTTGGTAACTGGAAAGAACACTCTGAACAAGAAACTCAAAGTGCAAAGGAGCAAACTGATAATTGGAAAGTGCATTTAGTGGAGCAAGCTCGTAGTGATTGGGATAAACAGACAAGTTTAGAGCAACAAAATAATAAAGACTGGAGACAGGAAACTGGAACTTGGAATATGCATCCAGGTCAGCAAACTCAAAGTAATTGGGGTGAGCAAGATATTTTAGAAAATAATAAAACGGAAAAGCAAACTGGTGAATGGAAGGTGCACTCTGGACAACAAACTCAAAGAGATTTGGATGAACTAGAAGTTTTAGTACAAAATAACACAGATATAGATCAACAAATTGAAAATTGTAGTACATTGATAGGACAAAATGAAAGTGATGGAATGAGTGATCTAGGACAAATAAGTCAAAACAATTTGGAATTGCAAGACAAAAACTTTGAGTCACCAACTGGAAACTTTGATACAGGGTTAGGACAGCAAAGTCAAAATAATTGGGATGAACTAGAACAATTAGAAAACAAATTCTATGTACATCAAGAATATCAAAGTCAAAGTAACCAGAACAATGAATTACAAAATGACACAAGTCTTGGACAGCATACTGGAAACTTTGATAAGAATTGGAATAATTTAGAACAAACTCAAGATTCATTAAAAAGTTTATGGGACAAAATAGATAGGTTAGATAGGCAGACCAAAAATCTTACAGAAGAGAATAATACAACTCCACTACGACCATTGGAAGTAACAGAATCTAATCAAGATAAAATAATAACCGAGCCTGACTATAACATTAATAAAAATGCAGGTCGGGGAGATATCGGGGATGAAGATTTGTATGAAAATTTAGAAAGAATAGATCAAAGTCAAGATAATATACAAAACAGTAACAAAGATGTACAAGAAGAAGAATTAAGTAAGCAATATGAAAAATATTTGATGACCGACTCCATGTCAAATATACATTCAACATCAAGTGCCCCTAAAGTGATTCGTGATGAGGAAAAAATTGTTCGCAAGATAGAACCTAATTCAAATCATTATGCAGCATTACCTCAACCTGAAGTCAAAGTGAAATCTGGATTTTGGGGTGACTTAGGAAACAGACTTAGTGGTGCAAAAGACAAAGTTGCATCCTGGTTTCAAAGGAATTAAAGTTCATGTCACATTATTATTACAAAAATTCATTTAATTAATTATAAATAGAAAATCTGTTTTGAGAATTACTTACCTCTGGCAAAGAATTGTAGAATTTAATAAAGTTCTGCTGCTGTACTGAGTCTACAACAAAAATTAAGTTATATATATTTATAAAATAAAATGAGCAAGGTATTACAAAATTATTTAAAAAACATTCTTTAACGTAACGTTAACATTTATAAAATCATGATTTCTAAACATTACATACCTAAGCTTAAAGCATTTATGGGTTGTGTTGTTGACATTATTGTAAGCTAAAGTATACTTGTATAACGAAAATTGTCTTGGGTACTGTATCTATAAAATAATCTCAAAATAAATCACTATTTATATTATACTTAATTGACAGTACTGGCCGGTTTCCCTCGAATTTTTATTTCTCTTTCCTTTTTTGTTATGACATTATAACAATTTACCAATGTCAAAGTAAATATTTGTAATAAATATTTGAAAAATATCGTGAGTAAAAATTAATTTGTCTAGTAATGATATACTTCTTCTACATTCCCATATATTTCTAACGAAAAACGTTTTCGTTGCTTGTACTTACTAGTATCTTTGTAAAATGGCCAATCCACAAAATGTACAAGTCGAAACCAAGAAGGGGAAGGGATAATATTTTTGATTATGTCCTTCGTTTTTCTATTTATTTTCATTCCGTACTTGTCTGCCGCTTAGTTATCAGTTATTTACCAATATCACATTTATTGTTAAAAGCAAAATTAGAGTGTGGTCTTTCTAATGTATCCGGGATTACTATCGTTTAATTATGATAATATTTAAGGTTGCATACATTTTGCTGCCAGCGACTTTTTTATTAACGTAAGTACGTTCTTGTATCCTTGTTCGTTCCTTTTGAATCAAATTGCATGTGCAATTATTTAGAAATGTTCGACGTCAAGTTTTATTAGTTAAATGATTATTTATGGCACTGCCAAAATATTCTATTACATCTTAAGTTAATCCTTATGTTAATTCAATTTTTTAAAAATAATTTTAATTAAGAAAAATGTATTTATTGATGTCTTTGAACTAAACAATAAAAATACTTATTATTCTGTTGTTAAAAAAAGCAAAAGTGAATGGCTATAATGATTCTATTTGGATTTCAACACATTCAGTTTCACTTTTTGCACAAAGAAATAGTTATTGCAAGACCTTTTTAAAGATTACAAAACAAATATGTTATTTTATATTAAGCAATTTATTTTTCACAGGTTGTGCTCTCTTTTAAGTAATATAACTGAATTATTTGATACTATTATATTTCTTTGCATTTCAAGTGGAGCTTTAAGTAAGTATAAAATATATATTTTTTGTATACATATATATAAATGTTAAATTCTTAAATCAAAACTTTCCCCTTTCAGCTGGCAAAATAATATATGATAGATATAAAAATATACAATGTATATCAACATCACAGCACACAACAGCTGCATTTGCAAACAAAATATCAGCAGTGTCTTCTATGTTTTTGTTCTCCAGCTTCCTTTTATACTTGGTTCTTGTGATTATAAAGGTAACATTCTTTTTATATTATTTAAAATAAAACTAAAAACTAATCCTTACTAATTTCGAGAGAAATACTGTTTAATATTTTTCCAATATATGTGCTTCTAGTAAAAAGGATATGTTTACAAAATTGTATTATAACACTTCTAGAGAAGAGAATGATTCAGGTTAAATACACACTACACTATGCCTGTTATTAAAATACCTGAGTTCTATATTATCACAACAAACGTTGTATTCTTTTTCACTTATTATTTTGGAATAAATAATTTAAAATCATATATTCGTTTTCATGCATTATTTTATAATTCATATAACTATACCTACTAACTACATTTTAGGTGGATAAATCATGTTTAACAGCATTAAATCTATTTGCATGTGGATTTGGGACTTTATATATTTGGATGCAAGTAAGTGTCACTATCAAATTAATGTAACATTCAAACACAACATAAACCTAAATCATTTACACTTAAAATAATGTTTGGGTAAACAGTAAAAACCACAGGGCTAAAAATTCTTCCATTACACAGTTGTTATATTGAGATTAATGATAACGTTTATATATTTTCCAGTCCATCATAACAAATGATGTTTCCAGCATCTACTACAATAAGAATTTGTTATCTCTGAGGCGGTTGATAGCCAGTGCAAGTTTATTTGTACTAATCGCCACGGCTGTGTTTGGGACTGCATCAGTTTTTTTTCCTGCAAGTAAGATTATAGTGCTGAACAAAATTCAGCATATTTACTAAAAAAAATACATATACATTACAGCTTATTTTATTTATGTTATTATATTGTTATTTATTGAGTGAGCAAAGAAGTGGGGAATATTTTTTTAGTAATCACACATCACTCAGTCCGTGGACTACAATCTAGTCATCAATAGAAGCTGCGTGTCAATTTGATTTTGAAATATTAAAGCCTCGGTTCCTTTGAATTAATTGGATAGATTTTATTGAATATAATTGTTTTATTTTCCAGATGGTATTGGTGCTAAAACTGGTAATAATATTTGTATTTTTGTGACTACTCTATGCAGTTATATAGCTGCAGCATTATTTAGTATACTTCTATTGAGCTTTGAAATTGATACTGATTATTTTAAGGTAAGCTAACACCATGTGATAAACAATAAATTTCGTATACAATTTAGTTTGTATTAGATTTTTGAAATTGCTTGATTAAAACCTAATTACGTGTTTCAGGGCCTAGAATCAACGCGTGCTCTATTAGATGATGCGTGTACATTCGACAATTCAATGGCGACTGAGACAGAGTCGTTGCACTCACAACCTTGCAGTGCTCTCATCATACGAGGCTGTATAAGCTCTATGAGAATCTCTTGACCCGAGGCCACCAGAGCTGATGACTTACTTCCAAAACAAAGTCAATTAGCTCAGAGTTCCAATAACTATGGCAGCTTTAATAGAACTACTGTAAACGCAAATGCTCTTCCAGTTATAGAAAATACTCAAACGGATTATAATGACAGTGGTATGTCTTCCGAAGAAAACGATGATTCTCGCAAAATAGATGTAAGGATATTAGAAAGTGATAACCCTCAAGTAAATAAGTGCCTAACAGATGAAACATTGATAGGACCTTGTGCCGAGTGGAATGAAATTCCTTGTAAAGTTTTAGATTTAAGCGTTAATGAAGAAGATACTTCAGGTTTGGATCTCGAAGTGGACGATGCTGTAGATGATGCTACAGACAATCAAGTGTCAGACTTTTATGTGATAGATTTAACTTGTGATGTGAACGATGTACCTTTAGATACAGTCGCCTCGACAAGTGCTGTGGTGCATGAGAGCCAAGCTCTGGTCCCGGTTTCTGACAACGAACTAGCGCGGACTGAACAGAAATTAGTTAGTCTCTCATTATCTATATTACTCGCTGCCTTGTTACAAGCGATGCATTATTTCACCAGATTTTTCGAAAACTTTGTAATACCTCAACGGTGATTATACGCCGTATATTTTTGTGGTTAATTGTATCAGATAATGTCAATATATTTCAATACTCTCTTTTGATGTGTTTTATTTTAAAACGTGTGCCCTTAAAGCGTTGCCTAACTGCCCTTGCCTACCTTGAGGTCTTGCCCTTTCTTTATATTTTGTATGGTATGGCAATCTGATAGGCCACGTGAGAAGAATGCGCTGGGCTGGGAAAAAGGTCTATATGCAGTGTTGCAATTCCCTTATGTCTTATCTATTTAGATCATGCACTAAGTTATAAACTATTTCTTTTTTCCAAAATTGATTTAGAAATTTTAACCTGTTTCTTATGTGATTGTTTAATTTTTAAGAAATATCCTTGTTACGTTATGTTAGGTTAATATGTGGGATACTAATTATATGATGTCTAGTGACTGAAGAGGTTTCCTAATTTGTTTCTGTGGATAGGAATCAGTGTTAAAAAGAGAGAGATATATATATTTGTATAATTTAATAAATTATATTTGAACAATACACAAATGCTACTTAATCGCACACAAAAATAAATTAATGAGGTTACATGTTATAAATACACTACACAATATATTTTCTATTTATTGTCTCAATATTTAAATGTCACACAGTACTAAGTCTATAGTGATGCTTCATTTATAACTGTTATCAATCTGTTGTTAGAATTATGGCACTTTTTCTTCCATTTAAGTGGGTCTATTTGTTCCGGCGTTTTCGGTCTTTCTGGTATTGGAGAGGATTGCGGTGAGGGTGGGTTCGCGACTACTATGGACCACCTTCTCCCTCGTCTCTCATTCAAGGTTGGCAGTTCGGCTATTAAGTTATTTTCATACTCGCTCAACATTAAGTAATTCTCCACCTGCAATTTTTTATAATAAGAAACTAAACAACCTTTGCTAAACTAAACATGCAGTCGTATGTGTGAATTACTGAAAGTGCAGTCTATGAAACGTCTTTATACGGAAAGAAAAAGCAGTCGTTTGACCACTACTATGTCGTTCTTCTCTCAATCTTTAATTACTGTCATATGCCAAATATATAAAAATTATGTCACACCTTATTACAACTCGTTATACAATCACCACCACATTCCAAGTCTTCTAGAAGATGTTCTGGTATATCTAAGTCCAGATCTAAATCCAATCCGCCTTCTTCACTAATACACGTCAGTTCCGGAGGCACGTTTCCGGGTGGAGAGCCCAGACTTCCTGGTCCAATGCTATCTATTAGCAAATCACGACGACCTAAATCACATCCTAGTAACAAGAACAGGAAATTAATACAATTTGAAAACTACATATTAAACCACTTTGAATTTAAGCTTTACGGATTATAACGTAAGATAACCAACCGTAATTCAATATATAACGTTAGAAATGAGCAAATTATAAAAGAATATTTAAAGTAATGCTTGCCTAGGGAATTGTTAGCACCAGCCCCTGACTTAGATTCTCGGTCATGACTACGACTTCGACGTGATTGTCCACACGCTGACTCACATGTTGGAGCCACGCCGTTTTCTCTGCAAAGTCTTATTCTAATTATTTGCAATCTCGCACAAGTATGGTACATTGGTTTTCGCATAGATTTTATCTGTTTTCTAGTTATTAGCAGCTTTAAAAATAGTTTCAATAACTTACTTGGTGTGTTTCTGTGCTACGTTTCGGCGATGCAGATCAATACAGAAGAGCGATAAGGAACCAATCAATGAACACGTCGAACTGAAATAATAACCAGCTTTCCCGCCACATCCTACGTTTATGTATCCTATAAATTAAATAGTGTAAATAAATTTGTACATAATTTTAATATAATAGTTCATTTTGTAGAAAATTTGCGAGCCAATAATCATAGGTAAGGTATAAGGGTAGGTACATCTGTTTAGGAAAAGGTTTATGCGTTAGAGAACCATCGATTACAGAATTATGTTTCAATATATTATAAAAAGTGTTTTTTTTTTTAAACTTTGGTCGCCAATGCTTACCTGATAGAGGTACACCGATGGCTATAGGTACAGCTTGAGAGCATTGAACAAAGCCCCAAGTTCGAGCGAAGTTTCTAGATCTTACACGTTCATATGTGTACATTTTCAGAGAATAATGATATCCACCGCAGAATATGCCTGTTAAGGAAATAGGAAATTGTTAGCGTTTTGTGAGGGTTCCTGGACTAACTTGTTGAAATGAACGATTTTCATTTGTATAAATATATAATAAATTTGTTCCAGTTATTATGATTGTTTTTTAGAAAATTTCTCAGATAATTAAAGTAAGAAACAATTGCTTTAAGATGTGATTTATTTCTTTAAAATGATTGTCTCACCATAAATCCAAGCGAACATAACGTAGCCTCTATATGAACCTTCAACAGCAGTGAGGGCCATAGTTGCCAGCCCGCAAACAAACACAGCAGCTTGTGTTAGGTATTGCCTCGCAATGCGGCATTCGGCTGAATTTTGTCGGACAAGCAAACCAAACGCAGCACAACCGACGGCCCATGCTATACCCAAGTATGTCTGCAAAAGTTCCGCTGTGTCTCCTAAGCCTGTAATTATAATAAAATATAATTTGTGAGATATTTACTTTTAAAAAGATTTAAAACGCAGCCGTTTAAGCAAATTTAACATAATCCGTTTTATTTTTACTTTATAACTTTTAGGCAATGTTTACACGAGATTTTATTTTTAGTCCGCTATTTATAATACGCGTTTTTTTTTGTTTGGAAATTGACTAGATTTAACTGCTGCAAATGAACCAACCTTCTTCTTCTGCATGATAAGCCAAATAAAATATCGGTGTATTAATCCCAAACGCCGATATACCAGTGGACATTAACAATATTCTGACAGTTTTTGATTTTAAGGTGGAGAAATCAAAAAATGGTTGTCGGTCGTCAGCATTGTTTCTATCTTTTAATTTTCTTTTGATTTTATTTTGGTTCTTAAGATGCAGAATTGCTCTTCTTTGTGGATGGTATAGTGATGCTGATCGGTAAAAGGTCCCAAGGATGAATGTCACGAATATTACTCCTGTCACAGCTTGTAGTCCCAAACGCCATCCGATAGCTCTGAAAATAGTTTATTTCAAATTGTTAGTTTGAAAATCAAAGTACAATGCATACTTTTTAAACTCTTAGAAATGCGAAAAGGAAGGATCGTTTTGTCAAACACGACTATACCTAAGATGAATGTTAAATTTCGACAGCGCCATCTGTTAGCGAATAGACTCGAAAATGGGCCGAAAGATTGAAAGATATATTAATGAATAATAAAGGTTGGGAGAAATAGTGTACCTCTTATGACATATACCATATTTAAATTCGGAGAAAAATATAAAAGTAAAAATAAAATGACAAACACGAAGACAAATGTAGCTGGATTGTAATGTACTTTTTCTTTTTATTATTTATTTAAATGACCTCATATATCCAATACAAACTGTAGTGCGAGCGCCTCTATAAATCGAGAATACTTGATATTTTATTTTTTAAACTATCAAGGTAACTGCGAGCCAAGATATTTGTAGCAACAAAGACGTTTAAATAATAATTAATTACGAACGTAATTAAGAAAACCTAACTGCTACAAATTCCCTTCATATTGTAAATTTTTTTTTTACTTATTCATAATATTATCTTTATTACTCTTACTAACACAAATTGACCGCGTTACGTTAATTATACGAAAAACAAAGAAATAGCTTTAACAAAATTTTAGAAGCAAGTTATCAACCGAAAATCGATTGATTTGCAATTGCATTGGCAAGTTGGTTGTCGAAGAGTGACTTTAGTGAAAACAAACTCGTAAATGGGTGAAATAAAATAGCTTTGTTTCGTATCGGATGTAACAACATCGTTGGAATGACACGACACATTACAATGTCTCTTTGATGAAGAGTCTTGGCGCCGACGTTTTAAATTTGAATACTTTCCGAAGTTTTATGCTAATAAATTCGAGTTTTTATTTTTCTTTTCTTTTAACAAGTATATATTATTTTTTACTCGGCTGTTATTTCACATACGACAGCGACGAGTGCACATTTTAGTAATTAGTAAACGCTTTCTGCAGTTATATAGTGACGACATGTCTCAGAAATCTCCCGCAACCCGCATGCGGCAACTAACGCACAATATAAATGCGTCATTAAGCTATTAACTTAATTTATTAACAAAAAAGTCTTGTAATGCCCTCAGAGGATGCTCTTATACCTTACCCTTTGATGGAACATAATTATTAATTCCAGAACTAGCTTCAACTTTCTCGCTTCTGACTTTACTAAAATATGTAAAAACCCATATACCTACTCTGTATATTGTGTAGTCATTTGACCCATCGTAATTTCTGTAGGATGGACGTACTCGTTTCCTAATGTTAATCAATTTGAAAAAAAAAAAAACTATGCAGTTTGCTATATCGTTTATTTCATTAATTCGATCCGACACTTCGAAGCATTCGAATACGATATTTATTATTATGTACGTATTTTCCCGCATGCGTATTTTGTGGTACATTACAACATTAATTTGCAATAAATTTACTAAAATTGATCACTATTATTAAAGTATTAAAGTGAAAGAACATAATGGCTTTCCGTTCAGAATGACTTGTTTATTTTATAAGATACCGCACATGCTATAAATCTTATATAACGTGTAAAAGTCTTTAAAACAACATTTAACCCAAATTTTTTCTCCCTATTTCGCCAAATTTTTATCTCCAAACTCGATAGCAATGACAACACCATCAATCATGGTAACATCACATTTTGCTTAATGTTTTAGATGAAAAGCCGTTTTTTCGCTTCAACGAGACTTTATCTAAACACGTTTTAATGACACTTCATTGCTTTACATCATACAAACATCGGCCGCCGAAATCACATTAAAAAATGCAGCTGAAGGCTAATTTTATAAGAATTTAACAATTAAGAAATTTTTGGTATATTTGAAAAATTCAAGAAACCACTTAGGACTCCGTAACTCAATTTTGAAGTCTGCTACTGTAGTGTGAAATATAGTGTTCCCAGCCTTACCATCAAATGTATTACACAAAGCAGTTTAACTGCAGGCTCCTCTCAACCCGGTCACTTCCAAGCTGATCATAACCTTAGTGAATCTAATAAAGAAATATAGCTACTTACTTGATCATGCCTTTGATGAACGTAGACATGACAGCTATACCTAATCCACTTCCGCTTACGATAAATATTTCCACGAGCTCTCTTCGCCTCTTGAAATATTGTGCGACCATTAACGTCGAACAATCGCGTGTTAGGCCTACACCTACACCGACAACTGTTCCTGTAATGTATAAAAAACACTTGTATATTTATGACTTTGACAGCCCTTGTGGCGCACTCAGTGGTTCTGTTTCACGGAGGGCCTAGATATTCGCATTTCGGTCACAATTATTATTATTATTATATAACAAATTATAAATAGTTTTTTTTAATGTACGAATATTGATCAGGTCTGTGTAGTCTTTGTGCTAATGTCCTAGTTTGGGGTCAAGGTATTGTCTATTTATTTTATTTTGCCTTTTTTTAATATTCTTAAATATTTAGGTCTCATTATTATAAATTCATTTTTAAAACATTGATTAAAAAAAATTAACTTAAAACTATCATAAAATGTGATATAATAAGACGTAATGTACCCCATTGAAGTTAACTTGGCACTTCGTGGTAATTGCAGTAGTAAAAGTCATCGCAAGTGTATAACTAGATTACAATGTAGTTAATATAATTTTAAAAGAAATTGTGAAGATTTGTAAACAGAAGACAATTTTCAACGTCATTTAAAAAATAATAGCTTAGTTATTTTGAAGTTGTTTGCTCTGGACACGTATTGAAGCTGAATGTGAGGCATTAAATATTTATGTTGGACACTTCCTGTGTCATAGATGGGATATTGCCGTTGCATTCCTGCAGATATCGGCTTATATTTTGCGATTTATTGGCGGATGAGAACTACGATGCGGTGTGCCAAATGGTACGGCGAACTAATAAACTTACCTACACAACTGGATGCCATTTGAATTCATTTTATGATTATATTTATTTATAATTTAATACCTTTTATAAAATCAAAATGCGAAAAATGAAGTTACAACTAGGCTATCATAATTAATAATCCTACATGGATTTCAAAAATAAAACGTCTTTTCACGAGTATTTTACTCAATAATGGGAAAATATAGTATATTGTGTGTTCACACAGCGGTGATTTCGTTTTTATACTTTTTTGTCTTAAGATGTCACGGGCCAATAAATATTCGTGAAAACATAGCCTAAGTTTTATATTTTTAAAACTATGTGTATCACATCTGAAATAGGTTTTCGCTGTATAATGTTTCCGATATCAGATACAACGCTAGTTGGCCAAAGTGTAGTAACTGTATTTCTCTACAAAACACAATTTAAATGCAAATAGAGCTTTCTGCAGCCACCACGTTGCCCGCACTTATTATACAATGCTGCACGGTTGTGTTCGTAACAAGGGTAATTTTATAGTCTATGCGCTTACATTTTTCTTTAGCACAATTTGTAGACTTTAAATTATTAAATGAACTATATTATCCATCAATTTTCTTATAAAATCAACTTTAGAGAGGTGTTTTAGAGGGTACCCAAAGAGTAAATTACGATTTGGAATTTCTCTTGATTCTTAACACACAATAATCATTATTTTTAAAATTCAAGTGTTTGTAAAAATGTGTGGGCAATTGAATTAAAATAAGAGAATGTATGTCTTTATTTTCCTTCCAAAACTTCATAGGAAGTTTTAGTAAATTGTAAAAAAGATTAGTATTTTACGTTTGTGTATATAGAGGTACCTACTATATATTTCTACATAACCTACCTATAATAATAGTAAGTGACGTAGTTAATAACGTGTCGTCCAGAAAAATCGTTGACTTATTGCGCAAACGTGACCAGATATTATTAGTTTTGTTTTTACTATTACACATGTTTTGCCGTACGCAGCCATTGGGATAGTAAGAATATTGCTGTACAATTAATAAATAAATTATTGGCTTCAATTTGCTACAAGAAATTGGATATTGTATTGAAAGATACTAATTATCTGATTGCTTGATAATAATTATTGCCCATTCATTTTTAAATGTAAAATGCTTATGTTTTTTTTAAATGTTATTTACAATTATGATATTCTTATAATTCGTACTGGCATTTTGTGAAATCAAGATTGTAATGTTTCGTGATTCAATAATACGCTTATTTATATTTACACGAGTGCCAATTAACAAATTCTTTGAAACAAGTTTTATACGATATTGATTGTAAATTAAGTTGTATGGATGCGCATTCATATTCAATTAAAATTCTCTTTTATTATTCAAGTAGGTCTTTTATTTTTAAATATTGAGTTTGCAACTTTCTTTTGCAAATTCACTTTTAGGACTTATGTTCACAAACTTGCTAGTTAACGTATTTAAAATTAAACACAAGAATAAAACATTGCCGCGTGAATGTATTCAATACATATTTTGTTTCTGAGTAATTTTAACTAAATTTTAAAAAGTAGTAGAAACTTAAACCAAACATACCATAACTGAAAAATAGTTGATGGAATTGTGTAGCGAAAGATGTGAAGAGGCATCCTAGTGCAGCGACTAACCCTCCGACGACAGCGGTCACTCGAGTGGACTTTCGAACACATAAGGCTACGGTCACTGGTGACAATGCCAGTGCGACGCCAGCGGATAGTGCTCCCAGACAACCTGAAAAAAGATTATTGTATGAATCATCGATTTTTTTGCTTTTGTTTTTAGTTATCGTCATATCAGGAACATTATTACAGATTAAGGGAACGAGACCAAACAGCATAGATATAGCGTTTTCAAATTTAGTGTTTTTGGCGGTTTTCTAAAATTTTTTACAGTGTTTTGGAATAATAAATATAGATGTATTCCACTATTGTAGTATAGTAACACCTGAAGAAAGACAACGTGATGTCTTCATTTTCCCACCAACATGTTTTTTAATTTAGAATGCTCTTTCCTTATTTCACATTACAAAAATTATATCAGCCTTTTTGTGCCTAATGTAAATTCAGATCAAATCGTTGTAGTTCAAATGGGATAGCGCGATCGTTGAGGTTTCTCGTTACGACTTGAAACTAAATACTTACTATTATACAATACAGGCATGTTATAATATTAAAGTTATTGACAATGCTAAATAACTAGTAGACAATAAAATTTCATTCAAGTAGGTATAAGAAAGCCCTCGGTTTTTTTAAAATAAAACACGTGGAAGATTGGCGTTCTTTCACGCATACAATACAATTAATGTTTATTGTAATCGTGGCTGGTAACCATTTTGGTGTTGGGATGACATTCTTGTTCCAGCATATGGTGTGACATGCATTAAGAGACTTTCTCATGGATAACTGGTTGACACTTCTTATTTCCTTAGGAATTTTCACAATATGTATAATGTTAAAAATAAGTGATAAAGGAACTATATTTTATATATATCAACTTTTGAACTGCTATTTTAAATATCATACAATGGTTACAGTAACTCCCAGTACTTTCTTTTAGGCGTGATTGACAATTATTTAAATATTTGTACATTTTTATGTACCTATAATATCGTTAAAATAATATAAATTATTAAATATTTGTTTCGAGTGGGAATCGAATCGAGCCCGCGCCACGGAGGTCGTCGCATTCGTCAGAAATCAAGTCGAGGTTGTCAAAAAATTAAATCATAACAGCTATACATTTTTTAATGGCAATAATTTCTTGACATTTTCGAATTTATCAGCAGACATCTTTATGCATATAAAGTTATAATTGATTACTTCATTAATATTACATGCATGTAACATTTATATTACTTTGGAAGTCCGTATCAAATTAGAATAAGATGAGTGGAACACCTGTCCGGCCCTTAAAGGGCTTTCGCGCAATAAATTTTTACGACAGGAGCCAACAAGGCACAAAATTTGAATTAAAGTTTCTTTTTATATATCTCTATAGTTACATTAAAGTGAAAATGTTAATAAATCACCTGACCATCTTCTCTGCAATTCTAAAAAAATATCCTCACTCTGCTTAATTTTAAGCTAGAGTTTGAACAGAGAGCGGAGATAATAAGGTAACTAACTATTTGGAATAGTTTAAAACCGATAGTTTCTTCTCGTTGTATCATCTTAATACTCTTTAAACTCAAACGCTGTTTAAATTTGACGTCTATTTAATTTTATTTTGTCCTTGTCACTTATCGTTTATTTAGGAAAAGATAAGTTTAAAAAGAAATTGAAAAATAATATGTACCTACTTTAATTATTATTGTGTTCATTTGTTTTAGAGAGATTTTTAATGGCTTTATGTTTGACGTTCTATCGTTGTGCTCGTATAATGTTTCATTCTCAAGTGTGCTAAATTACTCGTGCATATAGAACGTAACCGTCGCGACATTTCGTCATCAAGCTATTAAATGTTTGTTTACTGAAAGAGAGAAAAAACAAATTCATTCGTAACTTGACTTACGATTTATATTGAAGTGATTTAAAAGTTTTGGAGATTTTGAGGTTTTTGTCTGAATGAAAAAGGTCGCTGATCTATGCAATCGAGAAGATCAGACGATGTTAGGACATCAATATGCAAATTTCTTTGTAAATCAAACGCCTCGGACTGTTCTAAAAGTTAGTCCAAATTCAGTTTTCTAGTGCTGAAAGTTTCAGTTGGTTTTCAATACTTTGAAGTCGCTGCATCAATGCATTCGTTTCTAATGTTCCGCACATTCTTTTCGTAAATATTTCCTAATAAACTTTTCCATTAAGAGAACTTTTATCTTCGCTTTAGTTGTTTAAAAGTTTTCGTATTGTATTCCAAAGTATTAATAAAAATATATGGGTAAAACAATTGGAATCTTTATTAATTCCTGTGACTATTTAAGATTTAAAGAAATAATTATCTGGCAATTATATTATAATATTTTTTTTTAAATTTACAATATTTCCTTTTTAATTAAATAAAAATTAAAATAAACAATTTACAGATTAAGTAGAATATAAAAAATACATAAAGGGTAGTAAAATAGTACAGCGAATACATTTATAAGTAAGGTCATCACTAAAGATTTTGGGTTAGATAGCACTATAAGAAGCCGAACAATGCAATCGAAGTACCTACATATATTCTTCTCAATCTAAGGGTTATAAAATTCCGCTGCTCTGTGTAAATAACGAGATAGCAACCCCGTTTTATTTATCAGCTTTTCAACATAAATTTAAGATTAAGATGACTCATGCTTTTTCTTTTATTCAGAAAATTAAAGATAATTTTAAAAGGGTTATGACGGCCCTTAATTAGATTTCTTTTAAAGGACAATAACCCCAACATGCCTTTAGAGTTTAAATTTACTAAATAATTTATCTAAATCAAAAATATTTCGATTGTGATGTGAATTTACTAACCACATTAAAGTTTTTGTAGGCAGTAGTCACCTCCGCTGTGCCGGCCTAACAAGACAGGTGCACATCGTCCAGGTTGACACGGTAGACTACTCTCATTTTACATACAATATGTTTATTGTTATGACTAAGTATGTTTGTTTAGTCAAGTGCGCAGGAGTCTCACAACACCACCATCTTATTTGTTAATCCAACATGGCTATAAATTTAAAGAGTGTTTAGTAATAGATCTGTCAGTTGACATTTCATGAATAGATCTTTGTGTGAGAGATTTATATCTGTGAATGACAATTTGTAATAATAACTTAGATTAATTGAAACATCCGCTAGGGGCTTGTGTGATGTTGGGACGAGTTAGAAGCAAACGAATGATGATCAAAGCATTTCCTGGATTTATATAGTAAAGTAGGTATTTAAGATTTTCGTTGAATCAATTTCTTAATGTACAGTTCGTACAGTTTGCATCCGATTTAAAGGGAATAAGAGATTTTTTAAAAAGCAAAGTTCTTTAAAACTCTCCCTTTCTTAATTTAAAAAATACGGGGACAATTTTCAATACAAAACCAATACAAACCGCCTTCACTTTCAAATGGTCTGAAACAGCGTCAATCACGCGCGAGCAAGGGCTCGTGTCTATGCTGCTATGAAAAAATACGCACAAATTACTAATATGCATTTTGATGTGTCTATTAATTTATTAAAAATATTTTTTTGGGTCGTTTAACTAACAAAACAAATTTTGAAATACAGTATAAATCTATTTTAAAATCTGAAAAAAGTAAATTGATATTGTTTTTAGCAGAGGTTCTTCGATTTTAATTCGAATTGTTAAAAAAAGCCCTAACAAAAAGTGGCCAAAATTAGGTTCAATGATTTACGTGGGGGATTATATCTAAATAATAATATTGTATTTATCTTTGTAAGAGAATCCATGATAGGAATCTTTTTATCAGTGTATATGTTTGGTAGTTTGGTTGGATCATGTCCAGACATCCACTTTATCTGCGTTTAGTAGAGTTTCCCCTTTAATCGCGGCAACGAAATGATTGATATCATATTTATTTTGGTTTATGTTACAGAAAATATTCATTATTATTTTTATTCAGATATTTTTTCTTATAGGGAATGATCAAAACATATTTATTGCAAGTTGCGTCTCTCTGAGTTCGATCATGTTAATCTAAGAAATTACTACTGGCATATAAATTGACATATGTTTTGTTTTTTAATGACTACGTAACGTGGTTTCTATCGTGAAATATCAAATGACAAAAGGTGACCTTAATGTCATATGATATTTTCTTTAGTTGAAATGTGTGAGAATACACATACAGTGACAACAATGTCATTTTCGAGCATGATTTAAAATAACTGAAGTAAATAGTGATAGTATTTGCATTTAAATTAGTAATATATATATTAAAAGGGAGGATACATTTTATATATAAATTAACAAATATTTATTTAAATATATAATATTTGTAATAATAAATTAAAGTATTCAAATTCCATTAAAGGGCCGAGGTAAGGGAGGCCGTCTGGCTCCCTATCTCCCTATCTCCCTATCTCGTCATCTTCCGTAACATATTAAATGTCCTTTGAGATGATAAATGTGAGTGAGGTTAACGCCTGTGACGTGTCAGCACCATATCAAAGCATCTCATCGCTTTATGCCACGTCGAACGTAATAAACGATTTCGGTTTGAGTGACAAAGGGGCGGGTGACCGTTGCCGCATCTATGATTGAGCTACAGGCAGATAATATCAATGCTATTGGAATTTTAGAGGAGTTTAAAATATATTCTTATTATTATAGTTCAAGGTTTAAGAATTTTGTGTCCCAAAAATGATTTATAAAAAAAATCACTTAATTGAGTAATTAATTTATATGAATTTATAAACATAAAGCACTTTGTAGACAAGGCATTCGGACCCATTATATGTTTTATAACTCATTTTAAAATTTAATGTATTTTTAATGTTAATAACATATTATTAAGCTGCAAATTATTTCCTTAACTTTCCAGAGCTAATATTAGAGCTCCGAGGCTTTAAGCTGATTATGTGTTTTTTTTTTGCCAATTTGTATTTATAATATGAATGTAGAACATTTATTTGAATAATAATATTAAATAATATTAATACTTGAAATATAAAATCTTTTATAGTTACAATAATATAAAACTTCTAAATTTGATTAATGTTAACTGGAATAAATAGATCAAAGACATAACAGTAAAAACCTCCTAAACTTGAACGTATAAAACCATGAATTTTGTGTCACCGCAAACTTCAGTAATTCTTGAAAACTTTCAAGTAAGGAAAACAAGTGTGAGTGAAAATGTCACGTAGATGTAATTTGCTACTGAATTTATGTAAACACATTACTTACAACAATTGTAATAAAAATTTTAAGTTTCCACTTTTTGTTACAAGGTATCACCTGTCAAAATGAATAAAATAGTGCTGTGTTTAACGATAATGAAATATATCGATAAAAAAATTAATATTTCAAATTTAGACAATAATTAGAGTTTAAATAATAGAGAATAAATGAGTAGAAAAGACATAAGATTATTTATATTATCAGCCCCTTTTAAAAAATAAAGAGGACATTTTATCACAATATGACAAAAGAAAAAAAAAAGTTTCTTTATGATAGTAAAATATTCCTTTTAGCACTATATTTAAGGTCTACATTAGTATAGCTTTTGATGATGTTCCTACATTCATATTCAACGGTTGCTTGCTTTTCGTTTTCTTATATGCATAAAATAAGTACACTTGAGAGCAATAAAATCGCACACCCCGGATTTTTACAAATAAAGCTGGATTTTCTTAATAACATTGATAAAAAATTAAGAAGTTGTAATGCCAACTTAAAGCTTAATTCATTATCTTTCCAATGATACCACTAAACAGTATGTAAAATGCTGAAAATGATGTTTTAGGAGATGAAATGAAACTCACAAGTAAAATTGCGACTATTGCATTTAAGGAACAAGACATTGGATATTGTTATTGGATAAAATTAAACAGGAAATTTTCAATAAAATCTTTATTAATATGGACTGTTACCTCCCCTAGCTCTAATTACAGCTCCTAGTCTGTTTTTCATCGACCATATTAATTTTGAATTGATAATTCCTGTGGAATGGCATTCCACTCCTCTTTGATGGCTGATTGCAGTCCTTGGAGATGTGCAGGAGTTGGACTTCTTGCTCTTACTCGCTTTTTAAGCTCGACCCAAACATGTTCAATTGGGTTAATATCGGGACTGCGAGTTGGCCAGTCCATCACGTTAATATTGACGTCTTCCATATAATCACGAACTTTCCCAGCGACGTGTGGCCTGGCATTATCGTGCATTAGTATGAATTCTTTCCCCATAAGCCATGAAATCGGTCTGACATGGTGTTCGAGAACTTCCTCCACGTACCGCTGAGCTGTTAATCCTCTCGATCTAGATCCAGCATTGGCCCCAATAATGAAGACAATGTCGGTTTTAGAATCGAGCATTATGCCACCCCAAATCATACACGATCCGCCACCATAAGCGACACGTTCGCTTAAGCAACATTGTGCATATCTCTCTAATGACCTTCTACAGACTCTTGAGCGTCCATCGTGGCCATATAGAGTCATTCTGCATTCATCAGAAAACATAACTGACCTCCATTGATCGAACGTCCAATTTAAATGTTCTCGGGTAAATTGAAGTCGGGCTTGTCGGTGGGCTGTGGTCAATTTCGGACCATTTGCTGGTCGATTTGCAGTCATTCCAGCTTCAGCCAATCTCCTTCTGACTGTCCACCGACTTTTGCTGACATTGCGTACTTCTTGAAGCTGTTATCCCAGGTCAACCGCGTTCAGCTGTCGATTTCGCAAAGATCTCGTCACAAGAAAGCGGTCATCACGTTCTGATGTTGTACGACAACGACCTGATCCTGGTCGCCGACAATAGCCCACTGTCTCTCGAAACTTCTGGTATACGCGTCGAACTGAATATCGACTTAAATTTAACT